>WOVY01003346.1:42500-395671 GCA_013436015.1 Rhipicephalus annulatus | reverse complement strand
ATTTCTTCGACTGTTCAATAAAATCTTGCACGACCTCGCACACCTTCCCTTTGCTGTGTCCAGGGGTATGTGCACCTGGGGATAGTAAATTTGACGTTCTCAAACCTAATTCAAAGATTCGTAATAGCCTTTCTAGCGATATATTTTTTTATAGTGGACAACTTTTGACAAGAGATCAAGAATTTTTCCACAGTTTTCTCTTTCCCCCACAAGAAAACAAAGCTGGGAGAGAGTCAAGCCTGCTCCAAAAAATAAAAAATAATGGAGCAATACGACAACGTAATCTAGTGATTAAAACTTCCATACCTCTGTTATGGCATGAGGAAGTTTTTCAGGGTGTCAATAAATGATGGTCCAGGAAATTTCTTAAATATTGTGTAAAGAATTCTTGCATCATCATTTTTCTCCGAAATCTCCCGGCTACTATAAAAGCTGTTGTAGGGTTGATATTGATAGCTAGGCTGAACCAACCACCTTCCTCTTTTTTCATTCATACCATGGCCAATTAACCATCGCAATTACCACAATTTAGTTTAAAAAAACTACAGAATGTCCTCTATACCCGCATTTGATGTCATGTGTTGGTTTGTGATTAACGTGGTGCATAAAAAGAAAAAAAACGAGCACTTAACATGTCCCTTCTCTCGTTGACTGATCTGCTGCATCTATTGCGCGCTGTCGCATCCAGCCGCAAGTTCTTGTGTGCACTTGTTATGACCACTGTACTCACACCGCAAGTCGCTGGCACGCATTTTTTGTCAACATAGTCAAGTAACGTTATCGCGTGAAAGAACAAAGTGAAACAAAAAGGACAAAATTGGTTTAAGTATTCCAAACTACTTTTCTGCAAACGCAGCTTGTGAGAACTTCCGACGGGGTCGTCGATTCACCGCTTTGTCGTCGCATTGTGCGTATTAATGCGACGGACGCAGGGGTGGATGCATTGACGAACGCAGGGATGAACACATGGATGGAATTGCGGACGCATGAACAGACACACGCACGGACGGACGGATTGACGCACAGATGGTTACAGACAGACAGACGCATGGACGAACGGAAGCAAAGAACGAATGCATGGACGGATGCTTCACCTCACTCTCCATTACTCACTCCGAGGATATGCGGCCATTTTTTTCTCGTAGTTGTTCTTTGCATGTCTGAAAATAGTTTGTATACAAGGTAGGTTTTTGTGGTCAGAATAACAACTTAGATAAGGAACTAGATGTATACCCTTTTGTATCACGAAGACACTATAGGGAATTCATACAGATTAGCTTTTTAGTAGCCAAAATTTGTCCTGCTCCTGGCGTCGAACCTTGACTAAACTCTTCCGGGTTGGGGAACGCCAGTATGCTCCCGTATGCAACATGTAGTATACGCCAGTATGGCACATCCAGCTATGCCAGAATGTACATTCACTATGCGCCAGTATGCATAGCCAGTATGCACAGCCAAAACAGAACGCGTGTCGCGTTCCATTTTGCTGTGCATGCTGCTCTTTAGTAGTAACATAGAAAACTCGACTGCATGAAGCATATAGGCGAACGTAGCCTTGCCGAGGAAGCGAAACTCTTCACAAGGACGCCCCTTGCTGATAGTGGTTATCGGCGCCGTCGCACATACAATGGTCGGTAGCGAGCCAACGAACGCCGACAACGTTATCGGCAGTCCCGTGATTCCTAGCTAACGTCCGTGGCCCCGTCTGAGAGTGCCGCAGAAGCAGCGTGTCCATCTACACGTTCGCCGCCATGCCAGATCACGGGGGGCGTCAAGCTCTGTACCGACTGTGCGACTCGGTGAGTGGTGCGAACTGGCGCCCGACGCGGTTCGAGGACGATTCACGTTGAGTCGCTACGCCTGCTGCGCGTGTCACGTCATTCCGAGCACGACGGTGTTGCTGCCCTGTTCACATGCTCTTTGCGAGCAATGCCTGACTGGGTGTGTCGTCCAAGATGGCGGGAGCGTCTGTCCTTTGGACGCCGAGCCCTTCTGCGAGGACGAATGCCATCGGTGGCAGCTTCCAGCCAGGAAAAGCAGAATTTGAAGGTCAGTTACGGGCATCAACAGCCGCATCCTAAACGGTCAACTAAGCTGTTGTTTTAGACTGGCGAACGCCCCCTGACGTTTAGTAGTCTGTCTTGGTCGTTTAGGTCAGGTGTTACAGTGTGTTAATTTGGAACTCCCCCTTTTTTAGTATTCTGCCTATAACTAACTGTCTGAGGCCACCGCGTAAGATATATTCTTTGATTGAGGACAGCATTTTAAATGGCCGATGACATTACTCTCCGATCAGCTCGGTCGTGTGAGAGGCAGTATTTTTTTAATAAAATATGCCAGTCGTAAACCTACACAAGCAACTAGACAATTACAACGGCTTGTAGGGTCAAATTACGCTGTTTGGTACTAGAACTTTCACATGATTGCGGGGTAGCCTACCTCGCATCCTATGTTTGTTTCTAAATGCAATGGCAAAAATTTCTGCACTTCAAATTTTCACATGGCAAAGTAATTTAGAAACAGATCAGCAAAAGAGGTACATACATTGGACATAAGCCTATCTGGAGCAATTTTTGGCAAAGCAATGTTCCCAAAAACGACGTTTATGATAGTGACCAAGCATTCACGGCAAAAGTAGCAAAAACATTGTTTTTCCCGTTGCTGAGTAGCTCTAGGAAAGTGCTTCTGCGATAAATTGTGAGTGTTCGAAGCGACCATTGTGCTTATATTTCAATGAAAGCTATTTCAATGAGCCTTCGCGCGCTTCAATTTAAGTGCATTTCAAACAAACACCAGTAGGAAAAATGGCGGAATTCCTGCACTCTAGGACGTCTGCATCATTTTTCATTGTCATGTTGGTGCGTAAATGTTTCGTTTCAATTGTAGTTTCTTACAAGTATACCTACTTATAAAGCCGTCACAGTGATTTTATACGCATGGGAATGCTGGAATGTGTTGTACCTGACTCGGATTCACATCGTTCTCTAAAAGTACAGACAACTCGAAACCATCTCTGATTTTAAAGCATTCCAAGCGTCGAAATACTTAATTTTGTGCGGAATGAGCTCGCTCATAGCATGCAAACTATTTCTTTTCTATAATAGCACAGAAACTAGTTTCTGTTGACTTTGGAAGTCTGCGTCAATGCACACTATTTGAAGCGCAAAAACTAACAAATGGTCGCTAAACTTGCACGGACGGTGGACGAGGAAGGCTAGTGTTTACTCTGCCACTGTTTGCAATCTGTTTCGCAGTTTGGTTATGCCGGAAAGGGGGGCGTACTTTATTCTAAAATATAACACGCGTGAATGAGATTCCTTTACATCAAAAACATTTTTAGAGAAGCATTGTTTGCGCAGTCATATGCACTCTTAGGCCGAAGCCCATTTCAACACTAGCGAACACAAGTTGCAAATACAAATACCGTCATTCCCAAAGGCAGCACAGCACCCGTTAGGAAATTTGCAGAGATGGTGCGCCAGATTTCTTCTATGTATTATGTGAGAAACCCGGGGTTTCAATCTTCAGTCCACGATCTATCAATATAATTCGAATTGTTTGTTCCCTTGCCACAAAAGTTATCTTAAAACTGGCGTAGGGTCTTCCATGATTTCTTCGTGAGGTGTTGAGAATCACGCTTTACTGCAATTTTTTTTTTTATGAAAACGCTACTGCTTCGGGCTTTTTCTTGTTTTTTTTCCTCAGAAGGTGGGCTGTAGGCCTAGTCAGGAAACTGTTGTGTCCGTTTCCTTTTGCCTCATATCGGTGGCAAGTAACATGACATGTTAGTGTACAATGTTCACATGTCAGAATAAATAAATGCTTAATTTTTCCTAATTGTTTAACTGATTATCATAACACATTCGTCTGTTAATAATCAAGCGAGTGAACAGAGAATACTGACCCAAGTTTTAAGCTTCTTACTTAGTCCTCTGAAGTTTCAAAGAGCAATTTGTAGTGACAGTTGAGCGATTGAGCGGGTAAGACTGGCGTACTTTCAAGCTGCTCACACAAGGTTCTACGTAATTTTACTCTGTGACCACGTTTTGCGTAAGCTAGCAATTTCATTAAAAATTTTCCCATTAGGATATAACTGCAGCTTTACGATTTGGCCTAAACTTGAGCTGTATTACAACGTTTATATAGGACACTGTCATTTGTGTTCATATGCTTCAGGAGTATATCAGCATTAAAGCTGAACTCTCTTCTCTCTTTTGCAACCTTTTCTCCAGGGCTCACTGCTGGAATGAGGCTGACGGTGCCAATTCGTTGGCACCATCGAAGCGGTGTTGCTGCACTACGACCGGGAATGCACCTTTCATGCCGTCCAATGTCGAAACTGTGAACAAAGGCTACTACGGACGGATATTGCAGCGCACTACGTTTACGGGTGCTGCCAGAATGCTTCTTGTGCAAGAAATGCGCAGTCAAACAGGCAAGTTGGTTCGCCTACCGATTGCGAGACGAACGTTGTTCTGGACAAGTTCTCAACACTTGAGAGAAAAAAGAAACGAAGTTTTGGAAGTATGTAGGGCATCGAACTCTGCCCGTTCGCAGGACATCAGCCAAGCAGTAGGTGCCTTTGAGAATACTCTTCAGCGTAGAATGGAAGGAATCGAAGCCAACATTTCCACCATGATCACTCGAAAACTGACCGCCGGTCTTCAAGAACTGAAGGCCGCGACAAGGTCCTTTGCAGTGATCACCTGGCATCTAGTCAGAGCCAAATGAAGGAATTCGTTGAACAGTTGAGGCAGCGCGATGGGTCCCAAATACAGGAGATTGGGTCCGTGCTGAGAGACTCCCATATGGAAGTCAAGGAAGAAGTGAAGATCGAGTTACAGGAAATAGTGTCTCTGCTAAGAGCATCGGAAAGCGACGTGGAGGAAAACGTGAAGACCCAGTTAGACGAGTTTGTTCAAGTGATGAGGGACTGCGTTGGTGACTTGAAAGAACATGTCAGCAAGGTTGAGGACACTCTAGCTTCGAGGCTCACGTACCAACAGCAGTCTCTACGAGCAGTGCTTGATTCTTTAAACAAGAATAAAGAATCTATTGAAAGAGAAAAGTCCGTTACCGCTGCAACTATGGCAAAACAAGAGACTCTATGGCACCTCAAGCATGAGTTTTTGGTCAACCAAGCACTGGAAAGATTGGAACTTCTACGGCAGCAGATCTATCGGCAGAACAAAGAACCGTGGGTTTCGAAAAGTGAATATGATTTTCATGATTGGTTCACCATGTGGGCGAAAGATTTCGAAAGTTCAAGTTTTGATGTGACCCTGGAAAATTATGAAACGATATTCGATTCAGGCAGACACATTACGGTAAATCGGTACTACAGGGATGTGTGTATTTACATAACCTTTTCTAGGGATACTTTGGATTGCAGCTTCTTAGACGTGAAAGTGGAGTGCTTAAGGACTTTAGGAAATTCTGGATTCCCCTTTGATGAGATTTGTGCAAAAGTGGTAAAAAGCAATGGTGGAGGGTTGGTACCTCTTATAACCCATAGGATATATGCGTGTAAAGGCTGCTCTAACAAGGCCATTTCACATTTTCATAGCCGCTTTGGGATAAATCAATTTGATCTCGATGAAGACGGCGTAACAGAACACGGAAAACTTACGCTGAGATTCTATTTTAAATAAGGACTCATCTGACGTCCCCACGATAACGAAAAACCTGCGTGTTATATCTTATACTCCAATTATGTACAAATTCCGCAGGTGAAGAAAACGGTAGGTAAAAAATATAGTGAATTATAGCTCCTGTTTTAGACCGCTAGCGTCTAGGTTACATGCGAAGACATTTCGTCTAAAACTCTAATCATCTGATACTTCATATTTCCCTGTAATTTTTGTACGTGTTGTAGCGCGTCAACGGGGGGGTCCACATTTAGGGGAGCCTTTGTGTGTGTGTGTGTGTGTGTGGTGTTGTGTGTGTGTGTGTGTGTGTGTGTGTGTGTGTGTGTGTGTGTGTGTGTTGTGTGTGTGTGTTGTGTGTGTGTGTTGTTGTGTGTGTTGTGTGTGTGTGTTGTGTGTGTGTGTTGTGTGTGTGTGTTGTGTGTGTGTTGTGTGTGTGTTGTGTGTGTGTTGTGTGTGTGTTGTGTGTGTGTTGTGTGTGTGTGTGGTTGTGTGTGTGGTGTGTGTGTGTGTGTGTGTGTGTGGTGTGTACAGCCTTATTTATTGACTTACTGGCATATCTAACAGCTAGGAGCAATGAAAGTCCCTTGCAGCATTGTTTCCAAGTTCATGGCGTCATCTTCAGTGTGATACAGGTGGTCACAGTGAAGTTTAAAATATGCACGTGCACCTTCACCTGAAAAAATCTGCGAGTCGTTGAGTCTACTGAGGATGGCAAAAATGAAGTTTAGCGTTTAGACCCCTGACCACGCGCGGGCTTCGAAGGCACTGTTGAATCATGCGATAGTTTAAATTCCATGCCAAACAATTTGCAGGAAGAGCCTCTGAAATGTGCTAGTTTGTGAAGACGTGCGGACGCTGTTGTGTGAAGTTATTCTAATAAACTGCCATTTGTTGTGCATTGAAACAGTGATACTTCACTTGAACGATTGGAAGGAAGAACTTCTTTGACTGGTTGGTTGCAGCCAACACTAATTTAAAGCCCTACTGGCCGCGCTGGACCACTTGACCGAGTTTTAAAAAGGCTTTTGCACTAGGTGTCGGCTAGCTATAGCAACAGTTCCTTGTTGGTGTTTTAAAGGTTGGCTAGTAAATTTTATGAACACACTTGAATTGTGTGTTTGTGTGTTCTTTGTGTGTTTGCTTCTTTGTGTGTTTGCTGATTATTTTTTATTTTATTTATTTATTCATTTAATATACATCAAAGGCACTCAAGAGAGGGCTTAACATGAGGGAGTCGGGAAACAATAATGATTTAGAAAAACATCGATTCTATGGCGTTCCTCAATGTACCTGTGTTTGAATAATCGACGACACTTGAAGATCGTTCCAGTCCCTGGCTGCCTGAGGGAAGAAGGAATGATGATGGGCTGTGGCAAGAGCGGGGTAGACGGCCTTGTGGTGACAGGTGCGGGCTGAAGTCCAATGGGCTGGCTGATGAGGGAGTTATGATGAAACGCATGGTAAAAATTTGGTGTACAATAAGAGTCTCAAGTTCTTACGACGTTGGTCAAGCTTACGTAATCCTGGTTTACGTTTAAGGGTAGTAACACTGGTGTGATATGATTAGTCAAAATAGATGAATCTAACTGCATGGTTTTGAATTACTTCAATTGATTTACTTAAGTTACTTTGTGGTGGGTCCCAAATGGCGAATGCGTATTCTAGTTTTGGGCAAATTAGAGTTTTTTAGGCTAGTAAATTTTTTAGGCTAGTAAGGTGCAAGATGCGTGTTAGGGCGAAAGTAACCAAGAGCTTTGTTAGCATTGTTAGCTATTATACTTACACGAGAAGACCAGTTTAGATTCTGTGAAATGTTAACGCCAAGGTGTTTAATACAGCTGAGAGAAGAAACTGTGCAGCCATTATTTATATAGTTAGCAGTGGCAAAGTTCTGGTGTCTGTGGAATGAAACAAGTGCAGTTTATTACTATTTAAAACCATGAGCCATTTACTGCACCACTCGCCAAGTTTCAGAAGGCCACGCTGGAGGGTAACTCTATCTGAAACGTTAGTAATTGGTCGGTATATTACACAGTCATCAACAAAGAGGTGGATGTTAGATGAAATACTATCGGGTAAGTCACTTATGTAAATTAAGAAGAGGAGAGGGCCCAGAACTGTACCCTGTGGTACACCGGAATTGACGTTAGAAAGGGATGAGGACGTGCCATTAGCTTTTACGAATTGCTGACGGTTAGTGAGAAAGTCTTTAATCCAATAGTAGAGAAGTCGGTTAAGGTTTAACTGAGAGAGCTTTAGTAGTAGGTGGTTGTGGGTAACTTTGTCAAAGGCTTTCTCGAAATCTATAAAAATGGCGTCAACTGGTATGTTAAGGTCCACACTTGCGCTTAAGTCATGGATGAATAATGCAAGCTGAGTATCGCATGAGAGTCCTCTTTGAAATCCGTGTTGGTTAGGGTGAAAAACTTAACTAAGACGAGGAATTCAGCAATTTCTGAATGAATTATATGTTCCATTATTTTTTAACAGACGATGGTTAGGGATATGGGTCGGTAACTAGCTGAACCTGGTTTTGGAACTGGAACGATCTTACCCACCTTTCAGTGCCGGATGAGAGCGATTGCTGAAATATATGAGAAAGAATAACACTGGTGATTTCTTTGGTGTTTTTGAGCACCTTAGCATTGATGCCATTGATGCCGCATGATCAAGTAAGTTTTAACAATTCGATGATTTTCTGGGTGCCTTGAGGTGAAAATATGACATCGGCCATGGGAGGATAGTTGAGGGGAGATACATTAGGGAGGTTACCAATTTGTTCTCTGGTAAAGACAGAAGAAAAAGTAAGGTTTACTGCTTCAGCTACTTCGTTATACGCGATAGGCTGTCGATTATCATCGAATATTGATATGCACTTGTTTTTGTGTCGTGGGTTAATCGCCTTCCAAAACTGTTTTGGGTTAGTGCGGTGTAAATTGGGCAAGGTTGTTTCATTAAGGAGTCGTTTCGCTTTATCTAAAGCAGAGCAGTACAGTTTTGCTGTGGCCTGATATTTGGGCCGCGCCATGGCATTGTTGGTGCTTTTTGCGGAGCGAAATTGTCGCTTCTTCTTGTTATTAAGCCTTTTAAGTTCAAGATTAAACCAGCGGGAAGTGCTACGTTCACGAGTTTTGATGCCTGGAATGTAAGTATACTGATCAGCTCATGCATTTTGGATTTAAACATTAACCAATTCGTTGTAACAGATCCTTCATTAAACTCTTTGAATAATAATTGCCAGAATATTTCTAAATCTTTATTGAAGCTGATATAGTCGCCCTTATTGTATAAGGTGAGCTTTTTTGCTTGTTTTCGGGGGCTGGTTCAGTCTACATTGGAAAAAACCTTGAATCACCTTATGATCGCTGATTCCATCAAGGTATGAAATTGAGATGATTCTGTCAAAATGGGTGGCTAATACGAGATCAAGTATATTGGCTGAATTTTCAGATTGCCTTGTTGTTGCATTAACAATTTGAGTTAGGGAAAACGTTAAACATGTATCGACAAAGTTGCTTTCAATGTTTTCTTTCGATGTGACGAAGACGAGATCAGACCAATCTATGTTCGGAAAATTAAAGTCGCCGAATAAGACAACTGTGGCATTAGGAAGTGGATTCTTCAGGGATTTTAGCACGACATGAAACATGGGAATGAGCGTGCTGTCGGAATCTGGCGGGCGATAGCGTAACAGCGAAAACTGTTATGAGATTGATACTCGGATCTAGCGCGGTGCCGTAGTTGTCCGCCGCCGCTGCCAGTGTCTGTAACCACATCGCAAAGAAAGGAAAAAAAACAACCTAGTACCAATGCCACAGTGGGGCTCAAACCCTGGTCTGTTGGGTGCCAGCCCAGTATCCTACCACTGAGCGACGCTGGTACTTGGCCTTGTTGGTGAACTTGCCTTAGGCTGCCTTAATATCAGATATGTAATTGCGTTATTACGGCTTATACAGCGTTTTTAAAACATTGAAAGAACAATCAGTAGTGGCACAATGCGAATAGCGTGAACGAGTGGGTCGGGCAAGGCTCCAAGCCATTACATGAGCTTGTTTTTCATCACCTAGTTGTTGTTGTTGTTTCCCTGTGCAAATGGCTCGTACCCAAATCACCTAGTTAACTAGTTGACTAGTTAACTAGTGAACTAGTTAACTAGGTGACTAGTTAAAACTAGTCACTTAGTTAACTGTGGTGCATACCCACGTCCGGCATCGTTCCTCATCGTCGTCAGCCACTGCATGAACGATCGACACGAAATTCCTTGCAAGTGTTTAGCGGTTACCACGCTTCTCCGAAGAATGACGATAAATAGCATGGAGAATGCCGGCCTACTACGCAAAAGTTTATTAATGCCCTACAGCGGGTATCAAGCAAGTGTGCTTGCAGTAGTTACCAAATGAATGATTTGAAAAGGCTCTGAAAGGCCGCTCTATAGCTTTCGCTGTGACTGTGTTGCGCCTTTCGCGCCGGCAGGACGGTATTTTTTTTTTCACGCGGATAAGTGCTTTGAGAAAGTTGTGCTGGAACCTTGAAATTAGGGACGTAGAAACGTTTTAAGAATAAAATAATTAAAAAATTCAGCAGATACCACGTGCTGTAGGAATCTACTTCAAGCGAGGCAGTCAAAGAGCGGCAGCCTATGCCGTTCTTTTTTCCTCTGTATTGAGCTCTACAAGATGAATCGACGTCGTTGAATAATTTGGGCGAATCACCATGAGCTTGGTAACCTAATCGATGACACTGACTTGTAAAAAGCAGCTGATTATTCGACATAAGATGGGCCCTCACGTTGAGGCAAAGTCAAACTTATCGCGAAAAAGAAAAAAAAAACAAAAAATCGCTACGGTGCGATGATTGCATCATATAAATAGCGGTCGCCGGCGTATTTGAGCAATGTTCTACGCAACACGTGGAGTCAATTGTTGCTACATCGCGATAAATACCGATGGCCAAACACTACAACCACAATCGGCCATTGGCATAGCGCGTTGTTTTCTATAATATCGCCCGAGTTTTTACGTCCCAAAACCACCATACAGTAGTTAGAGACGCCGTAGTGGATGGCTGCGGGAATTTCGACCTCCTGGGGTTGCTTGTATACCGTGCGCTGACATCTCACAGTATTCGGGCCTCTACCATTTTCGCCTCCATCGAATTGTGACCGCCACGGCCGGAATAGAATCGGCGACCTGCGAGTAAGCAGCCGAGCACACTAACTGCCGCCGAAACCCGGTGAACGTGGGCGTTTTTCCTAAACATCAAGAAGCCCCTGCGTGACTCAGTGGTTGATTACTAGACTGTCGTGCAAAATGCCTGGGATCGAGGCGTGATTTAATGCATTTGTTTTAATGAAAATTTTTCACCCGATGACAACGCCGCCGATGCTGCCATCCGATTTTTCAACAACATTAGCCCATTCATGTGACTGCGTTCATATCAATGCCGGATTGAGGCGGAAATGTAGGCCCATGCGCTCAGATTTGGGTGCACCTCAAAGAACCTCAGGTGGTCGAAATTTCCGGAGCCCTCCACTACGGCGTCTCTCATAATCATATGGTGGTTTTGGGACGTTAAACCACATATATCTATCTATATGAATTCCGGGTCAATACAGTCTATCGGTCACGTGTGACGTACACCCGTACAACAGCACATCTCATGGTATGCAGGTATGGCCACGTGACTGGTGTTAAGGGCTTCGTAACGTACGCGACAGTCAGGCAAGCTATTTCTACCACAAGTGAACTTCTCGAAATTCCACGTGCTTTGCTACCGTAATCAAAATGAAACTTCAAATGCCAAAGGAACTCGTTACAGTTACATTTCAAAATTTCGAACGGGTTCTTACAGTAACGTTTCATTGGGCTTTTTTATATAAAAATGGAGCCGCTTATATGAGTCCATTTTTACATCACACCAGCCACGTATCCGTGCATCGCGATGCTACTCGCACTCCATTACAAGCGCCCTGTGGTGGTCCTCTTAAAGCTCTCGAGTAGAATTCCAAGTGCTCCACTCTCATTGGTAAAGTACGCGAAGATCTCCCTATACACCTTTTGAACCCAGGCCACGTAAATGGTAAGGCCATCTCAACAACGTAAGCCATTGGACGACAACATGTTAATCTATAGAGGAAAGACTATGTAGATAGGGGTATATGTTTTGCGTCCGCAGCAAAAGACGTAGAGACAGACAAGCTCGAACACAATGGCCTTTACACCAGTGCAGTCGCACGGTGAATGAATGTATCTTTACGGGCCTTCTCTTCCTACACTCTGAATGGCCACTTGCCGAGGGAAGTATACTACTCGCACTAGCCCGTAGGTACTCAAGCTAGTTCTGATTTTTTACTATATTAATTAATACTTATTACCTAATTACCTCATTTCTATTTTAGTGTTGGAAACACAACATATTAAGACTGAGATAGAGAGCACTTTCAGAAACAACCGACTAAAAATGTTTTCTATACCATACATCTCACAGTTATTTTTTCCACGTTGTAAAGAAAGCCCGCGAAATGTGAAAAGAAGCCGTGTGACAGACCGCGAGTGCACTGTTATAGTGCTGCTATAGGCTCAAGCACAGTGTCCTTAAAGTCTTTGTCAATATGAAAAGCGTCTACAAAATGCGGAAAAAAATACTACAGATGCAATCGCAAACAAACTAGTCCCTCACAAAACTGCCAAAAGAACTGCAGTATGGCCTCCTCAGACCTAAATGGGAAAGCATGAATCATCTTGAAAATAGGTGAACTGCTTGGACAGTAGAGCAATTTACTAAAGACTATTCCTACGAACATATAGAAGTTCGTAATTCTAATCAATCAAGTGAAAAAATATCACTCTCTTGGCAGAAGCACAATGAAAGTTTATTAGAATGACCTTATACAACATCTCCTTCTTGACAGAAGCACAATGGAAGTTTATTGGAATAACTTCATACAACAGGTGGTTATGTGTATTCACAAACAACTTGCCTATCAATTTATCATTGGAGCATATTATATGAACTTGCACATTATTGCAGACGGCATAATATATGAACTTGCACAATGCATTCCGTTAAACTTTAAATCTCGGGTGTAGTGAGGGCATGGTGTAAACGCTCGACTTGACTCTTCTCGTGATCAGTACACTCAGCCACTCACGCTAACTTTCGAGTAGATCTGCACGTACACATCCGAAACATTTGTGCAGCTACCTACATGACAGGTCACCACACCGGAAACTTTCAATAATGCAGCATATATATTTCATTAGTCTATGCTGTTAGTTGTGCTACTCAAGTGAATAAGTAACGTCATAGCCACAAAGTTAAAAAAAGAACCTGCTCTATTTGAACAAAGCGAAGAATTAACCCGTAGAACTGTTTTTCTATTAATTAGAGTTTTAGTTGAAATGCGGTGTGTAAGTCGAGAGCTCCCGGTCTAAAACAGTGTATCGGCAATCGAGGCGAAGTAACGTTGCCACTGTTTTTACATTGCGTGAAATATCGATGAACTTGGTGTAAAAAAAAACTGTCTAGCTCTTGAGGTTTGCCGTCACTTAAATTCGAATTTGAGCGTGAGGTTTTCACCTGTTATGGTGCCATCATTCACGAGCGTTTGCTTAATTGCCGAGAATTTGGCGTTGAATTGAGAAATGTGCCCGCCAGGGCATTCATTGCAATCATAGTCCTCACGTCTTTTAAAAAGTACGAACCCTTGACTGTTTCTACTTTCTGCCTTTACAACAAGTTCAGCGAACGGGAAGCTCGAATTTCCTGAAGTCTTAACGCACTTCACTTCCACGCAACAGCTGTTCGAAAAGTAACTAGAAAAGGTAATCTGCAGGTGCATATCTCTGTAGTACCGATTCATCACTGTGTTGAATACTCTGTTTGACCCACAGGCACGCTCACAATTTGACAGGTTTACGTTGAAACTCGAAGGTCGAAAATTGTTGCTCCATGTGGCGTGCAAAGGATTCATCGAAAAGTCTATAATACTGGAAACCCATGGTTCTTTATAGTGCCGATGGTTCTGCTGGCGCAGAAACTCGAGAGTTTCCAGTGATTCGTAGAGGCAATATTCCAGCCTGTACGCCCATGGGATGTCGTCGTTTTCCGAAGCTGCAGCGGCAAGACGCCCTTCACTTTTGGTAGATTTACGTTCACGCTTCGAAGAGTCAAGTATTCCATGCAAAGAGCACTGCTCATCTGCCAGCATCGAAGAGGCATTTGCCCCAACTCTGCTGACACGTTCTTTCAACTCGCATCCGCAGCCCCTCATCACAAGAACAAGTTCCTGCAACTGGACCTTCACCTCCTTCTTCACATCGGTGAGGCAGTCTCTCAGCATGCATCTAATGTCCTCTATTTGGCAAACTTCGCGCTGCCTCGATAGTTCAACGAATTTATTCATTTGGCTTTGAAGTGTTGGCGACTCATCACGGCATGGCTGTCTGCTCGATGACCTCAGTTCTTCCCGACCGGTACTCATTTGTCGAGTGACAATGTTGTCGGTGTTTCCCTCAATACCTTTCATTCCACGTTGAACAGTACTCTTCAAGTCACAGGCTGTACTACCAACGTCAAGCGGACGTACTGAGACTTCGTTCATTTGTCTGTGAAGGGTGATCAACTGGTTCAGAATGACAGTCGCGTCGCAACTGGTAGATGAACCACCTTGTCCAGTCGGCTGTGCGCCGCTTGCACAGGAAGCATTTAGCGGGCAGCCGCCAGCACGGTATGCTGCAATGTCTGTTCGCAGTACTCTGCGTTCACAGCGTGGACACTGGAGGGCATGATAGGCGCATTCGCCGTCGAAGTGCAGCAGAACGGCTTCGATGGTGCCTACGAATTTGCAGCCGTAAGCCTCATTCCAGCAGTGAGCCTGTAAAGTAAAAACGAAAGGTAAACAACAAGCCGAACTTCAGTGCTGACAAATTCAGGTAATACTGGAACATAAGTCACTGCATTTAGTCGAGAACATCGGTGTAATGCTCACAAGTATGCACCATCTACGAATGTTGCATTCACCGTGATGCCAGCTATCTGAGGGCAAGTGTATCTGACGTAATCGGTGGCGATTTAAACACGAACCGCAGAGCGCACACCGCAAGCTTACCGAAGGTGTTAGTGTGTGCCCTCCAGTCATCAAACTACCCTACCGTGCAATACAAAAGAAATCAACAAAAATAAACGGAAAGAAAACTGAAACAAACAAGAGGCACCTGGCATGCCCACGACGGCCCCTATCAGCACATTATCAAAATAACGCAATCAGAGATATTGCACTGTTGGGACATCGCACAGTGCTGCCAAACTGGATGGGCACACCTGTCAATGGTGATGGCTGGACCGAGCGCCTTATATTTTTTTTTTCTAAATATTGGGCCACGCAGTCTTCTGTCTGCATTTCATTTGACAGCAATAGTACACGACATGATCTTCGCATCATTGAACTCGTCACCAGACAGACTTTCTCGGTCATACACTTACGTTTTCCAATAGCAATTTCAGTCTACATCAAGTCAAGGAAGCGGCCAAGGGATCACCCAGACGTTGGTGGCTAGACATACATACACCGATGACCGTTTCACCTAGCTTGAGTTACTTGCCTTGCTGTTAACTAATAGCAAAGGCCTGCGAACTATCCCTAATAAGCTACAATGCGCTCACATGTTGTGGCAGCTGGGCGCTTTTTTAAAAAAAAGTTCGAGAACGCTTGAGCTTCGCCTTCATGAGTAGAACGCGATATCGTAATCAGACCCTGTTCGCATCAACGGAGTAATAATTGGCAATAGCGTTCATATCGATGGGAAGGTCAAATTATATTGGTCCTGAAACTTCAAAGTAAATATGGTCACAAAATTATTTCCACAAACACTAAAGTACGCCACACGATGGAAGCGCGACTGTCTGAACAGGAGACAAATTACTACGACTGAAAACTAAACATAAGGTATTTTAACTATATATATATATATATATATATATATATATATATATATATATATATATATATATATATATATATATATATATATATATATGTGTGTGTGTGTGTGTGTGTGAGCCAAAATCTAGAAATATTAAGTTTAATTAACACTTGGCTGAACATTCTAATGCCTGATTTTGTTGACAGAGCGTAATCAATGGGGGGAGGGGGGGCTATATGCCAGCCGACGGGTATGTGGGCTCGAGTTTAGTTCTGAGCATGGTCGGATCAACGAGGCATCGCTCACCTCAGCGCAGTTGTTTCGTGTGCATATACTTTACATCACTTCTCTTCTTGTGCGTTTTTTTTTTGTTTACTCACGTGACACTACGGAGAAGCCTAATTCAGCTCCCAGAATGCGTAGATAACCGCTTCTGTGACTGCATACTGCTTTGGCTTGGGTAATGCCCGCGTGACCTCGCATTTCACGACTGTGAATTCGACACGCTAAAAGAAGAAACTCTATACTTTTACGTTGCCAAAGTGACACTCACTCGTCTCCTTTTCGTAGATTTGGTGACGCGAGTTTTTAAACTGTTGTGTTCCTGCAAGTGTTCTATTTGGCTAATAAAGCAAGCTTGCTTCCCCAATTTTTCTGCTTAATGTTTCTGTTATTTGGCACACACAATAGGTAAGCCCGTAAAGGCTCAGTGCGGTCATCTATCTACTTGCAAAACATGGCGAAGGTTAGAAGTTAAAAATTTCTTTTGTAAGTTTGCTCCATGTAGTGAAAACTTCCAACGTCATTACCACTTACTAATTGACGCACCCTACTTTATTCGGTTTTGTTTTTTTACTTGCTTTTGGGTATCCCAGAGTCACGCAGATGGCGACGGTGGCAACGGGCCGCCAACTACTCCACACATGGGCTTCTATGGAAGTTTCGCACTTAGATTTCATATATCTTGCCGATACCGTAATCGGGCTCATCCGTCGCTACTGATCATGCGTATACCGGCTTCGACCATCCATGGCTCAACACATATCTCACCCCGATGACCGAAAGAAACCACCTAATGATTCTCGGGGCGGTTTCCATGGTCCCTGGCAAAAAACATTCATCCGATCGCTGCTAAATAAATTGGTTTTAAAATACCAACTTGCACGCTCATCGCATCGGCCGTTCTTTCCGCTAGAAGCGAAATTTGCGCTGCCAGGACCATGGGAATCACAGCTTTCTTTCCTCATGTACATTCACCTCAACATGTTCCCTCGTTGTCTAGGTAGAGCCTGCTGATATGGAGTATACTTGCCTTCAGATCTCGCCTCTTCCTGGCTGGAAGTTGTATCCTCTGACACTCTTCTGCCAAGAATCGCTCCAGGTCCAGAGGACATAGGCTTCCGCCACACCCCGTTACACACTGATCGCACAGAGAGTGTGAACAGGGCAGCAGTACCGTACTGCTCGGAATGACGTGTCACACGTGGCAGGCGTAAAGACTCAACACGAACTCGTCCTCGAACCGCGTCGGACGCCAGTTCGCGCCGCTCACCGAGTCGCTCAATTGGTACAGAGCTTGATGCCCTTCGCGGTACGACATGACAACGATGACTGCGGAATGGCGCGCTGCTTCGAAGCAACTCGCGCAGGTGGGCCAAGGACGTGCACGGAGGATCACGTGACTACCGATACGTCATTAGGGTGTAGTGGTGCTGCCTGCCAGGGTGTTGCGAGAATAATCGCTATCTGCGTATGGTATCATTCACAGAGACGCGTGTTGCATATGTGAATCTGCTCCTCCTACCAAGCAACGTCACATTTCAAAACTTTTGTTCAGTTTATTAGAGGGCGTTAACCTAAAAGATAACCTGCGATAGATAACCTGCGATGATAACCGTAATAGATAACCTGAAGGACGACGACGAAGTGTCTATTTCGTAGAACGCTTGTACACTTGTCTCAAATTTTCTATTTGTTTTACCGCGAATTCTGGGAGCTGCCGCTCCCTCCTTGCGAGAATGGATGAAGAAGCCTCCCAGAATTTTCGAGGTGGACAACCGCTACGTCTGGCAGCGGCCAGGAAACGTGGGACAACCTCAAGTGGCGCACACAGCGAGGCAACGGAGCTCTATTCCGACGGTTTCGAGTCATCGGATGACGAGTACACAGTCGTCATGAGCCGCAATGCAAAAAGAAGAATGCTACGAACATCGTCGACGGCGAGTATATCCACCGCGCAGGCTACCGCACAGCGTTGGCCACACACTATACTCTTCATGGCTGTGGACCCTTCAGCCAACCTACGGCGGCTTAACAGGCAAGTCCTCTCTGCATACTTCGAAGGACTCGCTCCAAATGATATTAAAGACATCAGGATCAACACACGGAAGAATGTTCTGGCAGTTCATGTTTTACACCGTAGTGCGCTGCAAAGCCTACAGAACACCTCAGAAATCGACAGAGTCACAGTTAAATCAGTGATCCCCTACTGACTGTAAGCGCAGTGTTGGCGTCATTTATGACGTGGACATTTCCACTCCCGCTGACGATTTTCCAATCTTGATAAAGTCAGCTACAGACGACATTCTCATGAAGCACATCGCAAGACTTGGTCAGTCACGATGCCTGAAGATTGTTTTTGAGGGAGACAGTCTTCCCCCACACGACAAAGTTGGCCACGTTCGCCACCAGGTCCGTCTATACATACCGAAGCCCCTACAATGCTTCAGATGTTTCAAGATAGGACATGTCAAAGGAGTGTGTACCAGCAATGTCGTGTGCCAGCGGTGTGCCGAACCTCATTCAGAACACACCTGCCACGCAAGTGTGTTCAAGTGATCCAATTGCCATGGCGCTCATAAAGCGTCGTCTAAAGATTGCTCACAAGTGCGAAATGAACGCGCGGTGCTGAAACGCATGGTGCGCGACAATTCAACGCACAGGGAAGCCGCTGCTACTGTCAGGCGACGTCGGCATCACCACAGAAGATCGTCATGCAACGTGACATCTGCCGATCGAGACACGTCATCTCAAGCAAGAAGAACTGGCCCCCCATCGTCAAGCTTTGCGAAGACGGATACACCGAAAACAGAATCAGGGTCAAGAGTCCCACCTCGTGAAGAGTGGCCATCACTTCCACGAACGCAGCCTGTTTCAGAGGTGCATCGAATCCCGCCAACCTCGATGCCATCACGAATCGCTGATGAAAAGACAACCGAGGATCGCCAGGTCATCTACATGTTGCAGACCCTTATGAGCGCAATGCGCATGCTCCTAAGAAACATGAACACCCCATCAGCGCAGAGCGCACTCCATGTGCTGGACACTTTGAGTCCGGTGCTTGCAGCTCTAAGGTAAAACGATGGCCTACAACATGTTATCCTTTCGAGAGGAGGTCAAGAACGCATCTGTCTTTCAGTGGAATGTCAGAGGACTTATGGCGCGTATGTCCGAGTTCCGGCAATATGTATTCACGAACCGATTCTCCATAATTGTGATTTGTGAACCGAACCTGTCATCTCAGATGAGACTGTCTGGATATGAGTGCTTTATGTCTTCTACCCACGGAGAGCGCAGCAAGGGCGTTGTGTTCATACGGCGCGATTTACCTTATTTTCATCACCCTGTACCCCCTGATGAAGAAAACCAGTACGTTTGCCTAACAGTAAAAAACAAGAAGACCACATTCACCATCATCGGAGCCTACTTACATCCATCAACTCATCTAGACCGTGAGCGCTTGCACGGAATTTCGAATTCAACTATCCAGCCATGGGTGATAACTGGCGACTTCAATGCCCACCACTACTTATGGGGAAGCTCCAGGGTCAACACTAGAGGTAGACAGTTAGTGTCTTTCGCTTCTGAATGTGAACTTATCCTCGTGAATGACGGCAGCCCTACTTATCTGCGTGGATCGGCCTATAGCAGTTGCCTGGACCTCACTTTCGTCTCACGCTCGTTCGCCAGCAGAGTGCACTGGTTTTCAGATTTGGAAACAAGGGGTAGTGACCACATCCCAACATACCTGAAGATTGACGGCTTTCCAAGTCTGAAGTCCTCCAGAGCCGTCCAGTGCACCGATTGGCAAAAATACAAGTTAATCATGGAAGACCATGTTGGCGCCTCACCTTTCAACCTAGAGGACGCAATAAAGAGTGCCCTACAGTCAACGACGCGTTCGCTTCCGGTGAGCTCATTTCGCACTGATATGGACATTGATCTCGAAAAACTCCGAGCGATTCGTCGTCGTGCAGAGCGACGTTATAGACGCACGAGGTCATTGGATGATCTGAGAGTGGCCAGACGCACACAAAAGAAAATACAGCGTCACATGGACAAGTTGGACAAGCAACGATGGGTATCTTTTTGCGAGTCTTTGGATCCCAGAAAGCCTCTGTCACTAATCTGGAGAACTGTCCGGGGTCTTCGTACAACCATTACTCAGCGCTACCCATTAAAATCCCTGGAACTTCACTTACGCTGCGAAAAGATTGATGTCGCAGATTCTTTCTGTCGAAAGATTGCCTGTGGCTCAAATTCAACTGGGACGAAGGCGCCCGACTTTTCTGTATCCTCACGTGATCCCCGAATGGAGATTCTGTTATCAATGGACGAACTAAAAGCTGCGCTTGCTTTGTGTAGACGTTCTTCAGCGCCAGGACCTGACGGCATCACTGACCGCGCTCTGTGTCACCTAGGAGATAAAGCTCGGAAGGCACTCTTGCTGCTGTACAACGACTCCTGGCAAACTGGCATGGTTCCACAGGAATGGAAGTCAAGTCGCCTGATTTCACTTTTCAAAGCCGGCAAGTCACCTTTGGACATTTCTTCTTACCACTCGATTGCCCTTGCAAGCTGTGTGGAAAAAGTTATGTAAAGGATGATTTTGACGCATCTGGAATGGTACTTAGAGTTCTACGAAATATATCCAGATGCCATGTCTGGGTTCAGACAAGGCCGCTCGTCATTTGACAATGTAGTTGACTTGGTGACATATGTAGAACAACAGAAGGCCTGCAAACGATTATCTGCTGCTCTGTTTATTGACGTTAAAGGGGCCTACGACAATGTCACCCACGAAGCCATTCTCAGTGCACTAGAAGGAGTGAGACTCGGTGGCAGGATATATACGTGGGTTCAGAGCTACCTACAGAATAGATCATTTCACGTGCAGACAGAAAATGGCCCGACACCAAAGTATTACTGCAGCCGAGGAGTCCTGCAAGGCGGAGTGCTAAGCCCGACGCTGTTCAACCTAACACTCATTGGACTAGTTGGCAAGCAACCAAGCAGTGTACGACTTTCGATTTATGCTGATGACATCTGTGTTTTGACATGAGGTGTGACTCGACTTCAACTTCGCGCTCGACTTCAGAAGGCAGCATCAGTGACATCGCACCACCTACGCGAACAAGGGCTTGAAATCGCAAGTGGAAACTGTGCAGTCGTGGCTTTCACCAGGAAACCAATGTCCGCTTACGGCATATCAATTAACGGGCAGTTGGTGCCATGCAGCCGGAGTCACAGGTTCTCAGGAGTCGTAATCGACCGAAACCTGTCTTGGACACCCGACGTAAACTACGTGAAGAAGCGGCTGACGGCCATTTGTCACTTATTCAGGTTTCTTGCCAGGAAAAGTTGGGGAATGTCGGTTGAGTCTATGTTACAGCTGTACAAGGTATTATTTATTGGATTTCTGCGGTATAGCCTACCTGTTATATCTAACACGTGCAAAATGAACCTGCGCACAATCCAAAATATTCGAGCTCACGCGCTTAGGTTATGCCTTGGTTTACCCCACTGCGCATCGACAGTTGAAACAATTACCATTGCACAGGACTCTTCGATCATGACGCACATCGCTATTGCAACGATGTGTACGTACCTCAGGCAACATGCTAGGAATCCTTTCCACCACTTGTCAACGCTCGCTACTGAGAGGCCCCGCACGAAATTTAGCGCAAATGTCTGTGCACATCGTGCGTCGTTTACGTCAGGCTTTACGTCTGCTGAGAAACTGGTGTATCTTCCGTGGTGCCTGACACTTCCGCAAGTACGCATTTCAATTCCAGAAATACAGAAAAAATCAAATTTGCCTTCATCAGCCCTAAAACAATTGAGCTTGAACCTTTTGCACGAAATGTACAATAACCACGTGCACATATACACTGATGGCTCAACCACAGCGTCTGGTTCTGGCGGTGCGGTGGTGATTCAAGCTAGAGGAATCACTCTGCGAATCAAGCTGTCACACGCCACTACGTCTACGGTGGCAGAACTTGCATCTTTGCGTGGCGCCCTAGAGTACATCAAATCTCAGAGACCGAGTAAATGGGCTGTGTTTTCAGACTCGAAACCGGCCCTACAGAGCATGCAGTCAGTCCTTCGACGAGGTTGCCATGAACAGTTAACTTACGAAGTTGTCAAGCTTCTTCACCACGTTACAGAAACAGGCCTTGAGGTCAAGTTTCAGTGGCTTCCTGGCCATTGTGGGATCAGTGGCAATGATTCTGCAGACAACGCCGCTCGCACATCGCACCAAGAAGAGCACATCCTTCCAATTCCTTTGTCAAGGACTGACGCTGCAAAGCAACTTCGTCACCTGGCACGTAGTCTGTGTCTGCAGGAGTGGAACACCCCAAGCATAAGACATACGAGACTCTACCAAATAAACTCTTGACTGGAACTTCGACCTCATTCCGGACTTCGTCGACGTGAAGCTTCGCTTCTTTGTTGCCTTTGGTTGGGGGTTGCCTTCACAAATGCATATAGAACCCTCATCAGATTGACCGACAATGCGGAATGCGACGTCTGCTGCGCCAAAGAAGACATGGACCATCTGATATGTCATTGCCCTCGATTTGCCTCCGAAAGACAGAAGCTTTCGGACGCATTGCGACAATTGGACGATCGGCCACTCTCTATGCAGATGCTACTGGAACACCGTCCTCGTTATTCGTCAGCTCAGAAAGTAGTCAAAGCTGCCTTGTGCTTTTTGAGGACTACAAGCCTACGTGACAACCTTTAAATTTGTGTAGTGCCACCGCTGGATACGCGCCAGCCGATAGACTGACAATCCCTTTTTTTCTCTCTCTCTCTTTCTCTTCTCTTTCCCATCTCTCTCATCTTTATGTCCCCTTGCCGTTCCCCCAGCGTAGGGTAGCAAACCGGGCATGTGCCTGGGTAACCTCCCTGCCTTCTCTCTTGTTGTTCATCCCCCCCCCCCTGCCATGTTACTCACATCATCACGATGATGTGAAGACAACTAGATATCAGAATTTTAACATTTGTTTTCGTTTTCTTTTCTTTCTTCTCTTTTTCCTGCTTTCCTCCTCGTAGGGTCTTTTTTCCTCAACCCTTCCCTTTTACAGTGTAGCATGTAGGTGCCTTAGATACGCCACCACAATTATCTGTTATTCATTAAAGAGCTTCCTCTATTAAGCGCTCGGGCAAAAAGACACGTCAACCTTTTGGTGCGCGTTCTTCTGCTATAATCTGCCGGTAAAATGCCTAACAGGCTAGGTGTTGCTGTTGGTGCTTCGCATGTAAGTTTCGATGCTTGTGATTACAGTAGTCATAAAATGGGTCGAACATTAGTGCCTGTCTCGGGTGGCTATCTTCTCTACCGTCTGCGCATGTGGCGCTACGTCCGCGATGAACCTTCACCAACTAGCCCTATTTGGAATATATTGTTAAGAAACCTCAAAGACACGTATACCGCGTTGCACGTAGAAGTTGCCGTAAACGACTTTCCGCGGAGAGCCCACTTTCTCCTTGCTTTGCACGTAGGCAGTGACATAAAAATGTTCAGAATATTATCAAGCGAATAAAGGCGCGCGTACGACAATGACAGATGATAAAGGGCACCATAGGCGCTGTCCTTATTGCACGCAGACAATGTGACAAACAAGCACGTCTTGCCCCGCATGCGCGATAAAGCAGTCAAATCACGACTTCGGCTTCTTTTTACAGCTCAGCCATTGGAATCTCGCTGGAATGATCATGGACTCCGCTACTATCCTATAGCGGGTATGCGCATACCACAGACTTTGGGAAGCCCCTCTTCTAACCTTCGGTACGCATTGGTTAACAAGCTGTCTGCTGATGCATGCCAAGTAGCTTCGAGCATAGCATGGCCATGCATAGAATAGCACATCGAGATAGTGGAAAAGGCAAGTGCTTGCGAGGGTGTGAAGGACGAGAAAGAGGGGTAGATGGGGAGGCATAGCATTCCCACGTGGAGGAAGGAAAGCTTAAGGAGAGGCCCTCGCAATGTGAGCCGCAAAGCCAGAATGTCTCGGGGAAGTCACGTGCTTTCTCAGGGAGGGGGGGGGGGGGGGGATTGCGGGCCAAGGTGGGCACGCTGGCGTCTCGGGTCGTCTGCATCACCACTCGTATGGCCGCGTCGTTGATAGCCAACTGGAGTTCTGAGTGTGCATTTATATGCAGCTGTGGCACTTCAAATATGATGCTAAGTGTCAGAAGCTTACACTTAGAGTTTGTTTTGGTGGTTGCGAGTTTATTTCATATTCGTTGAGGTCGAAAGCGGTCGTTTTCGAAGCTCGAGACCACTTCTCCGAAAATGATTGGCACTGCAACTTCGCTATTTTCACTGGGATTGCGTGCCTCAGCGAAGGAAGCCTATGATTTCACGACGAGAACAGCAGCGTCTACGGCTCTTACGCGAGAGGCGGCGATGAGCCGCTCTCCTGTACGACGGTCACATCGATCGAAAATGCAGTACGTGGCCACTGTTCTCTAACCGGAGCTCGCCTAGTCGAGAATTGGGCGTGCCTGACACAGAAGGTGATCTATTGTTTCGATTATCACTTCCCGTTAACGTTTTGCACGCGGTAACTTCATCTTTACCCGTTTTTTTGTGTGTTTTTTATGGCCGCAGTCGGCCGACCATCACGCTGCTGCGGACGATACGCTTGTATTGTGACACGCATGGCAAAGAGTGATTCGGACGTACTTCATCTGGCTAAATAGCAAGACAAATTAATTAACATTCAACTGTTACATTATGTTCCATACCAAGAACCCACTGCATCTGCAGAAGGAAACAGTCTGTCGTGGAGATTATCCAGCCGATTTGCGCCGTTGCTCCCTTGCATTCAGGGGCATTAACACGTATACGAACTGCAAAGCTGCAAGTTTATTGTGGATTCACAATCTGAGCCGCAATGAGACTTCGAACTGGGCACGGGCACTCCACTAGCGAGTATCGCAGCACGTTCGCACGTAATCAGCCCAAAAGTTTCGCTTTCCCAGCTCGTCTATCAGAGGGTGGTGCCGCCCGATGCGCCTGTGCCGAAATCGTTTCGCCTCCCTCTCGCTGGCTCCCGTTGCTCACGCGCGAGCCGTCTTAGCGTGCCCACAGTTGAGAGGAGGAGTCCTCTGCTCTTCCCTACTTCCGGCTTCACAAAATGTAACGTAACAGCCTCTCCTCAGGTTATTCCTTCCTCCATAAGTTCCTCCATGAATTTTTACGACATGGAGCGGCCATATTGAAATGCACGCCGTCTAACGTGCAAGTTCGGTGAACTCTCTATCTAGGGCTGCGCGTACTCGAAGCGGCTCGTTACTCGTTTGTGTGAGATTCCTGCTAAAGCCCGCGTTCGCAAATTTTTCGTTTGCTTAGAATGTTTCGTGTGATATCGTCACCGACCGATCCATCGCTGTCTGAACTGTTCAACGGTGCGCATTCGCACTAGCGATGCTAGAATGAGCTCCTAGTCTGCGAACGGTGTAAAGCCAGTACCTTGAGCAATTTGCGACGAATAGACTTAATTGAACTTGTCTAGAGCAGCGGGGGGCGCTGTTGTCCGCAGCTGCTACTTCACATTAGCGACAAGCTCCCGATCATGCTTGAATTAAAGCAAGAGGGTGCATGTGGTGTCACTTTGTTACGTATTATTAAAGAATCGGTATTTGCACATGTTTTCAGAAGGGAGGAGGGGGAGGGGGATAAACAACAAGAGGGAAGGCAGGGAGGTTAACCAGGCACATGCCCGGTTTGCTACCCTACGCTGGGGGAATAGGAAGGGGGCATAAAGATGAGAGAGAGAGGAAAGAGAAGAGAAAGAGAAAGAGAGAGAAAAAAAGGAGGATTGTCAGTCAACCGGCTGGCGCGTATGCAGCGGTGGCACTACACAAAAGTTAAGGTGGTCACATAGGCCTGTAGTCCTTAAAAAGCACAAGACAGCTTTGACTGCTTTTTGAGCCGACGAAAGGCGATCACGGTGTTCCAGCAGCATCTGCACAGAGAGTGGCCGATCGTCCAATTGTCGCAATGCGTCCGAAAGCTTCTGTCTTTCAGAGGCAAATCGAGGGCAATGGCATATCAGATGGTCGATGTCTTCTTTGGCGCAGCAGACGTCGCATTCCGCATTGTTTTCAGAAAACGGCAACTAAAGCGGCTGGCTGGGGGCTCTAGGCACTGGAGACTCCATCTGTACCTTTTTTTTTAGTATCCTAGATGCAGTTTTCTCGTCGGTTTTCTTGCCGCCAACTAAGTGCCGCGAACAGAGGCGCGACGATGGCGACACATGGAGGTTATTTTCGTTTACTGACGACTCCTACTGCTTCCGCAATTCACACGACAATAGAAAGCGAGGCAGAACGAACACATTCCACTTGCACTCATCCCGTGAAGTGCTGTGCCTCCTCCGCCACGACTTCCCACCTATTGTTCCTCTTGCACTGAAAGTGCGTGCGCTCGTACACGACACAGTGATGGCCTCATGGTCTGTTCTTCGAATACGCACAGATTCCTGCCACGACAGTGTTTTTTTTTATCGCAGGGAGGCGCCTATTACACATACTACGTCCAAGAGTACCATGTGTGCAGGTACAGCATCCGCAGCACAAGGCACGATGACAACAGTGAGAACATACAATCGACCCCTGCAGCTCTGCGGTTCGAGGGTGCTCCTGTGATAATTTGCATAGTCGGTTAGAACATTAGAAGTCAGCGGCATTTTCTCCACAAAGGCGGAGACACACAAGCGTGCACCAATGGGCGCGCACTTGAGATTGACGTCATGAGCCGGACAGCCGTTGACCTCGCCTGTCGAGAACGTCACCGAGAGCAAGCCCATAACCTCAGCGACTGAGGTTATGGGCTTCCATGCTTCGGTCGTTGGAGCGAACTCCCATAACGTCTTAGGATTTATCCGACTATAGTTTAGTGCAGCATGTGGTGTTAAATAATCGAGGGTGAGGAGAATTGAGGGGGTGGTTAGAAGGTGGGAAAGGACGTGCGAGGGTATGATATTGTGTACAGGAGGTGAGGAGAAGAGGGAGACGAGTTGATTGTTGGAGACATGCAGGTGGTTAAAGGGGTCCTGAAACACATTTTAAGTAACCGTGGTTTTAATTCACTGAAAAGCGTATTACCTCACAAATTGAGCACCGCAAAAATTTCAAGAATCGGTCCAGTACGAGCGGATTTACAAAGACTTGTCACACGTCGCAATCATATCCTCTCTTCTCGTCCCAACGAAAGCGCTGGAAGCAAAGCAGGGAGGGATGGGAGGAGCAAACAAAAAACGTCACTCGCGCCTCGAGACCTTGAGCACTTTTTTTCTTTTTTTTTTAATGTGATCGAGCGCACACGCGCGTACAAGTGACGGCCTCTGGCGGCGACCTCTGTAACAAGAAAGCTCGTCATGTTCAAATCGGCCAATGGCTATTTTTAGAGAAAGCTATTTTTAGCTGACTTTAATAATTTATTGTGAATTCACGCCACGTGCTGCGCTGTAAAATTTGGCTCGCGTGCTGTTGAGAGCCTCTACTACCGATCGGCAGCGTTTTCTGACCATGCTCAAAAAGTGTTGCAGGGCCCCTCTAAGAGAAGAGGAGGAGCAGTTGGTCACAGGCTGTAGGCTGGCCCCACGCGTGGGAGAAGGCAATATGCAGTCGCGTCGAGCTCAAGTTTTGTGACGGTATTGATGACGCCACCAACCTTCGAAAGATTGAGTCAGTGAATCTGGCCCTGCAGCTCCGCTGTACAGGTGCCCCAAAAGTGAAGCGGAGCCGGCGAGCTGAGGCCAAACGGGGTGAAACTGCATGCCGGCATGCTCTGTCAGAATATTGTCTAACTACTAGTTACGGGCGGCGGAGCGTGTACTTACAGCAAGCTTGATATTTCGGATGGCCTCAACATCTTACGGACATGATTTCTTGCCGGCATCTATCAAGTGTCTGCAGTTTCTTTCGAGACGAAATCCGGGTGTCGAAGTCGGAGGCGCCCTCCAGAGTAGGCAATCGTAGTTCGTCCGGACCATCGATTTCTTCCAGCTGTCTCTCACTGCGCAGCTGACCAGCATAATCTTCGACTACACCAACGAATTTGCGCGGATGTATATTTTGTAGAGGCAGGCATACACGGAAAGAGGCAATTTGTGGAGGAACTTCAGTCCCAATCAAGTGATGAAACACATTGAAATCTTCCTCCACATGGGAATGGTTGAATTTCCTCGCCTTCATCTCTATTGGAATACCTCAGAGCTATTTCCAGGCCTCATTCCTTCGAATATTATGCCCAGAAGCTGTCTCCTTTTTTTGTTTTTTGCTTTTCAAGTGTAATGGACACGTCCGCAATGGCACGCGGCGCAGGACAACCGATAGACTGCTGCACCCTCACTTACTTTCTTTTTCGGGAAAAGATTTTTTGGCAACATTTTAAAAGCTTATACAACATTTTCGCAACGTAAGAAGCTTCAGATTGTATATTTTGAAATATTTTACCTCATTATTTTTATGTTATCTTCCTCTTTAAAAAGTAATTGTTTTGATCTGTGTATAAACTTTTAAATATATACGTTCCTTTCCTTAGTGTGTCTAATAAATATCTATACAAAGTTTGTGTTATCAGATAGAACATTCTTTCAGCTACAGTTTAGCACCAAAGAATCTAAATAAAGCATTAGTATCTAGCCGCAAAAAAAATGTTTTTTACACCTAGTATTAACGGCCCTTTTTTCCGTTGTAGCTGAAGAGCCAAGTTTTATTTGAGTGTTGCCGATGATTGCTGCTAGGTCATTTCTGTAAATAATAAACAAAAGTGGCCCAACTACTGAGCATTGAGGCACCCCTGATGTGATCTGGGCACCAGATGACTTTGGTTAAACGTAACAAATATTGAGCGTCACCACAAGTTGTAATCAGCTTGTTGAAGACAAAACGTTGTGAAGAAACTGGTACTTTCGCATGGCAAACCATGTCAAAAACTTTAAATAAGTAAACAAATATGGCATCCATCTGTCTCCGGTCGTTAAGGGAAGAAGCAATGCCGGGCCTCAATTCAAGCAACTGTGTCATCACACGAAATAGCCAGCCTAAAAGCCGTGCTGTGATCGGGAAAGTACATTGTGTGCCGTTTGGTATTCTATGACGTATTTATCAATGACATGCTTCAAAAGTTTGGAGATGGTAGGAAGCAAAGGTATTGGCTTATGATGTGGTATATGCTTATTTTCGGACTGAATGCGGGCACGATGGTTGCGAACTCACAGCTGGGGAACTGCTGCTGATAATATCATTTTTTTAAATATTACAGCAACATAATTCGCACATCTTTCTGAATACCAGTTTAGAGACATATTTGGAATGCCGTCTGGGCCAGAGTGTTTCGTAACCCCAAGAGAGAAGGAACTGCCCGCCGCGGTGGTCTAGTGGCTAAGGTAATCGCAGCTGCTGAACCACAGGTCGCAGGATCGAATCTCGGCTGCTACGGCTGCATTTTGATGGAGGCGAAAATGCTCTAGGCCCGGGTGCTTAGATTTAGGTGCACGGTAAAGAACCCCAGGTGGTCGAAATTTCTGGAGCCCTCCACTACGGCGTCGCTCATAATCATGTGGAGGTTTTGCGACGTTAAACCCAACATATCAACCTAGAGAGAGATACTTAATCAAGAGAAAGGCAGGGAGGTCAACCAGAGTTGAAGCATGTGGTTCGCTACCCTGCACTAAGAGGAGGGGAAAAGGGCAAAGAGAGATGAGAAGGAAACCAAAGAGAAAAGTAGATGTGAAAACAAAAAAAGCAGAAATAGCGGGGGTGCTATAGCCTCTTCAGTGTGCCACTCGCACGCAAGAAGGCCACTATGGGCTTGACAGATTTTCTGGGCGAAGATAGACCGTGTGGGCTTCCAAAAACGTAGCTACAGGAGGTTAAATCAAGATTACGAAGAACAGCTAGTTTTATCCACGCGGAAAATGGAGGAGTCATGCCGTTGTCGGTAGAAAAAATACAGATTTGAAGTATATAATAAAACCTTTTGCTACAGCTTCACGGCTTGAGGAGGATTAGTCTTCAAGAATAAAGGATGAATGCATAGACGATGCAGAGCTATTCGATGTCTTGAACCTTAATAGATTTTTTTCTTTCTCGTAAAGGTAATCAAAGCATTGCTAAAGTTAGCCCTCAGCCTTTTTTATGAGCTTCCGATTTATATCTTCAATACGTTAAAGAAAAAACATTATCAATAAACTTAAAACTACTATTCTTACATATGCGTTTTACGTGACGAGTGAGATTAATTATTTCTCTATTGTGCCATAGATTTTCTGGGTTCCATTTAATATATTTTTGCGGCCCAAGCAATGGTAGGCATTCACGCATAATGTCTCAAAACGTAAGAAGCAGCGCATCTACATTGCGAAATTCGCTGTAAAATTCGAATTCTTCAAAAGGCTAGGCCGAAGTGTTCAATACCAAGGTGTTATTAACCTTAAAAAGATTGAAACAGTTTTATTCACAGGTCTTCGGGGAGAATAGATGAAGTTCGGGGCGACTTCAACAGCTTGATTGATCGATTTTTTGGGTGTAACGTCCCAAAATCATCATATGATTATGAGAGATGCTGCAGTGAAGGGCTCCAGAAATTTCGCCAAACTGGTGTTCTTTAAAGTGCACCCGAATCAGAGCACACGGGCCTACAACATGTGCGCCTCCATAGAAAATGCAGCCGCCGCAGCCGGGATTAGATCCCGCGACCAGCGGGTCCGCAGACTTGAACAGCTTTGTAGTCCGAAAACCCTTCGATTACATCACATTTTACACCGTGCGACAGGAGCACGTATCCCCGTAACGAACTAAGGCTGCAACTAAATCTTTTTCATCCGATCCCTCAAAGCTCCATACGGCCACTTTCGGAAGCAGCACAGTTCGTGCAGCGATATCAAAGCGTATAGAAACGTACACGACCTGTTTGCATATGCCTCCTGAAATAGCGCACACATAGAGAAATATGCTATATAAAGAGTGGCCACTGGGGCCTCTTCGCGGCCCAGCATGGAAGAGTCTGACCAACCGCCAGATGGCGTACCCACGCTCGCTTTTGCTTCTTTGTTAAGACATGGTCCTGTCCTGCCTGTGCTAGGTCGCAGTTACTACACTTGTGTAGCTTCTTATCTTTCGTGGGGATGTTTCAGCAACCCTCCACCCGAGGAACTCTTGCAGCCATCTCCCTCGCCGGAAGCAGGCCCGTGGCGTGTTGCGAGCTTCGCTTCCGCGCCGCGAGACGTCGCCACCATCGAAACGACGACAGCGCACCGCCGGTGACGGGAAACAAGCACCATCTAAGCCTCCTTTTTTTTTCTTGCTGACATTTTATTTCTAATGCTTCAAAATGGCAAGCATAAAAGACCGTCTTTCGTTTAATTTCAGGCATTGAGAAGCATGCGTGGTTTGAATGCCTGGAAACTTTGTAAGTGACGCACTTAAGGTGGCAGCGCGGACCAGAAAACAAACAGTCATGTTGCATTGCTCGTGAGAGGCTAGCGGATACGTTTGTGTTAATTACAGAAAGTTTGCCGAATACTGTTAACGGGGTGTTATGACATCTTCAGCTACAGATGTGCTAGAACGTCATCAGTATACCTTTACTTACAGCAGCGAAGGTTTTGTGGAGTGCGATGATAATCAGCCAGCGCTGGACAGCTTCAGTGCTCCGGGCATCTGCATTGGAGCTATGCGTAGTACGTACCTTGCTGCACATGAACGCATATTGCATGCATGCATACTGTTCACTCCAATACATGCTAAAACGTAAGTTACGTGACCTTTATTTCATGCAAACTTCGATTGGCACGCAATAAAACAATTTATTACCGCAAGTTTGAGTGATCAGCGTTGTCGTTTCGCTCTGCCTGTATGTGGCATCTAGCTGGCTTTTTTTTTTTGCCTGCGTCGTTTTCGCTGTGATAAATTCCTTCTTTGGGAAAATGAAACAATGCAGCACCTCTACCTCTGTTTGCGTTCTCCACTCCACTCCACATCAGCCCGTTAACTACGATTCTTACGGGCTACACCTCTTCCACACTTTTGTCTTCATAAAACACATGTGCAAGAGAATGGAAGCTCGAGTGAGTTGGTATGCGTTCATCTTGGTTGAACAACGCACACGAGACGAGGGCGAAGTAAAAGAACACAGACAAGCGCTGACTCGCAACTAACATTTATTTGGGAAAGAACGGCTGATATACAGGTGAAGCGCCACCACAAAGAAAATGCAAAAAGACCAAACAGCAGTAAAACCGAACACGTTGCAAGCAACGGAAAATTATAACATTTGTATCATCTTCTGAAGGTGCTGTGTGCAATGTGGATGCTATTAACGTTGAGTATATCAGAATTTCGATCTCGTTGGGTACACTCTTGTTATTTTCGCTTGCGCAATCTAAAACTTGCAAAATTCAGCGAAATCACAAGTTCTTCACGCGCGGGAATCATGCGAGATGAACAAGAGCGGGTGGGGGGGGGGGGGGGGTCATGGCAAAACAGAGTTGGAGACTGGTCACTACTTACATTCCTTGTATGTGTGCCGTTCGAGAGTATGTGTCCTAATATCACGGAAAAACCCCAATCTGGAATCAAAAAGCGAGAAAAAGAAACGAGAGACACGCCAATAGAGAACGACGTGCTCGATTGTGTACGGTCAGAAGCTGTTTTAGCGCCTTATATAGACACATTCCGTGTTTTTAAACACAGGTTGGGCGATGTAAACATTATGGGTAAAATTATAGCGACGTCCACACGTAACTACCGCCATACGTGCTGGGGACTGTGATGTGTGCCAACAAAAAGACGTTGTGAGACGCCATAAGCGTTGCAAAAGCCATAAGCCCTGAGGGCTTCGATGTATGCCTACAAACAAAACTAAGTTGTGAGACGCGACTCACATCCAACCACGACACAGCGCATCGGCATACCGTTTTTTTTTTCTCGTTGCTTCACTGAGAATACCACAAGCACCATTGAAAACCCAGCAGATACGGCGGTTGGCCGAGCCTCTTTTGCCTACCAAGACAGCGCCACCGCATTTTGGTGACGTAGGTCCGGTGGAGTTTGTCTATAGACAGGGCATAAAAACGCGGGCACAAGAGAGCCGTCAAGACACTGCAAACGCCGCTCTGAAAATTCGGCAGATCCCACAAATACCCTGGGAATCGACGTTATGCGGAGGGAAGGTGTTTGTGTTGTAAAAAAAAAAACTATACGTCACGAAATTTTGCTACACACATTTGTAAATGTTGTAATATGTTCAACAGACGCATATTTGTTCTATTATCAATTTCTTATATTCGCATATTAATGCCAAAAGTAACATGAATGTTCACATCAAAAGCGGTAAACTGTTATGTCGCGCTTGCCTGGACAATAACACATAAATCAACCTCTGTGGATAACGGTTCACTGCAATTTACAATAGCCTGGCTGTGATGGCTGCATCATAGCAGTCCATATTTAATGTTTGAAACTGTGTAGTATGCATTGCAACTGCAGTTGACATTGCGCCAACATTACAACAGAACAGCGTGCTTTTCCATCAAAGTATCGAGACCTAGCGTGCCTCCGTGGTAGAATACTTTATTGCCACGCAGACTGCTTGACTTGGCTTCCTGCTGGGGCCCTGATATTTAATCTTTGCATTCGTGGTGTCAAAACTGCCGATTTGAACTTTCTTTTTTTAAATGCTCTTGTGTTCAAACTACCAATGCTTATTCTCGACGTTGCTGGGTAGGCTAACTGTCAATAAGCTGTGGCACATACCCGTAGGCGAGTATGTGTCACGGGCTTGGACGACGACTTTAATGACGTACGCAACAGGATTTTGATAATATTCATTCCATGACCAGCGAGACCTATTCGGTAAACTATCTCACCCTCTCATATGAATTTCGGTCTATGCTAAGTTAAACGGTGATCACGAGAGCACTCAGAGTAAGACGGATAATAGATAGATAGATAGATAGATAGATAGATAGATAGATAGATAGATAGATAGATAGATAGATAGATAGATAGATAGATAGATAGATAGATAGATAGATAGATAGATAGATAGATAGATAGATAGATAGATAGATAGATAGATAGATAGATAGATAGACAGACAGACAGACAGACAGACAGACAGACAGACAGACAGACAGACAGACAGACAGACAGACAGACAGACAGACAGACAGACAGACAGACAGACAGACAGACAGACAGACAGACAGACAGATAGATAGATAGATAGATAGATAGATAGATAGATAGATAGATAGATAGATAGATAGATAGATAGATAGATAGATAGATAGATAGATAGATATTCTAAAAATACATGCAGTACGCAAATAAATGTCTCACATATAAAAAACCTAAAGCTGTGGAGAAGGTGATAGTTTTTTTTTAAGCCCAGGTTATCCGCTCGTGTTAAAGTAAGACTTACGGAGGCGCGCGGCCATTATTGCGCAGCGGCGGCGGCTTGTTCCCTCTCCAAACTTCGGTGGTGGCGCCAACTGCATGAGAAATAACAGGCGGCGGCGGCGTATTCTCTTTCGGGACTTCGGTGGTGGTGCTAATGGCGTGAGTGATAACGGGTGGCGGGGGTCGCATAGTAGCTCTCGGGAATGCGGCAGCGGCGCGAACGACATCACCAATAGCGGGTGGTAGCAGCGGCGCGTTCCCTTTCGGGACTTCGGTGGCGGTACCAACGGCGTGAGTAATAATAACGGCTGGCGGTGGCGGCGGCACTGTTCGTCTCGGCAATGCGGCGGCGGCGCAAATGCCGCGACCAATAGCAGGTGGCGGCGGCGGCGTATTCCCTCTCGGGACTTCGGCGGCGGCGCCAACAGCGTGAGCGATAACGGGAGGTGGCGGTGCCGTGGTTCCTCTCGGAATTTCGGCGGCGGCGCGAACAACAACGGGCAGCGGCAGCGCCGTGGTTCCCTCCGGACCTTCGGCGGCGGCGCGAACGGCGGGAGAAATAGCGGAAGGCGGTGGTGGCCTGGCGCGGTGGCGCACAGATCTACCCTTAATTGAACGGTCCGGCACTCCTGGTAAAGAACGCTGTTGACCTGCGAGTCTCGAAGAGATACGGGACTCGACACTGCTCACATGTTCTTTCAACTCGCCTTCTGAGTCTCTCGTCACGTGAATAAGTTCCCCTATCTGGGTCTTCACGTCATCCTTCAGTTCAGATACGAACACTCTTATTATAGGTACTATCTCCTGCAACTGAACCTTCACATCTTCTTTCACTTTTATTTGGGAATCTGTGAGCACACGTCCAATTTCATGTATTTGGTACGCATCACGCTGCCTCGATTGTTCCACAAGCTCATTTATTTGGCTCTGAAGGGATGACAGGTAATCACCGCACGGGTTCAACGCCCTCATTTCTTCCAGACCAGAGTTCAGTCGTTGATCGAGCATCGTGCAGATGTTCTTCTCGATGCTTTCCATTCCACGTTGAAGACTGATTTCAACGCCACTGACTGCACTGCTGACGTCCTGCAAACGTGCAGATACGTCGTTCATTTGTCTTAGAAGGGTGGCGAACTTGTCCAGAATAACATTCGTGTCGCAACTTGAAGATGAACCAGCTTCCTTGTGCGCCTGAGTACCGCTTGCGCTCGAAGCATTCCTGGAACACCCGGTGATATAGTGCGCTGCAACGTGTGGGCGCAGTATTCTTCGTTCGCAACGCGAGCACTGGACGGCGTGGAAGGCGCATTCACTGTCGAAGTGGAGCAGTACGGCATCGATGGTGCCTACGAATTCGCAGCCGTCAGCCTCATTCCAACAGTGAGCCTGTAGGGTGAAATGTGAAGGAAATGCGAAAGGTCAACTTTAGTATTGATAAGCTCTGGTATTATAACATGAAAGATGCCATTCGTATATAACAATTTAATAAGCATCGTACATTAACACAAGGCTTTACGTTGTATTCCCATCGTCGTAAACTATACATTTTTTTATGTGAATACACTTTATAAGCGACCCCAAACCATCCACCGCCGTCGGCGGCGTCCGCAGTCTTCTCTCTATCTTTAAAAGAAAGAGGACTTGGTGGGCCGCAGCGCGACGCTCTACCGAATAAGCCACGGACGCGACGCTGATATCGGTGTCAGTAACGCGCCTTATATCTTTAACGCCGCTGCGTGCGTCCCCTCCCCCTTCGCTCGCTCCTCCGCTCTCCTCGCTCGCTGCAGCTGCGCGCGCACCCCTCTCTCTCGCGCGCCCGACTTCTCTCTCAGTCTCCCGTCGAGAGCGGGTCGTGCGATGGATGTCCCGGAGGCAACGCTACCATCAACAACGAATGCAGTACAACCGAATGCCAGCACTGCACCCGTCGTTGGAGGTGACGGTACCGCGGTGGTTTCGCCGACGTTGGAAGACAAGGCGGCGCTGCGAAGGGCTCGTGAGACCGAACGTAAGCGGGCGAAGCGTGCAGCGGATGCCGAACTGCGTGCTCGCGAGGCCGAGTGCAAGCGGGCGAAGCGTGCAGCGGATGCCGAACCGCGCGCTCGCGAGGCCGAGGACAAGCGGGCGAAGCGTGCAGAGGATGCCGAACTGCGTGCTCGCGAGGCCGAGTGCAAGCGGGCGAAGCGTGCAGCGGATGCCGAACTGCGCGCTCGCGAGGCCGAGGACAAGCGGGCGAAGCGTGCAGAGGATGCCGAACTTCGCGCTCTCGAGGCCGAGGACAAGCGGGCGAAGCGTGCAGAGGATGCCGAACTTCGCGCTCGCGAGGTCGAGTGCAAGCGGGCGAAGCGTGCAGCGGATGCCGAACTGCGTGCTCGAGAGGCCGAGTGCAAGCGGGCGAAGCGTGCAGCGGATGCCGAACTGCGTGCTCGCGAGGCCGAGTGCAAGCGGGCGAAGCGTGCAGCGGATGCCGAACTGCGCGCTCGCGAGGCCGAGGACAAGCGGGCGAAGCGTGCAGAGGATGCCGAACTTTGCGCTCTCGAGGCCGAGGACAAGCGGGCGAAGCGTGCAGAGGATGCCGAACTTCGCACTCGCGAGGCCGAGGACAAGCGGGCGAAGCGTGCAGCGGATGGTGAACTGCGCGCTCGCGAGGCCGAGGACAAGCGGGCGAAGCGTGCAGAGGATGCCGAACTGCGCGCTCGCGAGGCCGAGGACAAGCGGGCGAAGCGTGCAGAGGATGCCGAACTTCGCGCTCGCGAGGCCGAGGACAAGCGGGCGAAGCGTGCAGCGGATGGTGAACTGCGCGCTCGCGAGGCCGAGATGAGGCGTCAGCATCGAGCCGCGAACGCGGCCCAAGAAGCGGAACGACAACGCAAGCGTCAGGCGGAGTAGGGCGATGAAGGCCGGCGTCAAGACGCCGCTCGCAGTCGTCAACGGCGAGTGGACGTTCCCGAAGCCGTTCCAGCCAGTGAACGTGCCACGCGGGAGAGGGTGCGAGCCCTGGACTTTGCTCGTCCGGACGCGTCGTGAAGTGTAAATAAATAATACTTCGTATATAAAGTACCTGTGTACAAATGCTTCATGACAAACAACACTTAAATTCATTAATTACACTTTAATCATCATCATCAGTAACAAAACTCCCAAGCATTTCCCCGAGGGTGAACATGGTTAAGTGCGAATGCACGGGGTGATGCTATGAGGGGGAGTAAAGTTAAAATCCGTTGGCATTCGCCAGTGAGTTAACGTAAACTCCCCCGTGTGATCAAATTGCGATTCCCAGGAACCATTACACTATAAAGGCACCATAGTGTGATTAATAAATATAATAGTGCGAATTATTAAATACCCCTCATAGCATCACCCCGTGCATTCGCACTTAACCATGTTCACCCTTGGGGAAATGCTTAGGAGTTTTTCGGAACACGTTCATTGACTGAAGATGTAGCTAAATAAAAGATTACGAGACCTAGACAAAAACCCTTTTGCCACCGTTGAGCGGTCATCCTATCTGCGTATGATCGTGACAAAAATTTGTCATAAATATAAGCGATCACGGCTTGGATTAAGAGATTTGCGCTACAAGATGACGGCTGATAATTATCACGGCCCGTAGTTTGAGGCATCGGCAAAAGTTTCAAACACGTGTTTACTTTACATATCTCTGAGTCTAAGCACACGAAAATCCATCGTATATTGCCTTCATAAAAGATATAGGGTCAGAGGGTTGGCACACTCACGGGGTCCAACGCTTTAAAAAGGCTTGAGATAGGAGAGACGTTGTAGAGTAGGGCTTCTCATATTTCAACCATCTGTTGTCTTAAACTACACTGACGGCAACCAGTAGAAGGACTGAAGATGTTTGTCTTCACTGTAATACAGTCGTCGTCGTCGGTGTTGAGCCGGTGTCTTTCTGATCAACGGAGGAGCACGGGAACAACTGCGTGACCGCGGCGGCTTCGCCTTTAAAGCACATCCACTGGGGGGGGGGGGGGGGGGGTGGATTTTCTACCATGAACTAATGACGAATTCCACTTCTCGAGCGGGAGCAAGTCTTCTTGCTCCGCTGCCGAGGATCTTCATACCGCTGGTACATTTAGATTCGGAGCAAGTTCGCGTGTTCCACTGGCAGAATAGGAGTATGATCCACTCCGTGACGAAACGTTCCGCATGTTTCATCTTGTAGAAGCAGATTTCACCGGAACTGCGAGAATTAGTTGCCATCGTTTTCGGTACAGTCGAGCAGCCCTGTTGCCTTCAACGTTTTAAATGCGAACCATTTCTTAGCGAACTTCAGCAACTTTGGGCGTATCTATCTAGCCACCTACGACTTTTAGCTCTCCTGGCCAGTTCCATAATGTTATCGAGACCAAACTTGGTATGGCATAACGTGACTGTATGAAGAACATATTTGACTAGTCGTAACACGAAAATGACGATATGTATGTCTTGAATGTCATGATTTACATTTCATGATCGTGCAGCTCTTGCGGTGGTTTCGTTCACATGGCATGTTGCAAAACTGGTATGGTATGGCATGATTGCATGGCGAACACAAGCAACAGAACCTAACATGAAAATCTTGATGTGATGTCATGTAACATGGCTACATGCCACGCTCATGATGTGCTCGCGTCCGTTTCGCTGGCGTCACATATACCAAATTTGGTATTACAGTACGCGAATGAATGACGAAGGTGTGTGACTGGTGCAAACATGATAATCACGGGGTACGTGTCATGCAACAACATGACTACGTGCCGCACTCATGATGCGATTGCGGCTGTTTTTGCTAGCTTCACATATGCAAAATTCGGTATTACGTGACGTCAATGGATGACGAGGGTATGTGACCGGTGCAAACATGATAATCATGAGATGTGTGTCATGTGAGAACATGGCTACAATCCACAGTCAAAGCGTCATTACATTTTGACGTGACTCGGTACGCGTGCTCGCCGGCGTTCATTTCGTCGCGTAATGCCAGGAGCCGGACCTGCAATATATTCGCAAACGTGCGCCGCGGTGCGTTGCTTTGACGCATGCGCGTTTCAGCGCATCCGGTGTCCCTCCGTGACAAAAAGAGGGAGATGCAGTGTTATATTGGTAACGCATCGGCGCGAAATGCAGCATGTCACATTTCTCACCGGTTGCCATCGGGCCACGCCGACGGACGTTGGTCGCGTTCAGCGTCAAACCATAGAGTGCTCGCGTTTTGCTAACGTAGCGTCGCTGCGCCCAGCGTGCACTCGCGTCAACACTACATTAGAGTATATTGGGCTCTTCATGATGTGCTCGCGGCCGTTTTGCTAGCTCCACATATACCAAGTTTGGTGTTACGTGACGTCAATAGATGACGAAATATATGACTGGTGTAAACATAATGATCTTGACACGCGTGTCATGTAAGAACATGACAACATACCACGCTCATAGCGTGCTCGCGGCCGTTTCGCTAGCTGCACATATACTAAATTTGATATCACGTGATGTGAATAGATGACTAAGGCAAATGACACATCTAAACATGACAATCATCACACGGAAGCCATGTACGGCATCATTTACCACCACTTCGTAACGTTGTGCTGATTTTAAAGTGACATATTCGGCGACAATTCGACGACAGCTCCGGATCTACCAGTGGAATTCGCCATGAGCATCTCACTACCGTGGAAACTAAGGTTGTCGACTGGGTAATCTTTACTGTTGTTACTGTGATCGCTTTGTTGCTAGAAAAAGTAGTAGTGGTTCCGTGCACGAATACAGCTGATTAGCGAAGCTCCTTAGGATTGGTACGGAAAAGGGGGGGGGGGGGGGTGATTTCAAAAGAAAAGAAGAGAAAAGTGAACTCCGTAACCGTTTCTCAGGGGGACGACACCTCAACAGTAGCTCACGAGGGAGGGGTTAGAGAAGGGATTAAAGGGCAGAGAGATAGACAGAGAGGACGGAGAGAGCAAGGCGCAAGGACTGCGAACGACGGAAGTAAGGAGAAGACAGGAAAGATGGACACGGTTTCAGGAGTCCGAGGACGGGGCACCACTGGCGAGAGCTCTTGTCGGCGACAGGAGATGGCGTAGGGCTAATCCAGTCGGCCAGAGCTACGCTGTCATCGTCGTCGGTGACCGGCGTCTGGAGGTGGCGTAGGACCAGCCCAGTCGGCCAAAGCTGCAGTGTCGAAGGAAATCGCGAGGGCACAACCGGTCAGCACGTAATCCAGCGAACGAGTCGAATGGCACACAAAGGTCTCCGCGTGTGACCTCGCTGCTGACTTTCACGAAGGCGGTCGGGGGCGGAGCGGTTGAGTAGGTCGTCAGTGGCGCAATTCATCTTTCATTATCTCCTCTCTCTCTCAGCCCAAGCACTGTGGTCGACGACTGGGCGAAGCGAGTTCCATGCGCTGGGTAATTGCGGGGGCTGCGGTCGAAAAAAAAAAGAGGGAGTGTGAAACCGGTGGGAAAGGGTGCGCCTGCTTTTGCTCAGAGTCCTTGTGTAATGCCGGCGCAGGTGTTTCACATTGATGGACCACTTCATTGTCTTTAGTGCGAAGGAGGCTTTGCCCAACGACGGTGACAGCGGGGTGCCTACCTATAAGGAGTTTGGCTCCAAAAGCGCTGTTTCTACAGTGAACAATGCTTAAAATACAGGAAGGTTGATATTTGTGGGGAGTGGCAGCTGCGAGCGTGCCGGAAGTAGAACAAGAGGAAGGCGGTCATGGCAACGAATAATAATAGTCTAGTAGCACAACTACTCTTTTTTGTTTTACCTAAAAAATATTTTTATTCATTCCGTCCGCCCCCCCCCCCCCTCTTTCTCCCCAAAAATCTCACCGCCGCGCGATTCATGTCCGATCCACCGTGGTGGGTTGAGCCATTCCTCTTGGGCCCACCAAACAAGCCAATCAGCGGCTAGTGACCTGTACTAGGGGCCGAAGCTTCCACGAATATAAGCGTGTCTTGCGGCATCTCGCTTTCGTCTCTGAGGAATTCCAGTACAGCCGCCTCGCAAGCCCCCTATAACTTAACAAAGACATGGCCATCACTTGTCTTAACGTACGTCGTTTATGAAGGTATAATACGTTTTGTCTACTCAATTACGCTACCTCGATTTCTTGCATACTATTCGCACTTTTAACTTTTCGACAATTAGAGTTAGCCGTTTAGGGCTACTGATCTATAATACTTGCTAGTGATGGCTGAATGAATATCGGGTAGTCTATGCTCACTGTCGATGCTGGTTGGCTACCATGCCGAATGACGACAGGTGCGTGCTAAAACACCCCCAAGGCCACAATACACTCAATGTCAATAACATAGGCAATTGATTTGTGGAGAAAAAAAATTTGTTTGCGCGCACTGCTATCACCGCTGACTATATCAGTCGCCGAGTATTGTCACCGATTCCGAGCATTTGATATGAATGGCCTATGCAGTGCAACAATACTGATTTCATATACGCCTTCTTGTTCACCCCCAGGCTACGCCCATCTTATGCATGGTTCATAGACTGATAACTGTTGCGCAATGCGCGCATCATTTTAATTCCCAGATAACACTGTCAGTTCTAAAAGTAGTGCAAGTGTGATCCCTCGTTTGTCATTCAAACGATATTTTCTATTCCTGTGAGGTATAACGCGAAGCATCTGCTGACTTCAGACGTCACAGAAACACGCAGGGGGGGATAACGGGGTGTTTACTGATGCGCTCTCTCAGAAAAACAAGCGAGAAAAAAAAACACGGACGTTATTTTCGCCCCATCGTATGCATTATCATCGTATATTAGCAGTGGAGTACGCACAGAACCCGGTCAAACCTTTGCAAGCGTGACGTCGGAAGCCTACAAAGATATATGAGTGACGTTGTTTGCCAGTGTCGCATATCACTCTACCTCTACTTTAAGAAGAACGCCAGGGGTGCCTGGTACATACCCACCTTCAAGTTCGTTTTCTTTCTGTCAGGAAGCTTCAACTTCTGGCACTCGTCTTCGCAGAATGGGTCGGCGTCCAAGGGACAGATGCTTCCTCCACCTTGGACGATACACCCCGTCAGACATTGCTCGCACAGAGTGTGGGAACAGGGCAGTACGACCGTAGTGTTGGGAATGACGTGGCACACGCAGCACGCGTAGCGAATCACCGTCAACTCGTCCTGGAAACGCGTCGGGCGCCAGTTAACGCCGCTCGCCGAGTCACACAGTCGGTGCAGAGCTTGACGACCCCCGCTATCCGGCATGGCGGTGATCCACTGGATAGATACGCACTGCTCTTGATGAAATCGTGCACGGAGAGCAGCGACCGTATGCTGGGAGTCGCGTGGATGCCGATAACGACCGACGACGGGGCGCAACAGCACCTCTCCTGTAGCCGTAGTGGCGCTGATAAGCGCTATCAGCTAATGCCGTCCTTTGAAGAGCTACTTATCTTCTGCAGAGCCGTGGTTCCCGTTGGGTGTATGCACTGCAATGCGAGTTTTCGAAACTCGACCCGCTCTATAGAGTTGCCTCACATGCGGGCACTAGGCGAAAACCCCTTTTCTATCCTCTCTGTCTTTCGTTTCCCATACCCCTTCCGCCGTTGCAAGGTATAGCCTACCTGGCTCAGCCATGGTTAACCTCCATTCCGTTATTTCCTTCTTATTTTCTGTCTTCTAGTAGCGAAAATTTCCTACTTGTTTTTATATTGTTCCTAGATTCTCCTCAGATCCTACTGCGTGAACGGCATACTGGAGCGGCACTGGCGAACAACTGAAATTGCGGTGCGCTTTTCTGTTCAGAGCGCGCGTCGCGTATCCGTTGTGGACCGGCCATGACAGCGCCAGCACGACCAACACATGGGGTGCTCAAGGCGATCGAAAAAAAATACAAAAACAAGCAGTTCCGCGTACAATTACAACAGATGGGTGAAGCTCTTTAGAAATGGGACACAAACGAGGACTAAGCGCCTGATCTCGCTGCTCGCTTTCATGCATGACTTTGGGACGTTAACTGGAACAGTATTTATTGCAATTATAGGTGTACACCCTTTAGCTTTTCAACACCCTCACAAACAGCGTAATAACACCCTCTTGCCACTTACACCCTTCTCTTAGGGTGTACCAGCAAAGAAAAGGGTGTTACATCAATTCGAAAAGAGTGTAAATTTGAAAAACACCCTTTTTACATCCATAACGGTGCAAAAAATTTTATTGTCTAGGCATCCGCAAGGCCGCACGACAACCTACGCAGCTGCTCGCTATGTTGACGCTTTTGCTGATAATGATTTATTATTTCTGGGCTCTTACTGATGGGTTGGCCCTTAATACCTTTATTCGTTGTGCAAATCTCATTCCTTGACGCCTGGTGCAATTCTTTGCTTTTACCACGCAACATTACATGCGTTCAGATTCCCCGCATCACTTTATATTTGTATTCACTTTTCTGTCGGAGACAAATCCTATGAATGCCGTCGCTCTATGGTACAGCGGTGAGCACTGGTACAGCAGTGAGCACTGGTACAGCGGTGAGCACGGCTCAGAGTTGAAATACGTGGCGCGAGGTTGACAAAGAGAAAAAAAAAGACGAGACAGAAAGAGCTGCACTGCCGCAGAGCGCCAGTGCAGTCGGCGCGGCCGCGCATCGAATCGAAGCGGCGCAGGCGTACGCGAGCATGCGCGCCGCTCTTGTTAGCCACCAATCAGATAAACTCCTTCTAGTTAATTCTACCCACTTAAAGTCTATTTTGCCCTCCCTGTCCCTAAACCCCAGTGCTTTGAAAAACTTTGCGCCATCATCCTGAACTGTAGGGTGAAGCCCTTTACAGAACATGATCAAGTGTCCAGCAGTTTCTTCCTACTCTCCACATGCTTTTATTGTACCATAGAGCACCCTGGCGTACGGCGCAGCCGAAGAATACGCGATCATCTCTCTCCTTTCGTACGTCGTGTGTAAAGCTCCTGTACAGCGCTCTTTTCATCTGCGCCGCTTCCTCCTCTCTACGCCGGAGCTTCTTGTCTCTTCGGGTGGATTCGGCGAAGAACCGGTTTTCACCGCTCGGCGCCATGTTGGATGCGCCAGAGCGCCACTGTGTTGCTTGTTCCCCGCATGCAAAGTGCAGAACGTGTGAGAGCATTTCTCTCAAAAGTGGTTAATGTTTCGAATTTGCTTAATGTTTTGAGCGCAGCCCATGTCTGCAACAGCATGCACGTCATGTGTGCTCCTTATGAATGAACCGCGGGCACTTGCAAAAAGAAACGCTTTGCTGCAATACGTATGACGATGCACCGAACTTTTTCATTGCTTTGAGGCGACACTGTGCGCCGAGTTCGGAGAATACATCGCTAGAAATGCGCGAGTGGTAATTTCGACAGTGATGACGCGACTGCGTTTTTCGATCTCTACATCACACCACCATCTTGGCCGTCCATCTTGGCCGTCCCGCAATTCGATATAGTTTCCGTGTGATAGAACGACCTTTATCACCTACATTGCCTGCAACGCCCATGAAGACATGTATAACTTCAAGACAATCCATGGCAATGGTTGCGAACTGCGCCGCAGGGGACAAAAAATATCATATTGGTGTACTGCGGTTACAAGTCATTGGACAGGGATAGCAGAGATAGCGTGTTAAACGTCACGAAGTTCTGAGCGAGCTCTTGCGTGGACATTGTTGACATTACTGCAGTTATAAAATATCGTGATAGTTTGTACACACGTCAACTATTTCTTCCCAAATGGCATGGTTTAAGATACCACAGCTGCGATCTAAGTATGTCTTACCAGTTGAATAATTAGCGTGGCAAGTTTATTTAATTTAATTTCAACCTGTTCTCAATAAATCCAGTTATGTATATCAGCGCCAGATACACAAGGAAACACTACGCTGCGATAAGTTTAAACGACGGGCGATTCGCTGGAACTTGTGCATGACTTACAGAAACTCTTCTGCCATAATATTGATGGTGAGCGCACCCAATCTTGCTGACGAAAATCAACGAAGAAAAATCATTGCATAAAGCTGTATGCGATGCACGGAACACGGCTGTACAGGAGCGGCTTTAACTAATGCAGCATCGGCAGCGTGCCACCAGCTAGAAAGCAAACTACAAGCTCATATGGCGCGTTACAAATGGTGCCACTGTCGCAAGCGAAAGAAAAAAAGGGAATGTACCGGATAGGAGGCGACGAGGGGGAGATTAGATGTCGGTACTTTTACGAAGTATAGGGGCTTTGTACGTGTGACGTCAGTACGGCCCTCTATGGCCCGCTCAAGAACTAACGAGAGGCGGCTATGCAAGGGACGCACTAGCCACGCCATATGGAGCTTCGCCCATAAACAAGCAAATAGGGCTGCAGCTGGTCCGCTCAGACCTGGAAGAGCAGGAATCCTGTTAGATCTAGTGGTCAGTCAAGGCCAGCTTAGCCCTTAGTGATGGCTCCAGTCAATCGATTGCAGACGTTTTTCCTTTTGATAAATCAAGTGAAGATTCACTCGATCTTAAGGCAGAAAACAACACGGAGTTTATTGGAGTAACTTCATACAGCAGTGGTTTAAAGGCTTCAAAAACAACTACCCTGGTACAACACCTCTTTGTAGCAAAGTACACTGTAGAGTATTCAACCTTGCTCAGAATCGCGAACAAAGCTTTGATTATTACCCTTTGCAGCCCAGGCGTGGTCAGCGGTGTAGGCGCACATCTGTACTCTTGTCAGCATCAGTACAACCAATCACTTTCGAAGAGTTTTAAAGCAAAGCTGCTTGTACACATCCTCAACTTCTCTATGGCTTTACCACATACTAGCACCAATGCTCGGAGTTTTACACTCGATCGAGCTGTAACCAGCAACAACGCTCTGGCCAAAGATGCACAAAAGATAATTACTGTATGGAAACACCCCTATTGTATGCCAGAAAGCGCACAAGGACTAGTGTCAAACAGTGCTTTTTTTACTAATTAGAGCTTTAGGCGAAATGCTGTCATGCTTGAGCTAAATGTTCCTGGGTCTGCAACAGAGGCTGGACAGTTCAAACGAGGTAACGTCGCTACAGTTGTCGCAAACTGCGAAGAGTATACTTACATGATAACTCCTGCATTGCTCATAAGTAGACTCTCAGAGTTCAGAGAACCCTAACTGTTCTTCCCTCTGAATTCAAATTTCAATGTAAGCTTTCCATCCTTAACGACATTGTTTTTACCAAGTTTGTCGATCGATATCGAAAACCAGCCAAGAAAATGTAAATTGCTCTTGCAACAGCAATCACTGCAGCTCGTGTCCCCTTGGTTGCGAAAAAGTACGAACTCCTCAGAACTTCTACTTACCACTGTTACACGAAGTTCCAAGAACGGTAAGTCGTAAGTTCCCCATGTCTTAACGCACTCTACTTTCACGTTTGAAAAAAGGAGAGCGTTCCGAGCTTGAGAAGGTAAGCTCACACAACACATATCACTGTAGTAATGTTTCGCGACTGTGAATACCCGTTTGTTAAATATATTTCCAGCATTTTCCAGTGTAACTTCGAAGCCACGAGGTCGAAAATCTTTGCCGCCAGAAGTGCAAAAATCACTTGGGAAATGGGTAATATTCGAAACCCATAACTCTTTTTCGTGCCGATAAATTGTGATGCCGCAGCAGTTCGAGAATTTTCAATGATTCGTCGATCAACACATCCTGCTTGAAGCGCCATGGGATCTCTTGAGTCCTGAAAAACTGCAGACCTGTTAAACGTTTGTTTCTGTTCTGTAACACCAAACGCATTTTCCAAAAAGTGCCCTTGATCCGTCAGCATTGAAGACAGATTGCTCTCAACTCTGCCGACATGTTCCCTCAACTCCCCCGTCACAATAACAACTTCATGTAACTTGGTCTTCACGGTCTCTCCCACTTCACTTTGATATGCTCTTATTACACGTAATATTTCTTGCAATTGAGATTTCATGTCCTCCTTCACTTCACTGTGGGCGCCTCTGAGCATGCGCTCAATTTCCTGTAAATGGGACGCATTGCGATGACGTGAATCTTCAAGGAGTTCATTCAGTTGGCTTTGAAATGATGGCAGGCGATCACTGCACTCGTCTTTGCTCGACGCCTTCAGTTCTTCAAGACCGGCTATCATGTCTCGAGCGGACCGTCGTGCAGATGTTTTTCTCGATACTTTCCATTCCACGTTGAAGACTATTTGCGATTCCACTGATTAGAAGACTGATGTCCTGCGAACGCGCAGAGACTTCGTTCAATTGTCTTTCAAGGGCGTAGAAGCTGTCTAGGTAAGGGATCGTGTTGCAACTAGTTGATGAACCATCTTGTCTGTCCGCCTGTACACCACCTGGACAGGAAACTTTTTGAGGGCATCCGGCGACATAGTGTGCTGCAATGTCCATACGCAGTATTCTTTTTTGACACCGTGTACACTGGAGGGCGTGGAAAGCGCATTCTCTGTCGAAGTGCTGTAGTACGTTCTCGATGGTTCCAACAAACTCGCAGCCGTAGGCCTCGTTCCAGCAGTGGGCCTGCACAAGCAAAGAGTTCCGAAAAAAAATATGCTCGGCTTTAATGCTGGTACACTGCGGTAATATTGCAAAATTAAGGAACCTGTTCGCGTGTAATAATTGAAGTAATGGTAGGTATAATCACTGTATGTAATGTTGTGTTGACATCGTAATAAAAGAAACATCTGTATTCGAAAGTGGGTGTTGATTGTAAACGTGACAAATGTGGTATTATGAGACACTGTCTTGACCTCTTTCACAGCGTTCAGTGGTCATCTGTTTCTCGCACGACTGAGGCAAGAATTAGTTTACATCATCAATTTCACTCGCCATTAAAACCTGGATTGGATTTCCGATGCGAAGCGAGTATTACAAGAAAAACACGTCACAGTGGGAGATGTAGGTTGAATTTTGCAACTCAGTTATTTCAGACCAACGCCTCCTAGAAAAAACTATGCCTGGAACGTGGCTCTCTCTTCAATTGAGAGCTTGCTGCCAGCACAAAATCTCGGAGGCCATGCCTCTTGCCGCGTGTTGCGACCGTACGCCGCGTGAGACCACTCGCCTCCGTACCGCTCAGTCACGTGACATTACCGTAGCACTCAGTCACGTGACATCACAGCTGCTCGGAGGCAACCGTGAGAGCATTGCTGTGTTCGCAGGGGGCGACCGCCACAGGCGTTCGCCTCCGTCCAGGAGGGGGAGGGCAAAATCCGAGGGTACGGTGGCGCATTGGCGGCTCACGTTCCAGGCATAATTTTTCTAGGAGGCGTTGTTCAGACAAATCTGAATATAACCACATAAAAATTAATTGGACGTTGCTGTGGAAAAGACAAGTACGGCAGATCCTTCTTGCTCTCGGAGTCGATGTCACGTGAAGCAGTAGACAAGTACTGAGTGGCTATAAAGCATTCTATTATTCTTTGATACACGCGTTGCGAGTTTGACTGCCTTCGTGCATGTTGAATAGTTATGTGTATTTCGTTGGCACGCCCATAACGGGTTGGACCATTATCTTTTGGAATTTCGAGTGGTTATGTGTAGCACGTGGGCGAAGGCGTAGCAGGTATCATTTTTGGGCGGTGTGTGTGTGTGTGCGCGCAAGAGGGGGGGGGGGGGATCTACTTGCTGAAGGCCTTATTTATTGGACAAATGTATCTATTTGCAAAAAGCAACAATTTGGAGGGGCCACAAGGTTCATGTGAAGCCTCCCCTCTACCTTACCCCGCCACCCCCGCTACGAAATCGATCAAGGAACTACTAAGCAGCGTGACTTTAGTGACACCCAACGGTATACGATGGTACGACGTAACGTCGGTAGTCACGTTCGAGCACAAATACCGTTTCTACATGGAAGCATCCTAGCGTCGTGTCTCTTCTCTTGTATACAGCGTTTTGCCTGCGTTTTCTCGGCGGTTTCGTACGCCGGCGTCACTCGGCATCGACACTGCCAGTGACGGTGGTCGAAACGTCCACTTCTGGACGATTCAGGCATACGCAGCGTCGACGGGCGGAAGCGAGTCTATGGATGGGGAACCAATCAGCTCACGGCTGCCGGTGACTTCCGCTACGTAACAGCATCGTCACTGCTGTCAAAATGGTTGTTGCCCGCCTCGAATCTACTAAGTCGTCGCCGTGCTCTGTGTGATCTGAAAATTTTCAACTGATGCTTGTATTTGACTATTTCACCGTAAGCGCTTCGGATTTCTTGTAACTGTTTTTGAGCGTCACACTCAAGTCCATCTATAGGGTTAGCAGGCCAGTGAACATTGGCTGAATACGTGGCCTCAAATATGTACAGCAACGTCCAAGCTCAGAGGCCATATATTGCGAGATTCTAGTTCTTATTCTCAGCAGCTGATGCTCCAAGTAAAAAAATAACCATTCCTGTGGTACTTTGTTTTGTTTGCCTCCTCAGAACTGGAAATGAGACATGAAAGATATATATTGAGGAATATTTCTTGTTGCTGCATTGACGGACACTGCGCACTGCTTTGTGGGGTGTCGAGTTGATTCTCTTCGACACAATGTGTGACGCTGCGCCGGTGCTGGCCTCAGCGCTTTCCATGTGGCTGGCCGCCCCTCTCTGGCGCCGATTGTATGACGACGCTGACGGACGGACGGACCGACGGACAGACAGACAGACAGACAGACAGACAGGACAGACGGTTTCTGACTCTGATGTACTTAAAATGTGAAACGGTTTCCATCGTATTCCTCAACGTTGGGCAGAGGTTACGTCAGCGGAGTTAACATGTAATCTTCCTTACTTTGTAACAAAAGGCAATAGCGAGTACGCCGGCCACAGTCGGCGTTGTCACGATATAAAGCCATTGTAGTGTCTTTCTCGTGAGCAGTTTGGAACACCGGCGTAGCTCTGAGGAAGAACAGTTGACAACCTCGCAGAATGTCTGGGTTCGATTTTTGGCTCTCGCCGCGATTAACCATCTTTCGGTTCCTCCCACCTTTCCCTCACCGACAACGCTGCCGGCGCCTTCCCCGCCTGCGATACAAGCTCCAAGCGCTATCGCGTAAAGCTTTTTGACAGTCTCTTATCGTCGTTCCCAGTTTGATACTAACCTGTGGTTCGTACCTTCATTCCTTCAACCGTGCATGTGCGGGTATATGTCACACGTGACTGAACGATGGGGTTTGATTACGTATGCGACAGATATTTCACGCTATCTATATAATAACCTGCTCATCATGTTCTCCCTACATTATTGCCCTTGAAGTAGATTAGATAGATAGATAGATAGATAGATAGATAGATAGATAGATAGATAGATAGATAGATAGATAGATAGATAGATAGATAGATAGATAGATAGATAGATAGATAGATAGATAGATTCAAAGTGCCTACACTCCGCTAAGAAATGCTTGGTTTTTAAAAACACAATAACTTTTTTTTTTCAACCTTCCAATAAAGTATGGCGAGGTACTTCGTCCAAGATTGCCTTTCTAACCGGCGTCCGGGCAGCTGCTTACGGGCGCCACTTTTTCGACAGTGCCTCTATAACCCGGACATGCAGAAATCTCGCAAAAAACCCGACGTCAAAGGCCTCCATAGAGATGTATTGGGCGCACGTTTTGTTTACGGGCCTCGGATAACAGTTTAACCCGGTTTTTAGGAGACGCCAGTGATGCCTGGTATATACTGACCTTCAAGTTCCGTTTCTTCTTCTCTGGAAGCTTCAACTTCTGGCACTCGTCTTCGCTGAATGGCTCCGTGTCAATGGGACAGACGCTTCCGCCATCTTGGATGACGCACCCCGCCAGGCACTGCTCGCACAGAATGTGAGAACAGGGCAGCACGACCGTCGTGTTCGGAATGACGTGGCAGACGCAGCATGCGTAACGGAGCACCGTCAACTCGTCCTGGAAACGCGTCGGGCGCCAGTTCGCGCCGCTCACTGAATCGCACACTTGGTGCAGGGCTTGACGACTTCCTCGATCCGGCATGGCGCGACCGACGACTGATCTAGGACGCCCTGCTTCTGGTGAAATCGGTGGACGAGGAGCCGCGATCGTTCGCTAGGGATCACGTGACTGCCGATAAGGTCGACAGGATGCGACGGCGGACCCGGCACCGCCCCATTCTGACGACCTTATCTTCGTACACAGCACTCTCGAGAGAGTTATCTGTTGCGCAGAGCCACGGTTTCCCTCGCGCGTATGCACTGGGGCCGCGAATTGTTTGCAGAATCGAACCAGCTGGTTCGTTGCCTCACATACCGGCCTTAAGTAAAACCGCTTGTTCTTGGAAAATATCGATACTTTTCACGTCGCGCTCGCTTCCTTCTTCGATTCTTTTTGAAGTGTGCTGTTCACGGCTAGTGCGGCATGCACGGCACGCGGCGCAAAGTACAACTGGACTGAAACGGTTGAAAACGTGCTCTTTTTCAGCGCGTGCGTCGCTTCTCAATAGAAAAATGACATACTTTAGCAGCAAAATATCCCAAATACAGAGTAAATAAACACAACGACAAGGAGAAGCTGCTTGTCCTCGTGGTTGTGTATTTCTTTACTCTGTGTTTGTGATAATTCGCGGCTAAAGTTTGTCATTAAGCAAGGGCCAACTAGGCGAACAATCAATCAGCAGAAAAAAAAATAGATGACGCCTAAGTTTGAGCTTCGCTTCAAGATTTGAACGCGATAGTGTGTGTAATCGAACCCCATTATTTTGCATCACCTTTTCAACCGGTAACCTTCCTTCACTTCTCGGCGGCGACGTCAAAAAAAAAATGAACGTTACGCTAGTTGAATAGGCTGCTTAAAAGTACCCAGCCTGCTGGCGTTATATAGCGAAGGGCTGGCTCACTATGCCATAGTTCTTCCTTCGCGAATCAGTGTAGTAGCAGCTGCGCGTCCGTAATGAAACATGCGAACGTGCGCAGCTGCTCACCTTGTGGACGCTATTGATTATGATAAGGATGATTAAATATGTCGTTGTGCTTTCTAGTGGGGTATGCGATTATACTACTCACTCCTTGTACAAGTCACACAAATTGACGCCAGGCGCGAATCTACGTTTTTGCCACGCAAATTTTACATGCGAATAAGAGACTCGCCACATTACTTGGCATTAGTATAGGATTTTCATTCGAAAGAAGCTCCAAGCGATTGCATGGCTTGGAGGCAGCACAAACAGTGCATACATTAGACATAGACCCTAAGATATAAACTTCGGGTGGCGTATGGGATCAAACACGCAAAATTTATGTAGAGTTGCACCGTTTTGTACGACGTTGATACTTACTGATCACAACACGTTTCAAGATTGGCGGCGAATTAGTGAACAGATTCGGAGTAAACTATGCCACGTGGCAGGTTATACTATAATTGAATGACCGACGGAAAGTAAGAATACTTTAATGAATTGCAACGGCAGCTGAAAGGCCCGATACTCTTGTCGCAGCCAGCTGTGGCGGAACAATGGTATGTTGGTTTTAGGTACTCGTGCTTGCTTATATGAGGCCGTCATGATAAAGCAAATAAATTTTAACGCAGCAGTGCATCGTCGGATTACCCAAGTCTGAATGTTTGCCCTAGTTATTATAGTGAGGTTATGTTGACGCCATGTGAATACCGGTAATACACAAATCGGGGCGTTTTATTTTCCTCGAGCTGGTTGAGAAGGTAAATTTGGTGGGTACTCCGGAATACACTGTCTTGTTTAAGCCGTACAAGGGCTTATGAATCGTTAGTTTATCTTTGCAAGGTGGTTGAGCAAGTTTTCTGCGAAGTTCACCAATGGCCTGTATGCTTTTGTTCGCGTCTGGTTAATGTGGTCATGTCATTTTAATGTGTTTGTCATGCTAGCACCCAAATATTTCACTGATGCGTCCCCAGTTACGCGTAGTCACATTAGTTGATACGCAAATTTCAAGGGTGCCTTCTTTCAGACTATATGCATGTATGAAGTTTTTCCTACATTCGTTTCCATTCCCCACTCTTGACACTATCTTGAAATGTTAGTGAGGGAGGTTTTTAGCCAGATCTTGTCGTCGATCGTTTTGCTGTAGTATAAATGAAACAGTCATCCACAGCACAGTTCAACCGTTACATCAGGTTCAACGTGAGAATGAATGTCGTTAACGAAAATCAGAAAAAAAATGAGGCGTAACACCGACCCTCGTGGAACATCCGAGTGGACGGCTATAGCTCTTCAGGTTCTGCATCGTTTATTATAACGTGCTGGCGGCGGTTTCCAAGGTGAGCGGCTATCCAGTGTGCTGTATTGGTTTCAATCCCGGTTGCCTTCAGCTTTAGAGAATTCTATGAAAAGCGCTTTAAAAAAGTGTATGAGAGTTTCATCAGATTCAAGTCTCGATGTAATTACGGTATAGCAACGTCACACGCAATTTCTAGAAGTCGAGTTGTGGTCTGAATAGCTTGCCTGACGCATACGTCATGAAGCCATTTCCACTAACGCGTGTAGCCATACCTGTATAACATGACATGTAGTATACGGGTGTATGCTACGGGTGACCGATAGTCCTTATCAACCCGGAATCGGTATGAACGCAGCGACCTGAAGGGGTCAATGTTCCTAAAAAGGGGGGTGCCGACGTCGGCAGCGTTGTCAATAAGTGAAAAAACCACCATTAAAGCCAATAAATGAAATCATGGCTCGAGCCTGGACCAAACGCAGACATTTTGCATGATAGTCAACTGTTCAACCGCCGAGCCAAGCCAGTGGTCCTTGCTGTTTAGAAAATACACCCACGTCCACCACGTTGTTGCTGGGGTTAAGGTGATCGGCTCCCGATTAAAAGGCCACGGGTACGATCCCGGCTGTGGCAGCCGCATTTCAATTGATACGAAATACTAAAAGCCCGTCGGCTGCGCGATGCGGGGGCACGTTAAAGGACACCAAATGGTCCACATTTCGGGAGCCCTCCAGTTCAGCAACCTTTATTATCGTACAGTGACTCTGGGGCGGAAAAACGCATATACGTTATTCGAAAAACACCCTGTGCCATGCAACGGTCGATTGTAGTTGCAAGGTTGGCTATTGTTGTGTGTTGCAGTGTAACAAACATCACGTGCTTTAGTACAGCATTGCTCGTAAACACTGACGATGACTATTTATACGATGCCGTCACCGCACTGTATGCAGCGTACATTTCCCTGCAACAAAATTGCACCTTGCTTCAATGCGAGCGCCGACCTTATGTCGGAGGATTGGCTATATATACTTACCTTCACGCGCCAGTATAGTCGATAAGGTTACAATGTCTATGGTGATGCGCACAACAGTGAAACTTAACGAATGACGTCGATGCACCTTTTAACACGTACCACAAACATAACGGCATGGGCTGCCATTCACTGAACGATTCGCTTGAAGTAGATTCCGATGAGGTGCATTGCATGTGCCGATTTTTTGTTTTATTCGTGAAGTGCTTCCACCTCCCGAAATTCAAGGTGCCAGCACAGCATTCCTAAAGCACTTCTCTGCGTGTGAAATAGACGCACGAAAAAACATAAACAAGGCTTCCAATGTGTTCGTAAAAATAACTAGGATACCTTCAGAATGCCAACAAAAAAATTTTAACTATAGTAAGCCTAGACCTGGAACAAAGGTCTTTGTTTAAACAAAAGTGGTCCGGTGAAGTCAGTGGGGCTTTTTTATATATATAACAAACCAATAAAAAAATTTGCACTTTTAATTGGTCAAGTATCACTCCCTTTCAATGCACAACAAATGACAGTCTATTAGGATAACCTAACACAGCAGTGCCCATACGTCTTCACAAAGAAGCACAATTTAAAAGCTATTGCAGCAAATTACTCTGCATGGTAGTTGAACTTCCGCCTAATTGAACAGTGCCTTTGAAGCCCACGCATGTCTAGTTGGCTAAACGCTAAACTTCATTCTTGCCGTGATCAGTACACTCAACCACCACACACAGTTCTTTTTTTTTTGGGGGGGGGGGGTAAAGATGCACAAGCATATTTTAAACTTCACTTTGGTCACTTGCAAGACACTGAACAACGCGCCCTAAACACGGCACAGTGCTGCAAGAGAATTTCATTGCTCCAAGCTCTTTCGAGGTTCTCGGCACTCTATAAATAGGGCTGTAGTCACCCATAGAAAAAGCCTGCGCTATATGCAAGCCCTGGTTTACACGCCACAACACGAACAAATATTTAAGACAGCTGCATATTTTCTGATGAGTAGTGTTTTAGACGAAATGTTTGCGGCATCTCATCTTGCGGTCTAAAACAGGGGCTATAAATTTTTTATAGTTTCTCACTATAATTTTCTTGGGTTGCGATATTGCGCGTGATTGCAGTACAAGTCATGTCGCACAGGATTTCGTTATCTCGGGGACCTCACATGGATTGTGATTGGAAACAAAATTTCAGCGTAAGTTTTCCGTCTTCTGATACACCGTCTCTACCGAGCATATTTTCCTGTAACGACCACCTGCTATACATATGTGAAATGCCCGTGTCACAGCAGGGACCGCACGTACGTACAAGTTTTCTTTCAAGAGGTGCGGCCCGTTTACCATCGCTTCTTATTGCATATAAAGAAAGCTCCTTGACGGAATGTCTAAAATTTATTGAAGTCCAAACATAATCTAGTCTTACGCAGAACACCCTGCGCACCTGCAGCTGACGAGAAAAGGTAATATGAATACACATATCCCTGTAGTATAGCATTCTGTAGAGTATTTTGTCTGTATCATTTAACATTTTATAATTTTCCACGGTCACATCTAAACTTGAACTCCCGAAATAATTCGTCCACATGACGGAACAATCACCCGAATGAGATTGAATTTTTGAAACCCACGGTTGTTTGTTCTGCCGATAGATCTCCTGCCGTAGAAGTTCCAATCTTTCCACTGCTTGGCTGAGCAAAACTTCCAGCTTGAAGTGCCATGCCGTCTCTTCTTTTGCCATAGTTGCAGCGCCAAGTGATTTTTCCCTTTCAATTGGCTTTTTATTCTTGTTTAAAAAATCAAGCACTGCTCGTTCAAAATGCTGTTGGTCCGTTAGCCTCGAAGATAGAGTGCCCAAAACCCTGCTCACATGATCTTTCAAGTCACCAACGCAGTCCCTCATCCCTCGAACAAACTCAAACTGGTTCTTCACGTTCTTCTTCACGTCGCTTTCCGACGCTCTTAGCAGAGACACTATCTCCTGTAACCGGATATTCACTTCTTCCTTCACTTTTATTTGGGAGTCTCTCGGCACGGATCCAATCTCCTGTATCTGGGACGCATTGTGCTGCCTCGACTGTTCAACGAGTTTGTTCATTCGTCTCTTAATAGATGACAGGTGATCAATGCAAGGGACCGTGTTCGCGGCCTTCAGTTCTTGCAGACCGGCGGTCAGTTTAGTGATCATAGTGGAAATGTTTGCTTCGACTCCTTCCATCCTACGCCGAAGAGTATTCTCAAAGGCACCTAATGTATGGCTGATGTCCTGCGAACGGGCAGAGTTCGATGCCCTACATACTTCCAAAACTTCGTTTATTTGTCTCTCAAGTGTTGAGAACCTGTCCAGAAGAACGTTCGTCTCGCAATCGGTAGGCGAACCATCGTGCCTGTTTGACTGTGCATCTCTTGCACAAGCAGCATTCTGGCAGCACCCGGAAATGTAGTGTGCTGCAATATCCATTTGTAGCAGCCTTTGTTCACAGTTTGTACATTGGACGGCATGAAATGCACATTCCCGGTCGTAGTGCACAAGCACCGCTTCGATGGGGCCAACAAATTGGCAACCGTCAGCCTCGTTCCAGCAGTGAGCCTGTATAAAATAGAACGCATATGAAAGAAGATTGCTTAGCTTTAATGCCGATATTCCCCCATAACATATGCACGTAAATGACACTGTCCTATAGTAAACATCGTAATTCAGCTTTGATTTAAGCAACATTCAAAAAGCTCCCATTCTATAAGTTACGTTCACCGAGCCGAAACCCCACGCAGTTGAGTCACAGGGCAGCGAATAGAGCATGTGTTCTATATTGTTTAACGATTTCGACGCACCTTTTCCGGCACCGCCAAATCGGTTCCACTGCGTTGCGGCAAAAGAACCATTCCTTTGAATGATGGTCGAGCCGTCATATGCGTGCATCGGGAGGGGCCCGAGTGTACAAAGAGCCTGCCCGGAGGTGCGCTTCAGTCGCGACTTCAGGAAGACAATAGAGACGTGGGTCACAGCTGACATGGCATGGAAGACTAAGTTTTATATCTGATGGTAGGGAGCCTCGGAAGTGATCTGCGGTTTTGCGAGAAATATGGCCGCGCCATCCCAGTTTCACGTAAAGTGGTGAACGAGAGGAGAATGTGCGTTTCGTTGGGAGTGGACAGGCGTTGAAGTGGCGGGTGGCATCGTTTATCAAGGGGAAGCCCGAATGCCGACAAAGGGGACCCCTCGTGGCTAGCGCATCTATGGCTTCAAAAGGACAACGGTGAGGCCAGATCTCACTTTGATTTTGCGTGAGGCTAAGAGCAAGTTAACTTGCTGAGTGTTTGTGTTATCCTGTCCAGTTGAGGGACTCACGAGTGATGTCGCAGCACCAGGCCGACTTCACATAAACAGAAGAAAGTTTTAAACAAAGGGGCCTGGGACACTGCTGTAGTTGTCGCATACTGTTGCGACAAAGATGTACTGTAGACGGCGGACTCGAAAAGGGGCGGCTTCGATGTAGACTGGGAGAGCCTTACCTCTTTTTTCAGTACAACGATCTGCTGCACTCATTGATTGAAATAGGGTGAAGGATTCGAGCAGTGGTTTCACCCTGTATCACGACTGTTTTTAAATGTATTGCGTTTGGAATGAGAAGCGGGGGGGGGGGGGATCACGAGTTAGGATTGGGCCGTCGCCGGGCAATAATTTGTGTTCACATGATTTATTCTTAAATTTGACTTTTGCATTTAGTTATTGTTCGGGAAGTCCACCTCCCTTGTTGCGTCTACAGATGGTCAGGAAGAGGCATTCCAAGTACCGAGGAACACCGAGCTTCCTACCAGCCTGTCATTGAGCGCTTAAGTATATCCTAATGAGAAAACATTTTTTTTATGTACACTTAGGTAAAATGTGGCCAAAGAGTAAAATTACGTAGTACCCCGGGTGAACAGCTTGAAAGCGCGTCAGTCTCCACACTCTATCCCAACTATCACAACAATTTGCTCTATGGAAATTGCATTAGACCGATTGAGGAGCTTGAAAGTACGTCAGTCTCTTCCATTTAGTCACTTGATTATCACAAATAATGGCTATAATGATTAGTTTTTTGATGAAACATTCAAACCATAGTATTTAGTACAATAAAACTAAGAAAACTCTTGCGCGACCATCACTGCGAGTTTTCTAAGCAGCACTGGGCCACAATGCGAAAGACAGTATTTGTATCGGCGAAGCTTGCGTTGAACGAAGCTTAGGCTAAAGAGTGAATATGACTGCGCAAGTAAAATTCTCTAAAACGAACTTTTTATAATGGAATCTCATTCACGCCTGTTGTGTTCTATGATAAAGTCCACTCCCCTTTGCGGCATAACCAAACAGCGAAAAAGAGAAACAGATGACAAACAGTGGCAGAGCGAACAATAGCCTACTCGTCCTCCTTCCATGCAAGTTAAGCAGCCGTTCCTTACTTTTCGCGCTTCTGACTAGTGTGCATTGGCGCGGAAGTTCCAAAGTTAACCGAAACTGGTTCCTGTGCTATGATAGACAAGAAATAGCTTTCTATGTGCGTGCTTCTTCAGTACGAAATTATTTTGACGCTAGGAATGCTTTGAAGTCAGAGGAGTCTTCGAGTGGTCCGGACTCTTCGAGAACAATCTAAATCCAAGTCAAGTACAACACATTCCAGCTTCTCATGCGTAGAACAGCTCACTGCGACTGCTTTCTTAATAGGTACACTTATAAGAAGCTGCGATTGATACCGACCGAACGTTTACGCACCAAGATGACAATGAAAAAATGATGCAGACGTCCTAGAGTGCAGGACAACAGCCGTATTCCACTACCGGTGTTTGAAGTGCACTTAAATTGAAGCACACGAAGGTTCATTAGAAGCAGCTTTTGTTGAAATGTAAACACCACGGTTGCTTCGAACACTCGTGTTTTATCACAGAAGCAGCAAAGGGCAAAACAAGAGTTTTGCTAGTCTTGCCGTGAATGTTTAGTCACTATCATAAACGCTTTTTTTTTTCGATAAAATTGCACTGCAAAAAATTGCTTCAGCTAGGCTTTTTTTTCTATGTTAGTACCTGTTTTGCTGATCTGTTCCTAGACTATGTTGCCATGTGAAAATTTGCCGTCCCGAAATTCTTCCCATTGCATTTAGAAACAAACATGCGATGCGAAATGAGCGACACTGCAGTCATGTGACATTTCCAATACCAAACGGCGTAATTTGATCCTATAAACCGTTGTAATTGTCTAGCTGCTTGTGAAGTTATGCAAATACTGGCATATTTCCATAATAAAAATACTGCCTCTCACACGACTGACCTGATGGGAGAGTAATGTCGTCGATCATTTATAAATGCTGTCCACAATGAAAGAATATATCTTACGCGGTGGCCTCAGACAGTGAGCTATTGGCAGAATACTGAGAAAGGTGGAGTTCCCATTAAACACACTGTAAACACCTAGCTTAAACGACCAAGACAGACAACTAAACGTCAGGGGGTGTTCATTAGTCTAAAACAACAGCTTCGTTCACCGTTTAGGATGCGGCTGTTGATGCCCGTCACTGACCTTCAAGTTCTGCTTTTTCCTGGCTGGAAGCTGCCACCGCTGGCATTCGTCCTCGCAGAAGGGCTCGGCGTCCAAAGGACAGACACTCCCGCCATCTTGGATGACACAGCCAGCCAGGCATTGCTCGCAAAGAGCATGTGAACAGGGCAGCAGCACGGTCGTGCTCGGAATGACGGGACACGTGCAGCAGGCGTAGCGACTCAACGTGAATTCGTCCTCGAACCGCATCGGGCGCCAGTTCGCACCGCTCACCGAGTCGCACAGTCGGTACAGAGCTCGACGCCCCCCGCGATCTGGCATGGCGGCGGTCGAGTAAATGAAAGACGCACTGCTTTCCGCGGCACTTTTATGTGGGGCAGCGGACGTTCACTGGGAATCACGTGACTGTCGATAACATCGTCGCCACTCGGCAGCTCCGTGCTGACCGTTGTTCGTGCGATGGTGCCGATAACCACTATCAGCAAATGGTGTCCCTGTAAAGAGTTCCACTTCCTCAGCAGGGGTGTGGCAGTTTGGGCTAGTTGGTGTGACATGACGATAGTTATGGCGCGAGAACAGAACGACGACAAAGAGACAAGAAGGACACATATCGCTCGTGTTCTTCTTGTCTCTTTGTCGTCGTTCTGTTATCGCGCTATAACTATCGTCCTCAGCAGGGGTACGTTTGCCTATAGGCTTCATGCAGTCGAGTTTTATATTGTTACTAAAGCGCCAATATTCACAGCCAAAATGGAACGCCACGTGCGCGTTTCTGTCCCTGCACGAGAGGACGCATTGCGTCCGCGTGGACGCTTGCGTGCGTCTCTTTTCTGTGCGCTCCTAACGGCCAATGTCACTCAACATAAAACCGGCCACTTCGAGCATCGCGTCTCCCTCTGCCCAGTAGATGAGGACAGCTCACGTGACATGACAACGCCAGCCGTATTTCACTACCAGTGTTTGTTTCAAGTGTACCGAAATCGAAGCATACTAAGGTTCATTGGCAATAACTTTCATTGAAATAAAGCGCCATGGTCGCTTCGAGTACTCTGGTTTAATCGCCGTATCGCATTGCCAGAGCTAATCAGCGAACGGCAGAACGAAGGAAAGAGTACTTGATCGTTAAACAACGCAGAACGAGCTTGCTAGTGCGTGGGTAAGCATGGTAGAAAACAGTTCACAACTGATATGTTTCATGCACAAACTGGTCAAGATCTCATTTCATCGTGAGACCACGTGTCCCGAAATATGCCAAAAAAAACAGGACACGACAGGAGAAACACGCTCGTTCTTCGCACTCTCAGAGATTGTTAGGCTGCCCTTTGAACAAACCAACGATCATGCCGTGCTTGCCATCTTGCGCTGAAGCAAAGCGTTGAGGCCCACAAGCCGAAGGTTGGATATCGTCACCATGACAAATAACATAAGGGTCCACCCGCATATCTCGCACGGTGTCGACGAGCTACTTCCTGCCTCGTCAGAGGCCGGGACATAATTGGCTTGTGCTAATGTTTTTTTTTGTTTTTTACGTTTTTTAGGGCAAAACTTTTTATAACGCCACCCGTTCGTCCCTCGTAGCCGTTGTAGTATGTAACAAGTATAACATTTTGGCCTCCAAGGTGGTGCCGGTGAGAGATTTCTTCTGTGCGTTGTTGAACAATAAGAAATAGTGCTTAATGTACATGCCAATGGCTGCTAATGAGGAATGAGAGACAGGAGCATTCGGCTTTTAGTCAACACGCACGCTGCAATCCCCATTAGCAGCCAATGTCATGTACATTGAGCACTATCTGACAGGAAAAGGTTGCCACCTTATACTCGCTGGGCGTAACTTCCTTGGTTTTAGAAATGTTTAGCGAGCGTTGGGCCGCAGTGCCTTGAATACAGTGAACTTGTATATACCATGAACACGAGGTGGTTAAAGGTGGGAAGTAGACCCCAACCGCAAGCCGTAAGAAAGTGTGCGTGGGCCACCTCTCGTTTAGTCCTTTGAATGTCCGCTGGATGGCGGTGCTTCTATATGGGCAATATATGATGAAAAGATGCGAGATGGTGGTACTTTGAGTGTTGAATAGATGGACGAACAGACACACAGACAGATGCATGGATGGACGCATGAACGGACGCAGGGGCGGCTGCATGGAAGAACGCAGAGACGGACGCACGAACAGACGCACGCGCGGACGGGCCAATGGACGGTCACACAGACGGACGCATGAACGGACGGAAACAAGAACGAATGTACGGACGAATGCTTCGCCCTACTCTCCATCATTCATTCCGTGAATATGCTGCCATTTTTTTTTCTCTTTTTGAGTGGTGTGCGCTCGATAAGCACCAGGGGCCCACAGTTTGAAAAGCATCGAAACTTGCGACGAAGCGTTGGTCACGTTCAGTCGTTTCGAGACGGCGCTGCGGCGTCAGGCAACGAAATGTCATCCCTCAAATAAGCGGCAGGTGGGTGGCCGAATTTTGTGGCAGTAACCTATACCATGCGTGAGGGCGACACGGACAGTAACGAGACGGGGTCACAGCTGGAGCTTCGAGGAAAAATTCAGACTAAAGGCCGCTTCAAATGACACAAAAAGTAGCGATTTTCAGTGCGCGAATTCGCTCGCAGCGAAAAAAAAGGGGGCAGTTCGCTTTCGCCGCAGCGGTCCGCGGCAAGCTTCCAACATGTCGGAAATTTTCGCTCTGATCGCAGCGGCAGGAGCGATTTTTGGTCGGGACCCGTTCAAATAGGGCTGGTCCGGCCAAGCCGTCGAAATAGAGTCGACGTGTTTGTTTTAGTAATGGCCGATGCTGTGCATTTTAAAGTGAATTCAGACTGGAAAATGTTCTTAAATGACGAAACATGCGAGCCTTTTGTTACCGTTTACGGTAACTTCATGATATCATAACGCACATATTATTACATTGCATTCATGTCTGTCACAATTAGTGGTGGTAATAACTCGCCGCTCCAGTCGTAGAGCAAAAATCGTGGACCGTTTGCGGTCTATGTGAAACGAAACCGCAATTAGCAGATGTTGCGAACAGCGCGAATGGAGCGAACGGAACGAATTTTTTTTTTTTCGCTGCAATCGCGGCACATGAAACAGCCTTAAGGAAGTAAGTGAAGACTAAATGTTGGACGTCATTCAACTATGATAATAAAACTGGCTGGAATGCTTAAACCGTTCTAAAAATGCGACCGCGAAATCGTAGCCGGAACCGCAGCGATGTGAAATGAAGCTCCGAGCCCACGCGTATACATCACGTGCAACGCTGTGGAAGCTATGTAAGAACTTCGGTCAGCAAAATGTGTACGTTCACACGTCTGGTGCTCGAATTTTATCATTTCATCGTCGTAAACGTTGCCCATGCGATTGGTTCCAGCTTCGCGCAACCGGAACTGATCATGTATTAGTTACGTGGTTCATGATCTTGCGGAAGTGTTTTTCCGGTGGGACACAGACGAGGATGAAAGATTGATTAACGTTGAGACGTAATCGATAAGCGTCTGACGCAGTCTACTTCAAGAGAAACGTTTTGAAAGAAGTGAACGTGTTCGGTTCTCGTATAATACGGGAGTTCAACAACAACTAGAAAATTACAAAAAAAAACAGATTGCATGTATATAAAGGTATAAAATATTTTTTGTTGCGTTCAGCACTTTATCTATCGACATATTCTTCGGGTTTAAAAGTATAAATACTCTAATCTATAATCTTGTTGTAGGCAACGCCTCCTCGAAGTAGCAGAGGCGCTGTTGTATGAAATCTTAGAGGGCTATGTTGTCTTAGTTAGTCATTGTTTCTTGTTGTTTTTTGGGTTGATATTGTTCATTTAAGAAAGACATAAGTAGTTAATAAGGGAGAAGGCTGAGCGTTGCTAACATTTCTGAAGAACCTGCGATGTGAAAAAAAAAAAAATAAAGAGAAGCCAGATGACTTTCGAGTAAAAGAAACCAGCGCCCTTTAGTGGCGTACAATGTCTAAATAAAAGACCGATCACCGAAGAGTGTTGTTGCATGCTTACCGATAAACATAAACAAATACCAATCAAAGTGAACGCTGGTAAGAGGACTATCATGTCACGACGCTTGAACAAAAAATCTACAACCTCAACCTCTCCACAGTAAAACCGATAGAACAGAACAGAATCTTCAAGAAGTGTGTGCGTGTTTTAGGTTAGGGGGAAGATAGGCATGGTCTGTGTTACGATGCTGTTCGGTCTTATTTATGTGAATGCATGCTCGGAGATCCATCAATCTCCTCTAATGAGCCAGCACCACGCCTACGCTGAAAGACCACGAGCACGCAACCAGGTTATAGTAGTACGGTTTGGCAATAAATAAAAGCCCGCAGAGGTTGCAGTAGCGGAGGTGCGTTAGGCTTAATCACAGTTCATCTTTCCCCGAAAAATCGTGCAGAGAGAGGGAGGCTACAGAACGGCAGACAACCATTCGTTTCGCAGGAGCGGTGACACGCAATTTTCAAGGTGTAGGTTCTTGTTTGGTGTTCTACTGTTGTTCACGGTAGCGAGGAAAGTCGATTGCTTATCAACCCGCCGCGGTGTGTCAATGGAAGATAGAGGGATTGAATGCTGACTGCGGAGGCTGCATGTCGAAGTTGGCAATATACTAGACGCCTGTGTGCTTAGATATCGATGCATGGTAAAGAACCGCAGGCTGTCGAGGTTTTCGGACCCCTCCACTACGCCGTCGTTCATGTCATATCGTGCCTTTAGTACGTTGTACCCCAACGATTATTGTATTATCAGATGGTTACCGAGACGCTAAAAAATGATAACCAATGTACTAATTGTGGGTAAAAGTGTCTGTGTGGGATCGTTTTTGTGAAAGCATACCTCTTTCAGAAGGGGTTGTATGCGTAAACTATCCTGTACAGTACTGGAAGTACAGTACTGTAAGTACTTCAAGCCTTTCATACTATAAATTGTTAGCGCTTTAGTACGTGATGAAGCCACGTGTGTACAATATTCCTTCTAGCAGGATAACTGAAACAGACAACTCGTGCTTACCCACCGTGGTGTTCTAATGCACCATTATGGCGTCCGACTGCATGGTGACAACAAGGACGCGTAATGGAATCCTGGCGTCGTAACGGCCTCATTTCGACGGAGGCGAACTCCTCGACAGCCGTGTACTTAGATTTAGGTGCACGTCAAAAAAAAAAAAAGCACCCACATGGTGAGAATCTCAAAAACCTTCCACTACAGCGTTTTCCCTAATCATGTCGTGGTTTAGTGACGCGAAGCCCCAACAAGTATTGTGATTGCTCGGGCTCTGTAAATGCTCAGTTTACCAGTGCTTTGACGGCAACGCAGATCATGGCTGCTTTGCTATGCCTCAGCGCTTGTGATTGCACACCGATTCAAGGCGTATTTTTGTCATTCGTTAAAAATAACAGTTCATTGATAACGTTAAGGGAAGCTTACAGGAGTTAACCTACCAAAACAATATCAACTTTCACAGCAAGTAAACTCTTTCACGAACGTAATGTGCAATATTCAGAGACTTATAGGTGACATGACTTTTTTTCTACGGCGAAAGCTGTTTAGAGATCACGTTTCGGGTCACGCGCAGTTGTTGTTCGCCGCCACCGCCGGTGTTCGTAACCACATCGCGCGAAATTAAAAAAAACAGCATATCAACGGAGTGCATGGTGATTTGTGGGGCGAAGCGTCCGTCAGCCCGTCTGTGCTTCCGTGCGTCCATCCTTGCGTCCGTCCATCTGTCCGTGCGTCCACCCATCCACTTCTCTGTCTGTCTTTCTGTTCGTGCGTCCATCCGTCCGTACGTCCGCGCGTCTATTTGTCCGTCCGTCCGTGTGTCTTAGTGAGCACTCCAAGTACCACCATCTCCCATCTCGCATCCCCTGTGGCACATACCCTTTCTAGAGCGGGTATGTGCCACCGGTGGTTACGTACTACTACATACATACAAGGGATGGACAGACCCAACCCTTAAGGAGCTTCGCCCCTAAAACATTTCACCAATGGCACAGTGGGGCTTGAACCCGGGTCGCTGGGTGCCAGCCCAGTATTCCACCACTGAGCTACACCGGTGCTTGGGACTTGTCAAACTTGCCTTAGGCAGGCTAGATGTCGGGAAAGTAATCGTGTTATTACGACTTATAAAGTGTTTTACAACAGCGAAAGAACAGCCAGTCGTCGCAAAATGCGAGTAGCGTAACGAGTGGGCCGTCCAATGCCCCAACCCATTACAAAAGCTTGTTCTTGTTTCCCTATTAACTGTGGCGCATACCCACTTCAGCCGTAATTCCTCTTCGTCGTCAGCCACTGCATGGACAATTGGCACAAAATTCCTTGCAAGTGTTTAGCGGATACCACGTTTCTCAGAAGAATGACGAAAAATAGCATAGCGAATGCCGGCCTACTACCAAAGAGTTTATTATTAATGCCCTAGTGGGTATCAAGCAAGTATGCTTGCAGTAGTTACCCAATGAGTGTTTTGAAGAGGTTCTGAAAGGCCGCTCTTCTAGCTTTCGCTGTGACTGTATACTGTGTTTAGCTCGCAGACCTGGCGTTTTTTTCTTTCTTGTATAACTGCTGTTTTGAACTATCGCTCGCAATAATGACGTCATGCCGCTGCAAATCTGGGCTCTAATAACAATGTTCGCTCCGATTTAAGAGTTCTGGTGAAAATTACAGTGTGACGTGAGCTGTGGACACTAGAAAACGAAAGTACGTGCACTACTTTACCGTAAGCTTTCGCTTTTTCAGTCCGCGACTTGTTCAAACATTAGACAACGCTGACAAAGTATTTTAACAAAAATGGAGGTTAAAATGTTCTTTTTTTTTAGGTGCGTTAGACTTAGGTGCGCGTTAAGCAACGCCAGATTGTCCAAATGTGCGTTAGACTTAGGTGCGCGTTAAGCAACGCCAGATTGTCCAAATTTTCAGAGCCCTTGACTACCGCATCGCTCGCAATCATATCACGAATTTGGGACGTCAGGCCCAAACAACACTCAGTGTAGTTACATTTTAGCAAAAACTTCTTTTTCCTACGACCGTTTTTCTTCGCGGTCAAGGCCTGACCAGTTCTCGATCGCATGGTACAAGCACCAAGGTGCTACAATGCTGCGGCATCCTGGATGTCCGGCGTTGCTATGGTGACGCGACCGACGGATCTCGTCGAATGCTGGGGAGTGAAACGTCATGACGTGAGCAGCGAGTGACGCAGCCAGACGGCATGCGCAAGCTTAGGCCTCATTGGATGGTTTATTTTTTTCTCAAAATGAATAAGTGTTCCGAATCGCATTTCGTCTGCGTTAATGTGAGTACACCGGATGGCCCTGCCATTGGCAGTGTGCCATGAGAAATATAATCTGGTGACCAATTCATTAGCACAAGAGAGAGAGAGAGAGAGAGAGAAATAAGTAAAAGGAAGAGACAGGGAGGTTAACCTAGACGAACTGGTTTACTACCCTGTACGGGGGTGGGGAAAAGGGTCTGAAAAAGGATAGATAAGGTGCCGTAAAGAGTACGAACCTAGCCGTTGAAAGCAGAGAGATCTCGCGAACGAACATATCGTGTTTCTGTGAGTGTGTGTGTGGGGGGGGGGGTAGTGCGTACGTGCGCGTTTCTCATTGGCCAGTTGCACGGTAATTTGCTCCTCAATTTCCTTCGTATTTCGTTAATTCCTACTCTTGCATAATTTTCGTTGATGGCTGCATTCTGAGAAGTGTTTTTTTTTTTGTCCCACTGAAACATGTTCGTGCGCAAACTAAGGGCGCCAAGCGTCAAACTGTTCAAAAAGGTCGTAACGTTTTTCAGCTCAATTAACGAAGAAAAGAACTAAGCATGCCCAGAAGTAAAAATATATATCTAGGTCTTCGTTCAGTAACAAGCTCAGGGTGAAGAAATAAAGCCAATAAAGAGAAAAAACAACAGTGTGGAGAAACGTCTCGAAAAAAATCAATCTGTGGCGCCATCGTTATAGCGGAAGGTGCGACCGTAAATTGGATTCCGTACTTGTCTTAGCCGTCAGCCCACAGCCTGACCGAAAGTTAGTTCTATACTTTGACACGCTCTTAAGGTTTTGTAGATTTATTAACCGCATGCTTATTGATTTTTCTTATCGTTTTTCTCTCTTCTCTCGCTCATCACGCTTTGAGCTCGGTGCCTCACGGTTTCACTTGAACGACGAACCACGCTTCCGTTTTTCTTTTTATTTCTCGAAATGCTTTCGACGCCCCTCAAACGTCGACTGGTTTCTTCTACAACAATAAAATGAAAGTATTCTCCGTTCGTTTAACCAGCGTCCTTTTTCTCCTATTATACATAGCGTGGCGTTTTATTCAGATTATAGTGTTTTCCATCACCCGTGTCCATTCCATCATTCACAGTTCCTAATAAAAGCAGAAACTCTGCAGTTCGTACAGTACAATCTATAAACGAGCTTCTACAGAAAAAAGTTTAGCACAGCGCATAGGCGTGTGCACATATGTTGCGATTGCCTACAGTATTTGGCACAGTGACTACGCTTTTGCAATGAGCTCAACAAGTTGGTTCACTGAATTTGGTCGGAAGGAAGAATTTTCCACCGGGAACTGTATTGAAGCCATCGACGGAACGCAACGTTGCAGAAGGCCCTGCAAGTGCTGCCGCAACTTTTGCGATCGGATGGCCTTTCCGAACGACTTTAGCCAGAACCTGTGCGCGTTGTTTTTGGAGCGAAACTGCTTGTAGTGAGACCTTGTCGGTTGTCGATCGTCGATACATACGGCGTACTTCGTAGTGCTTCCTTGCCGTACAATAGAAGGCGCTGTCGCATAGAGATGCATCCAAACTGAAGATGGGTGACGATATACTAGATGGCGCTGTACGTATTTGGTGTCCTCATCTCCATTTCTGGTCTCGTTTCCGAGAGGGCGCTGGCCCATAGACATGCGTACAATATCAAGGTTGGGTGAAGGTACGCTAGATGAAGTTGGCAGTGCAGCTGCTCTCCGATCGGTTGCTGTGCAGGGTTGCGCTGGGCAGCGAGCTCTCATTCCGCGGATCGTCGCCGTATACGATTGTGCTTCGCGGAACATGGATGACGAGGAGCATCGGAGCACGGTCGCTGCGGCTCGTGCTCGTCGGCCGCACCCCACCACGGAAGGGGGAACATGCATAGACGTTCTCTTTGCAAACTTCAAGGTAGCGTCCGTGCAGGAACTCCTCTCGCTCTATTTCACCAACCACAAGGCGGTAATCATGAAGGCGAAAAGTCAACCTGTCAGTGAAGTTTGAATGAAATTTCACACACACTATAGCTTTAGAGACAAGAATAAATTAGGTAGCAGAGTAAATTAGGTAACAAACGGGGGTTAAGGATATCATAGCTGAAATCAAGAAGAAGAAATGGACATGGGCCGGGCATGTTGCGCGTAGACAAGATAACCGCTAGTCGTTAAGGGTAACTAACTGGATTCCCAGAGAAGGAAAGCGGGTTAGGGGGAGACAGAAGGTTAGGTGGGCAGAGGAGATCAAGAAATTTGCGGGTATAAATTGGCAGCAGCAAGCACAGGACCGGGTTAACTGGCGGAACATGGGAGAGGCCTTTGTCCTGCAGTGAACGTAGTCAGGCTGATGATGATGATGATGATGATAGCTTTGATAACTGCTGGGCGAAACCACTGAAGATTTCACGCTGTAGCCACGATTGCTTCACGAGCTTCGCCCCAAACTCATAATCATTCACCCCGTGAATATGCTGCGATTTGTTTTTTTGTCCTGCGTGTACGTGCATTTTTTTCTTTCGTTTTCTTCTCTCTCTCTCTCTCTCTCTCTCTCTATTTATCCCTACATCCTGCCTCAAGCCTTCCATTCTCCACGTCAGCGCTGAGTTGCGAAGCGGGTACTAATATCTGGTTAACCTCGCAGCCTTCATCTCTCTCGCTATATTTCATGTGCGGTGGGATGGCCGTGTCGGTTTTTGATGAAGAGGAGGTCAGAGCATCGCTGATGTTTCTTTCCAAGGACTGATTACTTCCCGTGTTTTTACCCCCGGAAAGCTGAGTCCAAAAGGGAGGCCATTCCGTTGTGCACATCATCACTTCGATATGATTTCTGTAAGCCCTACAAAGCTTGTAAATCTGTTATATTTCCAACGTGACCAACGGAGGAAGTGAGAAGTGGGACACTGTGGTGGGAGTACCTTCTTCCTGTAATGGCAACTCTGTGCACACTTATGGTGCAGTTGTACTGTCATTAGGGGGATACAACTTCAGATCTCATCAGCATTTCCTTCTCGAAAGTGGATGCACGCAACACCGCACCATAGACACGCACTAGTAAGAATTGTTGGGGTTTAACCTCCCGAAAACACGGTGTGGTTATGAAAGACGCCGCAGTGAAGGGCTCTAGAAATGTGATCCACCTGGGGTTCCCTTAACGTGCAGCTAAATGTAAGCGCACGGGCCTCACACATTTTCTACTCCATCGAAAATGCGGCTACCGCAGCCGGGACTCAATTCCACGACCTATTGATGAGCAGTCGAGTGCCATAAACCACTACACCAACGCAGCGGCTTAATAGACGCGCACTACAGACTTGCTTCGTAAGCACGGGGATCCCGCCCGAGGAGAGCTGTGCCGTTTGCGTGGATAAGACCACTTCTTCGAAATGGAGGTGATCGGCCACTGCGTGTCGATTGTGTAGGGATGGGCTACTCAGACTTACGAAGTTGTGCGACAGTTGGATTTCCAACTATAGCTCAGCGTAACGACCATACCTAAATTACGCTTTTCATGTCGATTCTGGCGTTCCCAATTTTTTCACGATACAGTTGGTGTCGAACGTATATGTCATATACATTTCATGAGTACAGTTTGCGACAGAAGTTTGGAGTCACCCAGTCAAAGAAAACTGCACTTCCCAGTAATTTGTGCATGAATTCAATCAAACTGTACAACACATGTTGGTAATGTCTTTTATCATAGGCCGAGAAATCGCCATTAAGGGTCCTTACTGGACTGTGAAGCTTGAATATACAGCCTTTACTAATGCATCATGGTCCCTAACTTGTAACATTCATTGGGTGGTCTGTTGAAGAACAATATGTTTAAACAAAGAAATGACACATATATATGTGTGGTGCTGTTGTACACTGCCGTTGAACAAACACCGGTATCACTAAAACCGAGAACAAAACAAATGTGGAATGAGGTCACTCCGGATCAGACGCTGGTACAAGGTACCTTCTGATTGACAAAAGGCTACGACGCAACGAAAGGCGAATAAAACAGGGGGACATGAAGTGCTCTATATCTTGTTCTTTTGTTTTTCTCGCCTTGAATTGTGTCATTACCTTTTGTACAGTGTGAACGAACTGGTACAGTATGTTTTATTTAGTCCCTTTTAATCGCCATCAAGCCCGATTGTGAACAAGATGGTCTCGATCTTGCAGATTTACCTAACGTCAGCGCCAACTCACTGCTGATTAGTTTAAACCATGCAGCACGGATCAATGCTGATCACGATCTAGAAAAGCTAAATGAGTCTGTTGTTAGGCATATTGGTGCATAGCTTGGAAAATCAATGAACCCAGCCTTGAAAGATGCCTGCACAAGATTGGAAATTCTGACAAACCCACACGCTAGGACTAGCATCAGTTTAATGGATCCTCAAAAGAAGAACCAATACGGACTCGTGTTATGTGAAACTTTTGGTTTTGATTTCAAGTAGCTGTTGTTGCTTTTTTTTTTCAATGAAAGGGTTGGTAGTCGCAGCACGTGTGCGTCTCAAAATGTCTCGTTTTGTGTAAGTGTCTTTCAAGGCTAGGTTCGCCAGTTTTAAAACTACAAAACCTCTCGAATATTCACTCACGGCAATCGAAAGCACACGTTTGACGTCCACGCAATAGTTGAGTCCTCCTATGTGAAAGTTCTCATGTGCATTTCATCGTTCCAATTTGTTTAAAAAATGAGGGTTAGCCTGTTCTTTGACTCAGGCGTCTGATACGGGTACTCGCATGTAGGAGTTAGTATGCCCATATTTTTTCTGCTTCGTTGCACTGTCACGGTGGTTCCCAGAGGCCACGCAGAAGTATACGCGTGGTTGACAACTTCTCCGCTAGGTGTCACCCCAATACCCGCAGCTCACAAGGTCATCCGCTCTTTCTGTGAACTCCTTGAACTAATTTTATTATACATTTTGACAGGCCGTTGGCCCTTAGTAAGCCTATGCTCCCATATCTTATGTATTTGATGTAACTCATAACTTGAAACACAACCATTGATTTCGTACCAGTTGTATATTTTGAGATACATTTTCCAAATACTCGGGAAAACGCGAATAGAGCTCGACTGGGAGCGCTTGTATGAGAAAAAAATCTGCTGATCAGTGCTCGCGCCACTAAACTGACTTGTAGATTTTTATAGAATAAAGAACTCATCCATTCAATTTTCGCAATCTAGTTCAGGTGGTTAATAACTGAACGGGCATTACTATCAACATTGCTATTTTTTCCACCACGCGCGTTATATTTTTTTCGTTTTCACATATTTTAATCACAACTTTTTAACATTCTGTAGACTACAATCTGTGCCAAGTAAATAAAGGAGTGGAGAATAGCTCCACATACAAACTGTTTTGCATTGTTCTTTCCCACCTGCTTTCTTTCTTACCTGTTTTCTCGCTTTCCTCATCACCAACGAGCACAGGGTTGTGAAAGTTATATAGAGTTACTAATATTCCAACCGTTAATTGTAATTTTTAACGTACCCACTTTTTTTCCTAGGACACAATAAAAAGATTGACTTCCGTGCCACCTAAATACAGCTTCTTTAGATGTGCAGTTCAATATCGTGTGCTTTCCCACGAACGTAGAGATGGAAGGACGAGACAACTGAGAAACAAAGAACTCAAAGAGGTAATTTGTGCGCGTTCGTAAATTTTAATTAGAACTGGAAACACGGCCACTGCCACCGTGCCTCGTTCTTCTATTTCCCATGCACGAAGCCCGAGACCTGCGCTGCGATGCATTAACAATGAGTCGGAGTCGTTCTAAACGAGGAGCTCGACTTTACAAAGCGCGTTTCGAATGCATGCTCCTCTACCCACTTTCTCTGCTCATCTCATTATCTAACTTTGTTTAAAAATACGCTCCAGGCGAAAGCGTTCGCAATACGGTGTGCCATGCGATTGAGAATCGTGGGATAGGGAATGGGAAGCGTAAGTGGAGAGCAATTAGTTAATTAACGCTGGCTATGCGCAATGAACTCGTCATTCAGTTTTCGGAGTTCTTTGCGCGTTGTGTCCTTCCACTGTCGTGTAGTTGCTGGCTCAGCTTAGCTAATTTGATTGAAGATCTGCGTCGTTTTCGAATGCTGCATAATTATACGCTGTAAGCGGCTCTGCTGCCAAAAGAGATACCAATCCGATTAAATTGAATACAGTAGTTCTTGATCGCATGCTGGTTCTGTTTTGTTTTTTTAATAGCTGAACTGTCAAAGCCTGGGCAAACTCTGTGAATGCATGGCCAGAACTTGGTTGGTTCGTTGGTTCCTTAACATCTTGTCCCGACCTACTCCGGGGGATAGGCCATGAGTTGGACGATGCTTTGCTCAGTGAACTAATTCACTTACTGAGGAGAAGGATTGAAAATGAATTGTTTAGCCATTACGGATTAATAATTTGAAGTTGTGAAATTTTTAAAAGAAAGCTTCATAAAGATAACATCAACCAAATCAAAAGAAAACATTCACAGCTGTAATTAAGACACTGATTTAAGCTACATTTAACATTCATTTCCTTCAGGCTACCGTAAAAAAATCATGCCATATCCACGAAACTAGTGATGACTGAGTGAAGCTCGAGAGGGGGAGATCATCTGTAATCTGTAACTCTCCCATGAAAATTTACCCATTACATCATTCCAAAGACGTAAGACTGTGCGTATATTATACAAATCAACTTTTATCTTATTTTGTTCTTGTTCGTTTTTTGTTTCGTTTCTTCGTTTGTTCTTTTCATTTCTTCGTTGTCCTGGTTACTGGATTGCGAGGTCCTTTCGTTATTACGGCTTTATGGACCGTGAAATGAAGCGACAAAGAATCTTGTACTGGCTGCAGTCGGAAGTTTGCAAACATTAAAACTACGCACGCCTATCGGATCGTGGCAGCTTGCATATGGATACATGTGAGTGCGTATTTGTAAAGCATGGGCTCCACGATGCAATCAGTGACGAGGAAGTCCGTGTATCTATCCGTCCGTCGATCTGTTTGTGTATTTGTCCCTCTCACTAATGCCACCTGCTGAGTGAGTCATACAACTAGGCGGTTACGAACCGGTCACAAAGAGACATGTGTGGACAGACCCACGGCTTCAGGAGCTTCACCCTAATAAAATACTGTGTTGCAAGCACTCATGTGGCTATAACTAAACATGGTTGCTCCAAATAAAAGAATAAACGGAAGTGACAAATTGAGCTCAAACTTTCGTGAAGGGTTCTTGTAATAGGTTTTACCTTTGTATTTATGATAATCCCAAACAGTTTGCGCTATTTTTTTTCTCTTCCTCGTCTTCTGCTTTGCTCCTCAACCACGATCTGCCAACGAAGACTCTCCCGCAATGCCGAGTGGCCCGGCGGGGGATGCAATAACTCGGACAGGCCAGAGAACGAGTAAACAAAGATGTAAATAGATATAAAGGGGTAGAAAAGAGAGATTAGAAGATAGTAAAGAAATAGATCAAGTTAGAGAAACTAGGAAGAAACTAGGAAAACTAGGAAGAACTAGAAATTAGGAAGAAAGAGAGCAAACGGAAAGAAAGACACAAATATGAAAATAAAGACGTAGAGAACAAGATATAGAAAGAGACACCAAAAAGAAATAAAACAGAGAGCAAAACAAAAAAGGCCACGCCTGCGCTGAAAGCGCAGCACAGTCATGACGAAAGCCAGAAGAACGGCCTTTCAGAGCCTTTTCGAACATTCATTGGGTAACCATTGCAAACAGAGTGAGGGAGAGAGAGGGGCTAAAAAATTCGCGAGGCAGAGAAAGAAATAAATATAGAGGGGAAGGCAGAAGTAAACAGAAAGTGGTACAAAAAGTAGATAAAAGAAAAACAAAAAGAAAGTGAAAAACATAGAAGAAGGAGCAAACTTTGTGATAGAGTGCATTTTTCATCACAATTTCTAATCGCAAAGGGGCGGAAGAATGGTCGAGTTGAAATAGATGTCTACTCAAAAATTTTGAAGAGTAAAATGGCACGGGAACTTAAGAAAATCTTCTTCATCAAGGAAGGAAAATAGGAGGAAAAGAATGGCAGGGAGGTTAACCAGCTTATAGGCAGCCGGTTTGCTACAATGATGCATGATGGTTGTGTATCTCAGCCTTCCGTTTGTTTACTAGATGGGAAGTTGCGCCTGAGCAGCACTTTTTTTGTGACTCAGAGCCCTGCGCACTCGCGGATTTTTATTATGTTCACCCCTGTTTAACCAATAGAAGTGGCTGGATAACTCCTGTGCTGTGTCCTTTTCTGTGTGTTGTCCGTTGTTTCTCTCATTTGTTTTTTAAGCATGCATAAAATACTATACGCCCTATAAACTGTGAATCGAGCATTCGTTTCTTCCAGGACGACTTGACAACAGGATAATATATTCCAATGCGATTTCCATAAAGTTTCGTTATTGGGAAGGCCAGAGTTTGGTTATGGCATCCTTCGGAGCAGCGAAAACGACGCATAGAGAGCGAGCATCGAGAATCCGGGAGCAGTGATGCGTCGCTTCCAGCGTTGTGCAACAGGACATCAATTTTTTTGCAATTTCTTTTTGATTCGGCGTGTCGTTGAACTCAAGAGCATCAATAGGCGACTGCCGCGACATGAAAGGGTTGACCAGCGACGACGGAAAGCTTTGAACGATGACCAAGAGTCTTGTGATGCGAGAGACAAAAATAAAGATATCGTAGGCGTTTAAGATAAGAAAACAAGAAAGCAGTGGACAAACCGAATCATTCAAAACGAACCTTCTCACCAACCTCTGTCGCGAAGCATCCAGCAGTCGTCAGACGCAGCTTTGGCAAGACTACCAGGATGCAGCGGTGTTATAAGGAACGATGCCTACAGAAAAAAGAATTCATATGCTGCAGATACATATGTAGGAAGCAGAGAAGATAGATGTATGTATTAAGGAAGGAAATATGCTAGGAGGACACGAACGGATGGAAAGAAAGAAGAAATAAGGAGATGGGGGGGGGGGGGGTGCTGTACAGTTTGGAACAAGGTTCTTGTTGTCAATCGATTTGCTTGCTCACGCTCAACGCCCTTTGTGCGGTCGATCCCTTTTTGCGGTGGCACAGTGGCAGCATCTGGTTGGCTTATTCCCCTATATTGTGCGTTTCCCGTCTTTGCTGTCTACTACATTCTCTTTCTTAATTTCATTTCCCATATTTGCCGTGTCGTGGTTACTGATAATCACCTCACACTGAATTCTTCGTTGCGATAAGCTTTTGCGCGTATGTGTAGCTGAGCGAGATTGTGACATTAATACATATGTAAGATAATACATATGTAAGATTAATACATATGTAAGATATCACATATGTATCACATATGTGATATGTGTATCACACATATCACACAGTCATAATCTACTTACACGCACACTTTAATAATCTAATGCCAGTATATACATGACCACATTTTACATAATACCCAACTCTGGCTGTCAGTCATAGGCGCTTGTCCAGTCCGGTCTCCACTAAAAAGTCTGTCAGGAAGATTATTGCCTTTTTATGAAGATGCATCTCAGGCCATGGTCCAAGTAGTTTATTGTGAGGGGCCGTCTGTCCAAACTTGCTAATTTGTTCTTTAATTTTTCTCTTTCCTTTGCGTATTTAACGCACTCCAAAAGAATACGGCGAACATTTTCTTCTGCATGACCACAATGGCATTCCGGTGAGTTGGATCGATGTATCTTGTGCAGGAAGCTGTTTGTGTATGCTACTTCCAATCTAAGTCGGTGGATCAATGTCTCTAGGTGTCGTGGGAGGTCTGTCGCTATGGAAAATTTTCTGTGTGAATCAACTTCATAAAGTACCGTTTCCTTTGATTTAGGGCTCTCAAACCACTTTTCCATCGAACAATGGTTAGCTCCTTGCAATATAAAATGTCGAATATCCGCCCCAGACATAGGGATTGTGCAATCCCGTTCTTCCTTCAATGCTTTCTTCGCGAGACTATCAGCATCTTCATTTCCCTTTATTCCAATGTGGCTGGGTATTCATTGGAATACGATGTTGTGACCCTGCGATGAGGCATATTTCAAAGTTTCTGCGATACATTGTGCTATTTCACCATTTTTGTAAGGTGATCTCACATTTCTGATTAGTTGAAGAGCAGGTTTGCTATCAGTGCATATCACCCATTTTCGTGGCTCGGGATTCTCGCAGATAAGCTTAACTGCTTCAAAGATAGCCACCAATTCTGCTGTCGTCGATGAAGACTTGTGCGATAATTTGTACATCTTCGTTTTCTGAATTTCGGGTATAAAGACCGCACAGGCTGACGCTTCTTCTGTGCATGATCCGTCAGTATATATCTTCGTTTTTTTCATTATGCAATATACATGAAGCTGATGAAGTACCAACTGTGCCGCTACTAGAGGTGCCATGTCTGCTTTCTTCTCTATGTCGTCTATTTCACGGATAACGTTGAGAAGTGGCAGCGTCCAAGGTGGTTTTGAAGGTTTCCATTGTTTAAATTCTGGTACTACTGCTTGAAATGATGATATAGTATCCTGTAGTTTCGTTCCCGTTCTTTGTGTTAGTGCACCAGATAAAAAATGACTTTCATGTTGCGTGAAAATTCTAAATAAATTTCGAGATGTTTCTTTAGTTCGGAGTACTGCCAAAGGTGGCTCTCGAGCCTCCGCATACACTAAAGCACTGGAAGTTGACCGTGGTAAACCCAGACATACCCTCAAGCTCCTTGCCAGTAACAAGTGAAGCGTCCTTTCGGTGGAGGCTGGGAGTCCATGCAGCAGGGGCAGTGAGTAAGTTACGATAAGGCGTATCCAGGCAACATGTAGGGCTAATAACGACTCTGTAGTACCACCCCATTTGGCCCCGCTGAGATGCCGGAGGATTCGAATGGCCTGATTCACTTTTTGTTCCAGGGACTAGACATGAGGCGACCATGTTAGTCTTTGGTCTAAAATTACTCCCAAGAATTTATGAGTTTTAACCATTTTAATAGGCTGATTTTGCAGAATAATCTGAAAATTTCCAGGTCTATTTAATGTAAACGGAAGTAGTGGCTGTTTAGCCAGACTCAGTGCCATACCTCTTTTTTTAGAAAATGGTCTACATAATCCAATCCTTCTTGTAGAGTTTGTTGTATATCCAAAAACGATGGACCAGACGTCCATATACTTCTATCATCAGCATATACTGAACATCTGATGTTGGGTGGAAGATTATACGGAAGCTGCGCCATGACTGCATTAAAGAGAGTAAGGCTTAGTACGCTGCCCTGTGGCACTCCTTGGTTGACGACATGTTCTGACGTTGGGCCCTCCTGCGTAACTACAAAAATTTTCCGGTGCTTCAGGAAGTCAGCGATCCAACGCAGTATATTGCCCTTGAATCCCTGTAACGCCAGGCCTTCCAGAACGTGAACGTGACTCACTGTGTCGTATGCTCGGTGGACATCAAGGAAACCTACTATCAAAATGATGCATGATGGTTGTGTGTCTCAGCCTTCCGTTTGTTTACTAGATGGGGAGTTGCATCTGTGTAGCACTTAATTAATGTGATTTGGAACCCTATGCACACGCATATTTTTGTTATGTCTACCTATGTTTAACAAACAGAAGTTGTTAGATAACACCTGTCCTGTGTCCTTTTCTGTGTGTTGTCCGTTGTTTCTCTCATTGGTTTTTTCAAGTATGCATAAAATACTTTACTCCCTATAAACTGTAAATAGAGCGTTCGTTTCTTCCAGGACAACTTGACAACAGGATAATATAATCCAATGCGATTTCCATAAAGTTTCGTTATTGGGAAGACCAGAGTTTGGTTATGGCATCTTTCGGAGCAGCGAAAACGACGCATAGAGGGCGAGCATCGAGAATCCGGGAGCAGGGATGCGTCGCTTTCAGCGTTGCGCAACAGGACATCGTTTTTTGTGCTTTCTTTTTGATTCGGCGTGTCGTTGAACTCAAGAGCATCAATAAGCGACTGCCACGACAAGAAAGACTTCACCAGCGACGACCGAGAGCATTGAACGATGAGCAAGAGTCGTGTGATACGAGAGACAAAAATCAAGATATCGTACGCGTTTCAGATAAGAAAACAAGAAAGCAGTGGACAAACCGAATTATTCAAAACGAACCTTCACACCAACCTTTGTCGCGAAGCATCCAGCAGTCGTCAGACGCAGCTTTGTCAAGACTACCAGGATGCAGCGGCGTTATAAGGAACGATGTCTACAGAAAAAAAAAACTCATATGCTGCAGATACAAATGTAGGAAGCAGAAAAGATAGATGTATGTATTAAGGAAGGAAATGTGCTAGGAGGAGACGAAGGGATGGAAAGAAAGAAGAAATAAGTAGATTGGTGGGGGGGGGGGGGGCTGTACAGTTTGGAGCAAGGTTCTTGTCAATCGATTGGTTTGCTCACGCGCAACGCCCTTTCTGCGGCAGATCCCTTTTTGTGGTGGCACAGTGGCAACATCTGGTTCGCTTATTCTCCTATATTGTACGTTGTCCGTCTTTGCTGTATACTGCATTCTCTTTCTTATTTTCATTTCCTATATTTGCCGTGTTGTCGTTACTGATAATCACCTCACACTGAATTCTTCGTTGCGATAAGATTCTGCGCGTATGAGTAGCTGAGTGAGATTGTGGCTTCTAGTTCAAGTGACTATGAGTGGTTAAGTTATACTGTATCACGTTTATGTGTTATTCCACACGCAAAAAGTTAATCTCATTTTTTACGAAACTATAAAACAGTGAATCATGTATACAGATTTCGAACATTATGACTAAACGTGAGTTGTGCGAAAGTTTGCTATGACTCATGACTGATAATGTTATTTACACACGTGTAAAAAGATCCTATCTTTAATATATACACTAATCTACACAGGTATATATGTTGATACAGGAAAACGTCGACATTTTAACGTTTACTTCAGAACCACTTTACTGTTGAACACCGCCCCGCCGCGGTGGTCTAGTGGCTAAGCTACTCGGCTGCTGACCCACAGGTCGCGCGATCTAATCCCGGCAGCGGCGACTGCATTTCAGATAGAGGCTGAAACGTTGTAGGCCCGTGTGCTTAGATTTGGGTGCACGTTGAAGAACCCCAGGTGGTCGAAATTTCCGGAGTCCTCCACTACGGCGTCTCTCATAATCATATGGTGGTTTTGGGACGTTAAACCCTACATATCAACCAATGTTGAACACTGAAAAACTTGGCTAAGAGGCCTAAAAAAGCAGTCAGCAGTCAATGTTGTTATGTAGATACAACGTGTTTACATACGCGAAGCGATATGCCCTTTTCAGGAGTCGTAATATAAAACGCTTGCTAACGCATCTAAATGTTAATTGAAAGGCAGACATATTAAAAGAAAAAATTTCGTAAACTTCTCAAAGTGGGTTCCTAATTCCCTCTTTCTCTCTCTTTTCCTCTCTCTGTCTCTATATCAAGGGTGAAAAAGAGTGAAGGTGTGGTTACAGATAAACTGATTTCACTTTTATTAGCAGAATACACATCCGTAATATTGAAGGTCACGCAAAAACTCTTGGTCAGTCGGGAGGAGGAGGAGAATGACAAAAAAAAAAGGCAGGGGGTAAACGAGAGCTTAGTCTGGTAGGCTATTGTGAAAACTGGATGTTGAGGAGGATCTTGAGTTTCCAGTAATTTTCACTCTAGAGCTTGCCTGCGATGGGAAAAGGAGAGTGCCACGCTCAGAAATACTGACACTAAATCATTCTTTCTGTTAAAGCGCGCGTGCGTGCGTGTGTGTGTGTGTGTGTGTGTGTGTGTGTGTGTGGTGTGTGTGTGTGTGTGTGTGTGTGGTGTGTGTGTGTGTGTGTGTGTGTTGTGTGTGTGTGTGTGTGTGTGTGTGTGTGTGTGTGTGTGGTGTGTTGTGTGTGTGTGTGTGTGTGGTGTGTGTGTGTGTGTGTGTGTGTGTGTGTGTGTGTGTGTGTGTGTGTGTGTGTGTGTGTGTGTGTGTGTGTGTGTGTGTGTGTGTGTGTGTGTGTGTGGTGTGTGTGTGTGGTGTGTGTGTGTGTGTGTGTGTGTGTGTGTGTGGTTGTGTGTGTGTGGTGTGTGTGTGTGTGTGTGTGTGTGTGTGGTGTGTGTGTGTGTGTGTGTGTGTGTGTGTGGTGTGTGTGTGTGTGTGTGTGTGTGTGGTGTGTGTGTGTGTGTGTGTGTGTGGGTGTGTGTGTGTTGTGTGTGTGTGTGTGTGTGTGTGTTGTGTGTGTGTGTGTGTGTGTGTGTGGTGTGTGTGTGTGTGTGTGTGTGTGTGTGTGTGTGTGTGAAGCAGCAGCTTAAAGAGAGCTGAGAAGCAGCGACGAATGAAAACAAAGAATGGCGCAGTCAACGTTTAGCCAGGATCACGAAAGGCACGAAGTTCCTTACGGAGAGATCTCACAATGATTGATCCGTCGCTTCTTCTAAAGCCACAAAGCTGCTTTTCTGGTCAATTGAACGCCGGTATACGACGATAAAAGGAAGCTTTATTTCATGGAGCAGGGTCTCATAAATTTCTGAAGGGTTCACCTTTTCCTATTTCTATTGTAGTGAGCTTATTCCATCACTCGCTAGCTAGCGAGGGACCGAATAGCTAGCTTGCAACCTACAGCAAAAGCTAAATAGGGCAAACAGCCTTTACTGCGATGTCAAAGCAAGAACTAACGTGAAGTGGAAACAAGAAAAAAGGAGTTGCATTGCAATGAAGATAGAGATGAAAAGAAATGTGTTATTTTTAAACAAATACAAGAACTATTCATGGTGGGAGCTTGAAGATGTATGACCAAGCATACTGCTCAGTAAAGCCTTTAATAAACATTCGAATCATTTATAATTAAGCGTTATTTAGACCTAGTGAGGGCCATCCCATCGATGCGGCAATACTTGGCACTTGACTTACACCACGCTCTAGTCAGGTCATTGTGAATGTTATAAATGTTGCAGTCTAGCATGTGTAACTCAGCTTGTAACTGAATCATTTTTTTGTTTTGATATGAACATTTGCTCTTGCTGGAAACAGTTCATTCTCTACAGCATGTTTTAAGAGAATCTTGCGTTATGAGTAACACGGTCGTTTTTTTTTTTTTGCGGTAGCCTTTTAACAGCGAAGCTATTCTAGCTCGGCTTAAAATCTCTGTCGGTACCCAAAAACTATCATCATCGTAAACGTGTAAATGTAGCAGCGCTGGATAATGCCGCATGGCTTCAATACTTTGTTCGGAAAGCGACGGTGTATCCACTCTGAACGCAGGAAACAGCTTTTGGGCTTTGTAGTATAGAGACGGGGCCAACTCGAACTTTCTTATTGCATAGCCAGCCAGTACGCCCAACTTACTTTTTGACCCCACTCGCAACAAAACTTTTTCAGTCGGGTTTCCATTAATAACTACAGAAAGAACATACAAGAGCACCAAATGGTAAAATGTGGGCTATTCGTGAAACTTCGCAGGCTACTCCAACAACCAGATCAGAACTTTTGTGAACACTTTCCGCCACCTCGTTTCAGAGTCGAGCCACTTTTTCTTTCAGTGACTTCCTGGGAAAAGAAGGCATTGTAAGTGCCACGTCACGCTTCTTTCTCGGTGATTATTTTTTTGTGTCTGTTAACGGCACGCATCGTCACCTTCTATATTTACGTTGTTGATGGTGCTTACAAGATTAATGGGAGCACTCTTGGCGTAGCTTTTAACCTTGTCAACCAGGCCGACTTTTTATAACGCTAGTGACTGGGCCAAACAACACGAGTTTCGCAGTCACTTTTGCTTGAATGGTCAGCGCGTTCTGAATCCTGGTCGTTCCGTGCACAGCGCTAAAGCCAAGTGCAGAGATTGCCCTACTACACTAAGTTGCCTGGGAGACTTTTTTGTTTATGTTCGTCGTTTTAAATACTACAACTAACTTTCCGCCCAAATCCGCCATAAAAGCGCTTCATTACTTTATTTCTAATTCTGAAAAAAAAGGAGAGAGAAAAAAACCTCTTCTTCCAAACAGTGTTCCTAGTTATACCCGATAGCAGCCTGAGGTGCGAGGTAACAAATAGTTAAGTAGACACATACATTAATTTAGTGAAGACGCCGTATCTTAATAATGAATCAGTTGATGGGTAGATGGATGGACGGACGGGCGGGAGTGGATGTGATACATAAACTTCGTCCACTTAAGACATATTACTGCGTGAACATTTGCGTCTCAGTACCACTGCGAGTTCTTGTTGGTGCCTGTAGAGCGTGCTTCACCTTTGTAGTACTGTTGTTGTGGCGAAGCAAAACAATTTTTCTAGGAAAAATGAGGCATTCAGATGACATTTAGCAGTACTACTACTACTACACTACCACTACTACTACTACTACTACTACTACTACTACTACTACTACTACTACTAATACTACTTATACTACTACTACTACAACTACTACTGTTTGATGCCTTTTCTGTGATGAATACGTGAACAGCAGCCAAAGCACAAAAAGTATGTTATAATATATGAGCTTTATGTGGTCACACATTGAAGTGAAAAATACTCGTCGTGATATATGCAGGGTAATTCTGGAGGGCGCAACGTATATTTGCGTCGCTCGTGTTGGCAAAACCACCCCGCCGACGGTCACCTTTCACTTTTGACGTTTCATGCAAGGCTTTCGACTAAGTAATGAGATGTGCAATACGAACAAGAACTAGTGAAATAAACACAGCAAGTGAAAACCAACTCCCAGTTTGTGTTTCAACAGCGCCCTCCCAGTTGCTTCTAGCGATGTTCCACTAAGGTCAACTCGGAGTGTGTTTGTAGACCGAGAAAATAAAGTTTCCTATGCTTTCAGGTATCACCCTCCATATCACGTTCCTTTCACACGTCCTCATTACGGGGGAAAAAACTTGATCATGTACTCGCATTCACCCTAAATTAACGATACAAAAAACAAATTTTGATGTTTTAAACAGTAATAACAAAAACATGCTGGATCTCTTTTTGTAATGCATGTCTTTATATTAATTTATGAAACAACCAATGCTTCCTTAATAGCTTTTAGCAGTAGTTACTTTAGCAGCAGTTTCTTTCTCTTGTATCTTTCGCAGTAGTTTGGAACATTCATGTTTTTTTTCATTATATACAGTAATTTTTGTTGTTATTCTGTTTTGCTGTTTGCTATTTTTTTGTTGCAACATTGGTAACAATAATATTTTTGATACCAATATTCTTCGTACTGTCACTGCTGCTGTACGGGGAACCAGAGCTTAGTCAAACTGCAGCCTATTTTCGCAAGAACATTGCATTGTGTTGGGATTTAGGCAATGCGAAGATAAAATTTGGATTTGAATTTGGAAAGCAGTTCAGTGACGTTTTGCTCAAGCCAACTGAATAACTAAGAAGTCATCTACCTTACTAAATTTTTAACATGCTTTCTATTTACCAGATGCTACGTGACATAGCAAGCACAGGACTGGGTTAACTGGCGGAACATGGGAGAGTCCTTTGTCCTGCAGTGGACGTAGTCAGGCTGATGATGATGATGATGATGATGATGATGACGACGTGACATATTGTCATGACAGAACGCCATTCATTTTGCGTAGTTTGGCAATGTTTTCACAAGGGTCGTTCATATGAAGGTAAAAATGCCAACTGGTCACGGTGTGTTCTTCGCCGAGTCCTTCCTTCTCTCCACAGGCTTCGCGCTTTACTTTTAGATCCGTTAATTTTATATTCGTTTTGAATTCGTCAATTACACAATCTTCCGATCAGCGAAGGGAGCGTAAGATTTGGTGAGCCGGACGTCCCTTAGAATTTCTACCAGTTACACTGAGGGCTGCTAATTGTAGGAAGAGTGCATTATAAGGAACGCGAACGTCATAAGAGAACCACGAACGCGCGCACACACAAGAAAAACGCGCCTTGAGGGCTGCTAATTGTAGGAAGAGTGCATTATAAGGAACGCGAACGTCATAAGAGAACCACGAACGCGCACACACACAAGAAAAACGCGCCTTGTCGAAACGTTTGTCTTCACTCCCCGCCCGCACCGCACGCATTTCGTTCTTTCCTTGACCCTCCGAGCTCAATTGTGGCCAATAGAGCCGATGCTTTGCGCGGCTCCTTACTTGACTTCGATACTGTCTCTCACAGAATCTAGCACTCTCTTTGTCTTTTGCTCCACTCGGAAGATAAGCACGTCCGTCCAAGAAATCCGTTTTGCTTCGGCTTCTCGCACGTTTTGTGAGCACCGCCTCCTCGCCACTGCTGTCGAACACCGATGCGGGCGGCTGGAAGGCGGGCCTGTTCCCGGCAACGTGTTTGCGACCTGATGCGCAGACGCAAAGAAGAAAAAAAACAAATAAGATAACGAAAGTACACCATCTGAAGTAACACTTGTCAGCCCGGTGCGGAAGGATGTGAAATACGGTAAGGGATAATGAAAAAAAAAACAATCACTCTGAGGAGACAAACAGGAATTCTATTAAACCAGATGACAGATGAACCGGGACCGATTAATGTGGGCAGTCGGATTTCGCGCTACCCTGAGGGCTTTCACTCCTACTTTCATACCGAGAAACTGTTTTCGTTCGCACGACTCAAGAGCACAGATGCAACGATACAACTGTCCGTTGATGTTGAAGAAGAAAATCTATTCCAAGTCGTGCATACGGTTGAAAAGAAAAAAGAACGTAAGTTCTCCGAGGCGACCACCTAAAAAAACATGATTCAGTAGCAGCAGACGATGACAAAAGATGCTAAACTGTTGGACTAATTACGCGTTCACACTTGCCCTCGAGGAAACCGAAAGCGGCGAAACTCACCAGAAATTCACTTGATTCGCCGCCCAAGCGACCGTAAAACAACGCCGCGCAGCTGAAACGGACGAATAAGTCCGAGACCAAGTTTCCCGCCACGCGAAACCGGATCTGCTTTTCGCTTCACGGCATTGGTTGCACTAGGCTCAAACCACGTGAACTAACCAACCGGCTGAATATTCAACATGGCGGCGAAAGCGTCGACGGTGGCTCGCTTCGGCTCGAATTGCAAACTACCCGTGCAGCATGACGACGCTTGATGGCCTCAAAGAGGACGCGTTCATCGAGAGCCTGGTTTAGATTACGATTGTTGAAAACTCTTAATTATACGGCGCAGCAGCAGCGAGCCGGCATGCCCCAACGTGTCTCGCCTTTGTGTACAGTCAGCTTCATCCGCCGCGGCCAGTGCGTCCACTCATGTCGTTTCTTCTGGCTTATCTCCCAAAACAACGTTTGAAAAGGTGCGAGCTGTTTTTTTTTCACTACTTTGCGTGAATAACTAGAATTCGGTACGAAATTTAGTTCTCAGAAAACAAACAAAACCGAATTGTTGTACAGGTAGTGACGGCAGCGGTGGCGGGATGGGGCAGAACGATTGTTAACATCTTCAACGCGCGCTATCGTAGTTTTCCAGCTGGTCTGACGTTTTCATTTTCACTTCACTTCTTATGTGTGAGGGTAGCCTAAAGGTTTGACAGAGGCCCAGTGATAGAAATGTGACCTCCTCTCTATTTACACGAAAAAAAATATATCGCTAGGAAGTTGGCTCCAATGTTACCAACGGCCTAAACCCACCTACCTGCAAAGCACGTAGTTACGAAGACCACCGGTTGGCACGAACGAAAAATGGTTTCAACGTCAGAGGGAGAGAGAAAACTGGAAGAATAGCATGGGATGACGCGGTCTCACGAAGCGAAATAAACACGTGCGGGAACATCGACAACACAACAGAAGAAGAAAGGGCCCTCCGAATAGAGCGCTGCTGCAGATTGTGTGCCGTAGTAGCAGCTAAAAGGTGTGCAGCTGCACTGCTTGGGTTTTCGATATCGCGCCCCTCGGTCGCTATATTCGCCAGCCATCATCAATCTCCCAAAAGTAACGAGCAAGTCCCGGCACCAGTGGTGTCGTTCCGTGCACGAAATGGTTTCCGAGAGGAAGTGAACGGACCTGCCCGGTTTGTACGAACAACACTAGGCTTCGCAGGCTGTGGATGCAACCAGGGATGGTGAACCTCATTAAATGGTTTCCCAAGGACGCGATTAGAGTATTTATTCGTACTCACCGAAATAGTGGTCCCAGGAGGTGTCGGGGAATCATATACGGCTGAAAAATGATGGTAGGATAATAGGACCTACGTTCTCGGCGGCACAGTGAGTATAGCAAGGATTTAGTTTGCGCCGGTGTGTCATTCTTTCTTTTTTTTTCCAGGAGGTTCACAAAAAAGGCCCCTGACCACTCCTAGGTCCAACCAAGAGGGTGGTTTATTTCTAACTTTCACGGCCCTTCCTACAGACGCTGTCTTCTGTTAGCCACTTTTTTTTTGTAAAACATAAGGATAGTGTCATCCCGAAGTATTGAGCCTATCGGTATTTTGTGCTTTTCGCTGCAAACTCTTTTCTGGGCTTGCGCAGGCGAAAACGTACCGGAAAAATCTAAATAGCTAATTTACACGTGGTAGTCGTGCCAGAGAAGGTAGATCGGGTCCGCGCCTGTCTGGCAAAGTAGGGTAGGAGACGATTCACGGCTGATACTTTTTTATCATACAACAATCGGAAGCTTATTTTTTTTATGAAGTCATGTTAAGGGCGTCCCGAATAGGACCTAAAAGAGACGAAGCAACAGGAGTAAAACAAGCAGGGGGGGGGGGGGGGCTCACGCTTTCGCCTAAGGCGATTCGAAGGTGCAAACCGTCTTCTCTTCTTTCTCATTCAATGTATTCTTCGAAAGCTTTCTGCATTTAACGTGAATGTGTACTGCCTCTAAGATGGGAGGTAATGCAAGCTCTTTGCACCTCACCTGTTAGCGCACTGCCTCCGTGACCCGTCCACCTTCGGCCAAGCGACGATGTCATGTGATGACGTCATCATGTGACGCACCTTCTGATACGGCTTTGATACGTCATAGAGACGTCATGCTCGCTAACGTCTGAATTTCGGCAATCTGTGATCAACGTGGAATTGTAGTAGTAGTAATAGTAGTAAGAGCTGCGGCAGTAATAGTGATGGTAGCAGCAGTAAGAGAAGCTGCTGCAGCTGTAGTAGTAGTAGTAGTAGTAGCAGTAGTAGTCGTAGTTGTTGTTGTTGTAATGCTGGTGGAACTAGAGGTAGGAGTAGTAATACAATAATAATAGTAGCAGTAGTAGTTAATGTCAGTAGCAGTAAGCGTCACGCTGATCACGTGAGCGTAGGGTGAAGTGAATAAAAAATTAATAAAACGAAGCTATGAAGATGATGATGATGCTCGACAGGATGATAATCGCACGTTTACAACTTTTGTGTCTGTCTTATGGTTTTTAACTATATCACACTGACTGAATTTTATTGTCCCTCTTTTTCATCTCTTTCCTTCTGTTCTTCCTTTCGACATCCGTTAGTTCGCCATTCGAACATTTCAATGTACCTGAAAGAACCACCCACAGCAAATACCGCTACACGAATACACTTGCGTGTACGCGGGTCAAAGAGTAGAGTGGAAGATCAGTTGCACGCCCAATTCTGGGTATTAAGAGTCGTGAAATGGGTCACTAGCGGCGCAACCGGTAGCCAAGCATATTACGCACCCGAGCAAACAGAAGCCGTATGGACACAAAAAACGCAGTGCTTCTTCAGTACGGAATCAAAATTGCGTAGGAGTAAAACAAAATAGGAAGAAGACGACGAGGTGGAACAATTTAATTAGTACGGGATTAGCGCTTGTACTTTTGTAGCCCGGGGGCAGCGGAAAAGGAAAGAAGTGGACGGGAGACCGCCGTGTAATCAGATTTTTAAGTGTGAATACACTTTATAAGCGACCCCAAACCATCCACCGCCGTCGGCGGCGTCCGCAGTCTTCTCTCTATCTTTAAAAGAAAGAGGACTTGGCTGGCCGCAGCGCGACGCTCTACCGAATAAGCCACGGACGCGACGCTGATATCGGTGTCAGTAACGCCCCTTATACCCCCTCCCCCTTCGCTCGCTCCTCCGCTCTCCTCGCTCGCTGCAGCTGCGCGCGCACCCCCCTCTCTCTCGCGCGCCCGCCTTCTCTCTCAGTCTCCCGTCGAGAGCGGGTCGTGAGGGGGAGTAAAGTTAAAATCCGTTGGCATTCGCCAGTGAGTTAACGTAAACTCCCCCGTGTGATCAAATTGCGATTCCCAGGAACCATTACACCATAAAGGCACCATAGTGTGATTATAAATATAATAGTGCGAATTAATAAATACCCCTCATAGCATCACCCCGTGTATTCGCACTTAACCATGTTCACCCTCGGGGAAATGCTTGGGAGTTTTTTTATGCCCCGGTCCGATCAACACGCGTTCTTGGTGCAATCCTATACGAGATGATAGTTATAGCGCGAGAACAGAACGAACACACAGAGACAAGAAGTTCGTTCTGTTCTCGCGCTATAACTATCGTCATGTCATAGCAACTAGCCCAAGCTGCCACACTCCTATTCAAAAGGCTCGGCTGGGCTGGACACGTGTACCACGTGATGAATTACTCATCATGTGGTCATTTGCAAATTCGTAGTTTTATGGCGTTATCCTATCCTGTTTTTTTTTGTTTACGCTGAGCATGGTTAATTCATATAAATTGGAGGCAGAGAAGAAAAAGTTACTGCTAAAAGGTAAACAAATTTTGCAAATTATCGCGGTTTCATAATTTTTCTTGAAGTTTATTAAAATGCCTTAGAAGTTACTCCATGCCAAAAAAAGGATATAACGTTTCTACTGGTATGCCAACACCCTTAAAAGCATCATTGACCATCGGCGTCCTGCGTCGTCGGTGTCAACCTGAATGGGGCAAAAAAAAATTAAGTTATTACGTCACAGACCACCAAAATTTTTCACGTCATTATGACGTCATCACACGACATCATCGCTTGGCGCAATATTGTCCGATCAGGCAGGCAGTAACACATGCGTTATCAGTAGAATGCTTTCAGAGGGAGTGGGGGAAAAAGAGTGTGTCAACTGAAAAGGAAAAAAAGTTCACGCATCTCTATGAAGTGAATCATGATGAGTGGGCGAAGCTTAGGGTATCGTATGCGTGAATAAACATACGTTACATGAGCGGTGCCTCGTGTAATGTGAATTGAGTGACGTAAAGTGACTAAAGAGTGAACGACAAAGCTGGGCCATGGGGTCCACAATGTACGCTTTCAGGTCGCCGCCTAGTATAAAGGGTTTGTGCTTGTAGGAGTTTTGCATTGTTCCGCCACAATCTTGATTACTACTAGTCTATTGTAAACGTTTCTATGTGTGCGTGTGTCTCACGATATTGTACGTTACCTGATTACCTGAGCGTTTCCCTATGTAATGTAACCGTGACATACAGACACGGGACAAGCCTCACCCAAAAGTGCTTTACCGCAAAACAAAAGGTGGCTTTCACCTTTGAGTCGTCTTCGGCGAATATATAAGGGACCAAGTGAGGTCTTCGATTCTGTTCGTGGGCTGTGGCGGCTGCATTTCCCATGGATGCAGAATTGTAGGCCCGTGTACGCGCATTTGGGTGCACGTTAAAGAACCCCAGGTGGTCGAAATTTCCGGAGCCCTCCACTACGGTGCCTCTCGTAATCGTATGGTGGTTTTGGGGCGTTAAACCCCACAAATCAATCAACCCTGTTCGTGGTTTAACACCTAACTATGTTAATTCTGATCGTTTGGGACCCGAGATGACAAAGTTACGCCTGAAAGGCAAATACGTTATATTACTAATTACTGTTCTAGAACTTCCTCTAATGTGATTATTTACGTTAAAATTACAGCTGACCAATAGGAATGACATTAAATTGCTATTACTTTTCAAAAGCAATAAATGAACTTTGAAGCCATTCTAAATCTATCAATATTTATTAGCAACACACTATGGAAATACTAGCCGATTACGCAGGAGTTTCCAGGGTTATGATCCACAAGTGAAACCTTGACATCACAGTAGAAAAATGATTATAGTGGAGATACATATTTGTTGATATGATGCCGCAAAAAGCCCGTGCTGAAAAATTTGATGCCTACGAAAACAAATAACCGAATGGATCGTTGCTGTGGCTCATGGGGGATTTACTCATAAGACCATCCACGTACTTTACAACTCAATAGCCCGCGGTTTCACGAAAGCCCCAGTCTTGGCAAAAAACTGCCCGTCATTCTTTTCTAAAAGGACGGGATACGAGTCGCAATCAGGTTGCTTTGGAACATCTGGGCACTCTATCTTACTGGACCGGTCCATACGCTGCAGAGCCACCGAAAGGCACAGAAGAAACGTCAGAAAACGCTGATGTCATAGAAGCCTTAGTTGCTTAACGGTGCAGTTTAAGCAACTCGGCATGCATCACAGTCACGGGAAAATAACTTTAAAAGAGCCTCGAAGTAGCTAAACGAATTTCAGCGTAATAATAAAGTAGAATTTCACGACCCTTAAAACACTATTCCTTCCATGGCACACCGCTTGGTAAGCGGCAAAAGCCCGCGCTGACGCCATCTTGAGATTTCCGCTCTAAACATCGTGACGTCAGTCTTTTTGAAGGCATGTACTGGGTTTTATGTAACTTCTAATATATAAAGGTGAAGTTCATTGTCATCTGTGAGTGCCAAAAACTTACCATATGAAGTTTCAGAAAATTTTATGGGGCCAACGTAGCGGAAATACGAAAGATGCGTTTTGAAATTTTCCACGTCACACACGAAGATTTTGGCGCGAAACGTTTGATTGAAACTTCAACCTCAATTTTCTCGACTAATAATGAACTTAATATAGTGAAACATATTGCTTTAACGTTCCCTGAGAGCACTTAATTAGTCGAAGCCAAGTAATTGCTTTTTTTATTGTGTCCTTAGGAGGACACTATAGTGAGGAACTGAACCATTTTTCATTGATGTCCTACTTCGAAAAACCTAATGCCAATATTATCACCATGGTAGCTTTAATAACAGAGGATAAAATCAAGTTCAAGTCGTAGTTCTAAATATTGCACCGACGTCTGGGACTCGTGAAGACGCGAATTTCAATGTGCATAGTTTGTATTTTGACGACATTGCACTAAGCAATTTTTTTTCTGAAAATTCATGTGTAAATTAGGTGTGTTGCCCCTCGGGGAAAAATTCTAACACTCCTAACAATTGTAAACTTTCCCAGCGGACGCCGTCAACATCTACGGCGTCATAGCGATAGTTGCGGAAGCTTTCATGTGGCGTCGCCACCTGAACTTTTCTTCTTTTTGCGCGTTTTCTCGCTTACCAAATGTCTTCTCGCCGTAAGTAGAGTGATTTTGTTGTTCTGAAAGATCAATTTTACGGGGCAAATCTGTTTACTCTTTCGTGTCCCCTTAAATAAACTGCAAGCTTTTTTCAAGACAACTTTATTCTATCGTGGGCGCTACAAGCACATGAAAACATGCGTTTGGAATGAATTGTTAACGCTTTAGCGCACTATATACGTACTCGACTATGGTAGCGCCATAATCTGTCCCAGTTAAGCGAGCATTGGGCGACTTTCAAAATAGAACCCACAATGATCGTGCGTGTTTAGAAGAAATGTGTGCTTGGAAACAATTTATAGCACTTGGTACTTGACTTTGGAAGAGCAGAAAGCCATCCTTCATACAGGTAAGAAAGCAGCCTGGGTATGCTGCATTTAAAAAAAATGGGCAATGATTTAGAGTTCTATAGTCGGTAACAACCTAAGAATAAAAATCAAAATACAAATAAAAGAACAAGCGCCGACCCGAAAACTGCGGGCCACCAAGTCATTCATCTTTGCGAGAGAGTGGCTTCCGTGGCAGCTTTAAGTATCTTTTTGCTGCTAACACAAAGAATACGCCCAATAATAGTTAAACGTTCGACGTCCTTACTTGAAAAACTATGTTTGGCAGACAGTGATGTTGAAATCTCTGAGGAAATTGCGAAGGATGTCAATGTCTTTTGACCGATAACCAGCGGCACCTGCTTTTGTTTTGATAAGGAAACCACCCATGTAAAATAAACAAACTTTCTCGGGGTGGCAAAGGTACGGCTGTAGGTGGAGCTTATATTTATTCGTAGGTTGTAACCGACTATAGGTGCCCTACCATGGTAGTGCATAAAGCCGTCCCGATAGCCTAACAATTTATGAGGTCGTATCGACAAACATTGGGGATCCAAAAGAGCACAGCTTTGATTAGAGAAATTTATTCTCACAGACAGTGCAATCAGGTGATAATAAGGGCCACTAAAGTCATGCGGGGCATGACAATTACGGAGACTTTGTCTATTCGAATCCCCTAACCTGTTCGAGGGATGTGTTTTACTCTTGAAGAAATATTTGTTAGTTTTATAAGGAATCGACATCATTTCTAAAAACTTTTCATGATATTTTGCTGTCTACGCTTCTCCCTTTAGCCTATTCTTTCCCAACATTAAAGACACCAATACAAACGCTGATCACTGTCCGAAAATTGGTCAAAACGCGTGGTTGAACGAGGACCGTTGAACAGCACGCTGAACGAGGGGGTTAAGACAGGTTGCTTGCTTGCTTGCGTGTGTGTGTGTGTCTGTGTGTTGGTAATAATAATAGTGTCAGATTTTATGTGATGACGAGAGCCGTCGTAGTTCAGGGCTCCGGAAATTTCAAATATCAGGTGTTCTTTAACGTGCACTAACGTCATGCAGTACACGGGCCTCTATACTATTTCGGCTTCACCGAAACGCGATCGCTGCGGCCACAATCGAACCCGCGACCTTCCGGTTAGCAGCCCAGCACCATAATCGCTGCGCCATCGTGGCGTACGTGTGCCTGTGTGTGCGCGACGACAAAAGCCCGCCGACAGTGCCTATAAAGAGGACCTTTTTCACGGGCACCATCTGCGCATGCGCACCGAAAACGCTTCGACGGCGCCACCCCGAAACATTTTTGGAGGCTCGTGGCCTCCGAAACCTGTCAGCACACCATCTCGGACGCGATGTGTGCAAAGAAACGTGCACAGCTCCCACGCTGTCGCGTTCACCGGAAAGACACCAAATTTGCTTTTGGCTTTCGCCGCTAAGGGCACTGTACTTGTGAAAAAGGCCAACTGGTATCGCTAAAGAAATGAGGCCTACGGACCGCGCGAAATTCACGCGCGAAAGGCGCGTGAAAAAAAAAAACGCAGTCGCCATGCATTGTGTGGTAGGCCGAAGGGCAAGATCAAAAAAGGCACGCAGTGTGAGGGGAGGCTCTGGTCACAACGAGCTATTGGTTTCGTAAGAATCTGATGTGACGTTTCGGTTTCTTATACAGCGATAGTGTGAGAGACCCTCGGAATTTTCTATGGCGTAGCGTAGGTTGTTGCAGTAAAGAATGACTTTATAGAGTTTTCAAGTTAACGTACGTTCCAATGCGTATTTTCGGGTTTTTTTATGCTTGCAGTAAAACACCGTCAGTGAAAACCGGACGAAGGGGAACGTTGCTTACGCAGGGGCATGCACTAACACCAGACAATTTAGTCAATAGTTGGGAAGATAGATAGATAAATGCTGGCCGTACATTGGTAAACAAGATAAGAACACACCAAGCATGCGGGACCAGATTGAAGGCATGCGTATAGATGGCCACACCGCGTGCAACATGGTCGTTTCTTTGCGTCTCATTCCTAATTTTCGCTGGCGCATCTTTGCTCCAAGTCAGGGTACATCTTACCTTGCACATATCCTGCCTGGTTTCAAAGATGAGCTCACAAATTCGGCAACGCCTTGCGTTTATATTGGAACAGCGAAAAAGAAGAAGCACGCAGAAAGAGTTCACAACAGCAGCACTGACTAACAAGTCGTTGCTTTATTCGAGCGAAACAGAAAAAGAAAGGGTTGTAGGAAGAACCAAAACATGTGCGCGCAAAATGTGCACGTGACGAAAGACTACACTTGCAGCATCAATAGGTCCTCTCCATTTACGTCAGCTCATAATTGAATAGCGCAATCAATGATGCGTTAACAGACATGTCACCAATTTTGTAAATGGCTTTGGCTACCTTTCTTATGCGTCAAGCCGTCTGCCTATTAACAGTGGCCGTGCGGCAGAATTCCGGGCTGCAACCGCAGGTGGCACAGTGAGTAGACAAGAAAGAGATAGTCGAAGCCTTCACTATCTGTTTAAATAGTGACCCGTGTGTTCTCGCACCGTTAATCACGTTACTTGGTTGCGAGCTCACGTACTTGGAGAATACGCATAGATGTTAAAAGTGTGGTCATTTGTCACGTGCAGGTCTTGCGCGCGCATGTTTCGTTGTTCCTTCTCGTTTTTCTGTTTCGCTCGAATGAACAACCAGTAGTTGGTCAGCGCTCGTGTTGTCGAGTCTTCCTTTGCGCTTCGTCGTTTGAGTTGTTCTAATGTGAACGCAAACCGACTATCTCAACTCTACCTTTTGCTCCAATGCTTTGCGGGCACGACGACAACGGCCCAGTCCGACCAAGACACTCGAGCGCTGTGCATCGTGCCCATCAGTGGTGCAGTGCATGGTGTCCGTGTCCTTGGCACTCTTCGCCATGTGTTCTTGTGCACGCCTAGAAGGGAGCTGGAAGACAGCCACGACGAACGACGCGTCATGGCAATGCCAACCAGGTTGTGGCAACTCTTGCATGAAATTGGCTACGTTGCATTCCGGTCAGGCGACAAAAATTTCAGGTTGGCCCCTTTGACTTCTATTTTTGCCCTGTTATAGCCTCTTGGTGTTTGCAGGTACAAAAACTAAACGCAGTTCTGGGAAGTGAAATCTGAGGAAACAGCGGAGCTGTGGTTTTTTCGCGGTTTTCTGCTCGCTGTCTTCGCTGCCCCTCTCCTCCCCGAAGCTCTAGTCATGCGCAGTTCATTTTGCGAAAGGGCGTGACGCATAGAAACACCGGCTCTTATACCACACGTCCTTTCCCATTGGTTCGGCTGCTGACCCGCAGGGCGCGGGTTCGAATCCCGGCTGCGGCGGCTGCATTTCCGATGGAGGTGGAAATGTTGTAGGCCCGTGTGCTCAGATTTGGGTGCACGTTAAACAACCCCAAGTGGTCTAAATTTCCGGAGCCCTCCACTACGGCGTCTCTCATAATCAGATCGTGGTTTTGGGACGTTAAACCCCACATATCAATCATTTCCTATTGGTTCGCGTACTCCACTAGAGTGCTGCTCACGTGACCTGCGTATCTCTCCCATCCTCGTCCCACGTCCTTTATTTGGTCACGTGACCTAGCTCTACTGCGCGGTGCCGGACGACAAAGCTTCTACTTAAAATAGTCTAGCTCGTAACATAGTACAGCTGGTAACAAGCCAGCGTACATAGCCTACTCATGGTTCCTTCCCAAGCTCTTCTGTCGCGTCATACAATACGCATATATCCTCCCACACCCCAGCAGCCTGGTGCACATCAAGGCAACCGAACGCAACGTTCCAGCAATTACCTAGTTAACGAAGTGCGTACATGGTTGCGAGACATTGACTATAGAATGCTGCACACGCAATATATTTCTGATTCCGATAACAATGATTGATATGTGGGGTTTAACGTCCCAAAACCACCATAAGATTATGAGAGACGCTGTAGTGGAGGGCTCCGGAAATTTCGACCACCGGGGGTTCCTTAACGTGCGCCCAAATCTGAGCAAACGGACCTACAACATTTCCGCCTCCATCGGAAATGCAGCCTGGATTGGATCCCGCGACCTGCGGGTCAGCAGCCGAGTACCTTAGGCACTAGACCACCGCGGCAGGGCAAAAAAAAAAACTAACGGCTAACTATCGTGACTCGAAGAAACGTGAACGGCAGAAAGCATGGCTTTCGACTCAGTCGAACAGCGACATAGTTTTACTGTCGCTAGGCGAATCTATACCTTCATTCGGCGTCACCATAGCACTAAAGTCTTCCTCTGGTTGGTACTTCACACCGCGTCTGTGTTCCAAGCGCCAGGCATGACTGGCTAATTATACATATACGGCACATGAGCGCAAGCCGGAACGGGACTCAAGGACTACGTTCACTCCGGCTTACACCAGGAGTTTTGCCTTGACACAGCTAAGGCATGTCACAGTCCGAATCAGTCGAAAGCAATGCTTTCCGCGGTTTGCGTTTCTTTCTATTGCTATAACAGGTACAGCGTCAATCTTTATGAAAGGGAACACGTGACCTGCATGCTCCGGTGGCTGCTGGCAGCGCGTTCAAGTGGGTGCGAGAGCAACCACACGTCATCTCGCGGCGAGCAAAGTAACCAGTCGTTGCTGATATGGAACCAGCGGCAAGAGAGCGCTCCCTTCCCCTTCAAGGCGATTACCAGCCTCTTGAGTTATTCATTTTGATAGGGAGGAGGGGGTGGTATCTTGCCGCTGGTTTGATATTGGCAATGAGTGCTTGCTTTGGTCACCGAGAGACGACGTGAAAAATAGGCTGTTGTTGTTCTCACTCCCACTTGAACGCGCTGCCAGCAGCCGCCGGAGTGCGCAAGCCAGACGTTCCCGTGTTCCCTTTCATAAAAATTGACACTGTACCTGATGAAGTTGCTTCCGTGGTCTGCAATGCACGTTCTGTAGACATTTCGCCCTGTCTAGGTAGGTCTTCGCGACGTTTCACAGGAAACCAGCACAAACTTTCACTGTAGGAAAAGCGGAAACATGCTTACAGCGTGACTCGGTGTGGGGAGTTGCGAATTTGATTTGCTCATGTGGCAGTCCAGGGTGTGGTTTGCCACGCTTGCAACAGATGGCGCAACTCACATTCTCAATATGGCAGCGTGCACTGAACTCGCTGTCTTCTGGTCTGTACTCGTCTTTACACTGACAGCGATGCCACTGCAAAAATTTTGCTGGTTATTTTCATAGTTGCACTAAAGCCAAACGCTATAACAAAAAACATTGCGTACAGCTTCTGCACAACCACGCCAACACATCTTTCTCTCGTGATGACTTGGTTGTCAAGAATTAAACCATAGCCCATTTTAAATACGAGTGCATTTCTTAGTCTGGCTATGTCAGGCATCCGGCGGGATCCGTCCACCACCCTGTCCCATACCAACAACTGTGGGTGTCATCGCCCCTAGCAACCGGAACATGTGGTGCGAGATAGTGTAGGAGAGGGCAGGTGCAGTGCTTCGCCGCTCTTTCTCTCGCCGTTCACTCTCTCTCCTCCCTGCACCCCACTTTCCCGTCCACTCGCGCCTCACTCACGACCGTTCGCTGGCTGGGCACCTCTCAAGACCATCCGGAAAAGTGTGCTCGAGACGCCGCTGTTTAACGCCAACGCCGAGAATGATGTTTGTTTTTTTTTACGTCATGGTTCATGGTATTTTTAACTATGCACGCTAGCTACTAGAGCTGGAAACGCTTACCGCGTTTGTCACGACATAAAAACGTCGCGTTTGGCGAACGGCGCTATTGGCTGCACGGTGTAAGAGAGAGAAAACATTTATTGAAAGAAGCTTGTGAGTGAAGGTGGGAGGAGCCCTTATTCCAGGAACCCTCTGGCTTGGACAGCCCGCCGAGCTCGAGCGACGAGTTGACGCTGCTCGACCAGGTCCGGCTGGGAGATCGCAGCCTCCCACGCTTCACTGAGGAGGTCTGCATCTGGTGCTGCTGCTCGTAGTCTTGGGACGCTTACTTTGCACTGCAGTAGGAGGTGCGCCAGGGTGTCTGCCACATTGCAGTGAGGGCAGATGTAGAAAAAACATTTTTCTAACGCTGGGTTCGCACATGCGAAAGATCGTTATGGACGCTATGCAATGCATTCGCATTTCATTATTCCCTTCGGGGAGGTGAGGGCATTTTTCGTTATTACACGCGGCGCAATTTCCTTCTAATGAGGCTTACAAAGTATAATTGATGGTATAGTGTGCGCTCTTATTTAGGAAAACGTTAAGCCGTTTCCTACAGCATGTTCTATACTTGTGCGTTTATATAGTGTTTAAAGAATCAGATTACTATGTACTCTACTGTAGGAGAGCAATAAGCCGTCCCGTGGGCCTCACAATCGTGGTACGCATGACTACGGTAGGGAGAAAGTGGAGGTGGGGGGGGGGGGGGGGGTTCAGAAAATTTGTTTAATAATTTCGAGTACTTCGTACTCAACTATGGGAGAGCGCTGAGCCATCCCGCTAAAACCTCCTTCCTCAGCCAGACGCAACCTATTCCAACCTTAAGGTATATTAAAGGGAAACACCCGACTGGCAGTACTTTGTGCATCCTAGATCATTAGAACCTCATTCCTGCTCGAGAAAACCACGTTCTATTTGAACAAATATTTTCCCAAGTTTTCCAGAGAAAATAACAATTGTCAACACTTTTTGAAATATTTTGCTTCCACCGTTTTTCCTTTATCCTATTCGTCCCCTACAGTTGAAACAATAGTGTCTCGTGGTAGGAACATTAGTGAAGGTAGTAGTCCGCTTGCGAACTCTCTATATGACCAAACTTGTGGCTTGGAAACTAAGTCAAATTACAGCAAGAATGTATGCTGTTCGTGGATATCGGCGAGCAGAGCTTCGGCCATCGATAAAACTGACAAGCGCTCAAACGCATCGCCTGTTATGCAAATATCATTGAATATTCTAGCGTTATCGCTAGCGGCCGCGTAAGTTCCAGAGCTAACTCTGGTGATCATGTTGAGGGCGTAATTTGATTAAGGTTATAACATTATTTAGATAATGTTAGTGTTGAAAAAATACACCGCGAATTTCTTTTTACATAGATCAGTGTGCATATATTGTCACACCCTCTCTGCGTCAGCATTGGTATCGTTGGTTGCGAGTGACAAATTTTGTCCGTCACCGAAAAATAGAGGAAGATGCAAACAAAATAAATAATAAACATTTATGGCTCACATTGAGGATGGAATCTGGGCCGGTTTGCGTGGCAAGCAGGTGTTCTAGCACACCGCCACAGGTCTGTTTGAAAATTCAGTGAAAATGACACGTGCTTTACAAGCACTGACTGAATCATTGAGAACATCTAGATAGTGTTAAAATCTTCCGCTAAGATTACGTACTCAACGCGAGCATCACCGTTCTGTAACTTGCATGGCCGCTAGCGATAACACTGGAATCTTCGATGATACTTTTATACCAACCGATGCTCTGTTCGCCTATATCAATGTACAGCGTGCTCTGCTTGCTTTAATTTGACCTTCAGTTTCCCGGTAACAAGTTCAGCCAAATAAAGAGTTTAATTTTCGACATGCCGATTTCTGTCTTCGTTAAAGGGACACTAAATCCAACTATTAAGTCGACGTTGATTGTTGAAATTGCGGCCCAGAAACCTCGTAACGTTACTTTTGTGCCAAGGAAGGGCCTATTTTGAAATAAAATCACGTTTTAGTGGTCCGTATCGGGTTAGCGCACTTCAAACTACCCGCCTCAAGAAGCGGATTGACCGGACGGACTCACGTCACTGTTGCCATGCACAACGTTGCCCAGCTTTACTGCGCTAGCAGCATCAGACCCAAAGCAGTAGGAGCCAGAGCTGAAACAACGGCCATTGATCAATTTCCCGCCAATGGCTTCGAGACTACAGACGTTCTTTTTCTTGTTTCAACTGCGCCCCACTAGATGACACGACGTGTCCCGTGTAATCACGCGAAAATTGAATGTTTGAACAACTCGCGCCTTTCCCCGTAGTAACGTCCGGCGGTTCTTTCTTTTTTTCGTGAGTCAAGCAGAAACAAACAAGCAGCATTTGATTGCATTGGTTTATGTACGGGCAGTTGTTTATTTCGTGCAGTTAGATTGATTACTAGGGATTATTTGAGGCGGTCCTTCTGATGTCATCGGAACCATTTCGAAAATGTCCTACTGTGGCTCTTGTGCTCTTGTGCATTTAGTTTATTACTCTGTAAGTAGAACACTGTTGTTGTTAATACCATAGTTTTACAAGTTGTCATACATTGAGCTTTCAGCCCCGCCGCGGTTGTCTAGTGGCTAAGGTACTCGGCTGCTGACCCGCAGGTCGCGGGTTCAAATCCCGGCGGTGACGGCTGCATTTCAGATGGAGGCGGAAATGTTGTAGGCCCGTCTGCTCAGATTTGGGTGTACGTTGTACGTTAAAGAACTCCAGGTGGTCGAAATTTCCAGAGCACGCCACTACGGCGTCTCTTGTAATCAAATGGTGGTTTTGGGACGTTAAACCCTACATATCAATCAATCAATCATTGAGCTTTCATTCTGATGTAACTTGTTATTTGACTTTAGTGCCCCTTTAATGGTACTACCAGGTTACCAAAATTGGCCCCCTATCTACTTATTTCACTGAAAACGCCGTCGAAAGACGATAGTCTTGCGTGTGGGGAGAATGAACAACAGTTCTATTTGATGTTCTGTACGAGAAAATCACGGCTGCCGGTGCTGCGTTAGTCTCGATCCGTACAGCGAAGGCGAACGAACGCATTGAGGCACGTTACACATGACCGCTGTCTGGCAGTTACTTTGAAAACGAAGGAAGGCGTGCGCGCCTGTCTGGGAGTCGATAAGGATGGCGGCTGTGGCAGCCATCTTACTAGGGGTATGATGGGCTGTTGGGTTCCAGCGATTGAGAAGGAGCGTTTTCCTCACACGCCCAACGAGTTTAACATGTCAACCTTCTCGGTTCAGATAGTGCTCAAAGTGCATGCTTGTATCACTAGTTTTCTTCACTAAGCCTCACATTCAAGGCAAATTTTACTGGGTATTAAGTCACCGATACTAGTCTCGGCGGAATATTTCTTCGGAAACAAGTCTTAATTTATAAATAACGCACCCTTTAGACTAACAAATCAAAGCCACTTGATGGCTAGATGGACACCACCAAAAAATAGCATGTTTTTGAGATCTTTGAAGGGCGAAAGCTGGCTTCATTACTGCTTCCCAAGCAATACAAAAACTTCCACTCCAGCAATTTTTTTTGAAACCTCCTTGGCCTCGAGGACATACCGTGGCGCCACCTACATGATGACGTCACTCATAGGATGCCGAATTGACTTTGTCTGCTAGAACACCGCATTTCGTGCGCTTTTGCTGTGGACACCGGGCGTGTTTCCCTTTTTTTTTTTTTGAAGCTCTGTGCTTAAAGAAGCGGTAAGACCTGATAATATGGGCAAGCAAATTACGAACCGGAGCCCCCGGTGGCACTCTGTTATCTAATTAGCATCGTAAAATCATGACTAAGAACCAGTGCAGTCATGGGGGGCGATGCAAGTGGTGTCGCGAAAGCAAAGCTGTCGTATTCTACTATACGCGTTCTATCTGTGACGTAGAAACAATCGCAGCACTGGCCTCTCTCGTTGAGGCCCTCGCGGCCAATCGGTGGGCGCTCCGGATGGTGTTAGCCGTTTGGGGTATCACTTGGGGCCATTTGGGCTCGCCCCGCCACGGTGGTCTAGTGGCAAGGTACTCGGCTGCTGATCCGCGGGTCGTGGGACCGAATCTCGGCGGAAATGTTGTAGGTCCGTGTGCTCAGATTTGGGTGCACGTTAAAAAACCCCAGGTAGTCGAAATTTCCGGAGCCCTCCACTACGGCGTCTCTCATAATCATATGGTCGTTTTGGGACGTTAAATCCCACATATCAATCAATTGGGGCCATTTGGGGTATCGTTACGGCGGACAAACAGACAAATGTACAGACAGACAAACCAAAATTTTTGCGTCGAAGTACCCCAAGAAGGACTATCGTCTTTAATACTCTTGTTTAAACTAACGCTTCTTTTATTTTTATTTAATGCCTGTGCAGACGCGTGTTCTTGAACCGGAGCCGTCGGTCCGCCTTCGTTCAGAGTGTGGTCGAGATGTGACGTCACGTTACGGGTAAGGCTTCTTGCGTCACACGTGCGTCCGAGTGCAGTCTCACGGAGAAGCGATAAACTTGTCTCCCTTTTATATGCCCCACATCTGTCAGTTTTCTTCCATCGTGGTCCTTCCTTGTGGATCGAAGCAACACCATAGAATAAACCAATTTATAGAAGGGAAACTGTAGGCTTGACAACAGTACGCCCCGCCGCGGTGGTCTAGTGGCCAAGGTACTCGGCTGCTGACCCGCAGGTCGCGGGATCGAATCCCGGCTGCGGCGGCTGCATTTTCGATGGAGGCGGCAATATTGTAGGCCCGTGTACTCAGATTTGGGTGCACGTTTAAGAACCCCAGGTGGTCGAAATTTCCGGAGCCCTCCACTACGGCGTCTCTCATAATCATATGGTCGTTTTGGCACGTTAAACCCCACAAAGCAACAGTACGCAAGATGAGCAGCCGGAGCGCATAAAACTACCGAGTGCACCCAAGAGATGGCGCTGAGTAAGCAGGAATTGTAAAACAAGATGTATTGTTTAGGTCAGAAAAAACAAGCAAATGGCCGCCCTTTTTATTCCGTATCTAGCGCGTATGCGCTCACGTAGTTGTCCTGGCTGATTCTTTATTCTGTGGCTATCCTTTTTAATCAGAAGTGGACGAAAGAGAACGGGACTCGTGTAGGGCTGCGGGTATCTCGTATACCTTTCGCCCGCTTACTTTAAGCGCGTCGATACGCCCAGCAGCACGCCAAATCACCATTCGGAACCCAGGACCTGTGCCTACAAAGTCTACATAGAACCGGAAGGCACTTATTGGCAGCTGGCACCAGTAAGAACTCACGAATGAGTACGGGGAAGAATACTATTTATTGACAGCAAACTAGCAAACATGTTTCAAAGAAAAAAAATAATAAATCTACCGTGTTGGAAGCACTAGCGCAAGCTCGCGAACGGCATACTTTCGTTTTCATAGGGAAAACGAACAGAAAAGTGTGTCTCATTTGTAGGGACTATCATTAAAAAACCGTAGCAAAAATCAGCATGACTTGCTTCAGGGACAGCTTCAAATTACAGCTCGTGCTTTCGTCGAGCACTACACTAAACACGTCATTTTAGAGTGCCCTAAATTCATTGTACAGCGAGCACTATACTCAAAAAAGACCATGAACTGATTGGACTTGGATGCACGACCCTTGACGATTGCTTGTTCACGGGAGCATGTGCTTCTAGGCGTGACCAGGCAAACAAAGCACTTTTGACTTTTTTATAACAAAAACGAACTGATCGTCACGTTTATAGACAATCCTCATGGGGCTGTTTTTTGCGCGAGTGTTCTTTTTCAAACTTTCCTCTTCCCTCTTCTTCTTTCTTTCCTTATTTCCTCTATGCCTCCTCTCCCCGAAGGAGCAGGCAGGCTTTGTGTTCCTGTATAGGTGGCAGTTGTCAGCCTGTTACCGTCCTATTTCCTCTGTCTTCGTGTTTTCTATGTACTCAAACCAAATAATAATAATAATAATAATAATAATAATAATAATAATAATTGTTGTTGTTGTTGTTGTTGTTGTTGTTGTTGTTGTTGTTGTTGTTGTTGTTGTTGTTGTTGTTGTTGTTGTTGTTGTTGTTGTTGTTGTTGTTGTTGTTGTTGTTGTTGTTGTTGTTGTTGTTGTTGTTGTTGTTGTTGTTGTTGTTGTTGTTGTTGTTAACACTCGCTCTTTTTATTGCAATACGACATAGTGCGGCCAAGCTGAGCACAGAAGGAGGTGGGGTTTTTCACAAGATATCAAAGTGGAGCGTAAGTCGAGAGAAGCGCAAGCCTTCGAACACGTGCAGGGTCAGTGCAAATGCACGTAGTGCACAAATACACAACACTCACAGCGGTGTTGCGGACCGGGGTCTAGTCGACGCGTCCCCACTTACGTGGGTTGCCGAGATGACAGGATTACATCGGACCCGGACTCTTGTGGTAACGTGGCAGAACTTCGGGTGCGAGAAAACGACGCTCACATGTTGAGGAAACAACCAAACTGGTTTACTGGCACTATTTGCAATTATTTACAGCGTGAGAGGTTAGGAGTTCCGTCAGCCACGAGCGTGGTGGTTGAGCCGTTAAACTGTGGTTCAGAGCAACGTCCAGCACTTTGCAGCGTCGTTTTCAGCCCTCTCGGGCTCCTCCTCCTTGATTGAAACACCAATCACACACATGACACCACCACCATGGCGTCAGACACACGGCCACCGAATAGCCGTTGCAGCTTTTGATGCAAATGGTCCTCCGGTCAGTTCACAGAATAAGTTGGCGGTTGGGTTACTTCTGACGTCTTTCCCTGGAAGGGCAGCAAAGGATTATCGACCCTTAATCACTTAGACACGATCTCCGCGGTCGGCCTGCCTTGCCGTCTCGCCAAACAAGCCACGTAGGTATATTGGCTCGCGAATGGTCTATATTGTCACATTCTAATCCCTTTATTGCTTTCCACTGCTTGACGCTCGTTCCCAGAGAAGAGCACTGGAAGGAAGGAAGGAAAATAGGAGGAAAAGAACGGCAGGGAGGTTAACCAGCCTATAGACAGCCTGTTTGCTACCCTGCGCATGGGAGGGGATGGGGGAGATGAAAGATGGAGAGAAGAGCATTGGGGCTTCCTGACGTGGGAACGCAGCCCGGCTATGCTTCTCATGGCCAGCATGGCACCCACGGAAGAGAGTCACAACAGCGGTAACGAGGTCTGAGAGGGAAATCACCGACAACAAATAACAAATACGCACGCATTATCAAAACGTCGTGCGTCCGCGATGTATGTAGTAGTGGTAGTTGTAGTGGTAGTTGTAGTGGTAGGGGTAGTGGTAGTGGTAGTGGTAGTGGTAGTGGTAGTAGTAGTAGTAGTAGTAGTAGTAGTAGGTAGCCACCTCCATGGCCTGACTAGAGGAGCGGCACGCGCGCACCCTTTAGAATTGAGGAGAGAACCTGTGCACATTTATCATAAATAAAATAATTGTTTCAGATGAAATAACCTACAGAGACTACCGACTAGTTGACCGAATTTCTAATAAAATTTGGCTTGAATTTGATGCTCACTAAAAAAAACTAGTTACAGAAGGGCGCACTTTGAGCACTATCTAAGCAGAAAAGGTTGCCATGTTAAACTCGCAGGGTGTCACCTCCTTGCTTTTTTAGCGTGAGTTGAGCCACAGTGCCAGGATCTAGTGGTGGTGAAAGGTGGGAACTAGACACGAAGTGCAGGCCGTGAGAGAGTGCGCGAGTTCACTCCTCTAATCCGGCCGTGCCACCTCTCGTTTAGTGCTCACAATTTCCGCTGAATGGTGGTACATCTATATGATGAATAAATGATGGAAATATGCCAGATGGTGGTAATTGGGGTGCTCAAAATAGATGGACTGGCGCAATGACTGGCGCAATGACTGGCGCAATGACTGGCGCAATGACTGGCACACGAATGGACGCGCGGACGGTCGTACGAATGGACGCGCGGACGGTCGCACGAATGGACGCGCGGACGGTCGCACGAATGGACGCATGGACGAACGGAAGCAAGAACCAATGGGCGGATGGAAACGCGAACGGACTGATGGACGCTTCGCCCCACTCATCATCATGCACTCCGTGGATATGCTGCGATTTTTTTTTTCGAAAATCATGGCTCTCTTCGCTTTAAATTTTGAGCGTACTATGGCGCCTCTAGGGGATTTTTTTTGGCATTACCGAGGCCAGATTTGGACAAAAGCACTATAGGTTCTTCTTTAGCTGTCAATTTTTTCGCCCTTGTTCGGTGATGGGTGGAACTTTAGACTTTCCGATACCTGGCAATATCGCCACCACCTCACAGCGCTCGTGATCCAGCAGCGTCGCAATGACGTAGCCCCGTTGGTTGCCCACATAGCACCCCGAATGGGAACGCGCTATCACAAACCCCCTAAAACACTGTGCATCTTACCGAGCTAGCGCGACCGCCAACTTGTGAACATGGAGGCTTCCCAAACACGACGAATGCAAGACTCCGCCGCATGGATCTGCGCGCAACTGAACAAAGAATTACTTCATCACAGGTGGTGCAGCCGGCGTGGATGACGAGGCCGGAGTGCCGGTTTCAGGCATCGCGGCTGGACAAAGCTGGCGTCCACTATGGAGTTCCAGAGCCGGGTTGTGTGAAGACCCCGCACCTTCCACCAAAAGGTGTTACAGGGAAGATTTATTCACCGAGAGCCGGTCTTGTTGACGGCTTAAAGAGCGCACAGTCATGCAGGCCAACGGGAGATACTCGAGTCCTACCGACAACAACCACGTTGTCGTCTTCCTCCTTTCGGGTGCCATTTCAGCTGTGCCGGGGCGACAGTTCGATACACGTATCAATATGATTTCCGTCGTGATGCACCATGAAGTATAATGGGTGCTCTCCTTGATTACAGCAAAGCATACGCGAGGCATAGGTGATGGGGAGAACAGGAAAGGGCTAGAGGTGATGAATGGCTGGATCACGCGCACCTACCTGGCATTGATAAAATAGAGCAGGCGCTGTTTCAACCATCGGTAACTTATACGATAAAGAAAAGGTGGGGGAATCGAAACGATTTGAAAATGTTTTGCAGTGGTTTTATTTCCTGAAACATTTGCAGAAATATATGTTCAAGAGTAATGGAGTTGCCTAAGGTCAGTATAGGGTTCGAATAAGGCACGTCACACATGGTACTGCATGGCACTGCTGTGTTTTGATAATGCTGCGATGCAATGCTTCCATGTGATTCCTGTCGTTTATATTTAGCAGGCTACGCCCAGCTCGGGACGGCTTTAAGCTCTCCCATAGTAGAGTACCCTGTGCTCTATATCGTTACCCCCCTTTTTCTACCCCCCCCCCCCCAACCTGCCCGAGACGCTTTTTGCTCTCCCATAGTAGAGTGCCAAGTACTCTAAATCGTTATCAACTATATCTAAACACCGAATGGTTTCATCGAGTGTGAGGCCCACGGGACGGCTACATGCTGTCGTCCCGTTGTGGAGTACCTAGTACTGTAAACTGTTAACCATTTTTTTACACACAGTCCATAATAATGCGTGGCATACACGGGATGGATCTATGCGCCCCCAAAGTAGAGTACCAAGTACACTAAATCGATAACTTTGTGTGTGTGTGTGAACGCCCAATTTCTGCTCCTTGTATCATGTAATTCGGCTATTTCAGTACTTGCAGGGATGATTTTATGTTCTCCCATAATAGAATACCGAGCACTCTAAATCATTTAACTTTTTTTCTATACACTGAAAATTTTATAAACGTTTCATAAACGCATTTGAGGCTAGGTGGTCGTGTATTTTTAATCCGCGACAGCTTATTGCTCTCTCATACAAGAATACGTCGTACTATAAATCGTCGAACATTTGTTTTAAGCACTTTCTTTCATTCAGCGGCCGTGATATCGCCTAGTTGGGAATAAAGCATCTATTGAAAGACAAGCTTAACATTACCCTATATGAGAGCGCACAGTAGCCAACACAGGCAAACCGCATTTGAATGGCTTGCGATATGAGGCGTGTACGAAAAGTGGTTTGAGGGTTAACTTTTGACGTGCTAGTCATGACGATAATTATAGCGCGAGAACAAAACCAGGACACAGAGACCAGAATAACACGAAGGACTCTGTGTCGTCGTTTTGTTCTCGCGCTATAATTATCGTCATGCCATACCAACTAGCCCAAGCTGCCACACTTCTAAGTGACCTAGTCATTCCGAGTGAAATATGTGTTCAGGGTGGTTCTGCAAAGACGATACGCAATGTTTTAGGTGCCAAGCAGCTTTTTGACTAGCCTGTGTAACGCTGTCCTTCCGTACACCTCATGCTCGTGTCTCGAGCCGGCCCAGGAAGACACCTGCAAAACTGTCGCTCCTCTCGCCTTCCAAAGCCGAAGCAGGTAGCGTCAACTAGTACAAAAAAATCGCAGCATATCCACGAGGTGAATGATGGCGAGTAGAGCGAAGCAGACGCACAGACACACGAACGCACGGGTGGACGCTTCGCCCCACTTATCATCATTCACTCCGGGGATATGCTGTGACACCATTTTTATTTACATGCAATACAATTCAGCTGGCTACTACGACTACGACGACACGGTACAACGACCCACAGCGCAATGGGCTTCACTCCTGAAATGTAGCGTCCATAACGGCATTTCGCACGTGAGAACCCAGCGTTAGAAGAATGTTTTCTTTTTAGGGGCGAAGCTCCTCAAGGCCGTGGGTCGTGCATCCCCGATGTATGTAGTAGAGTAGTAGTAGTAGCAGTAGCAGTAGCAGTAGTCGTAGTAGTAGTAGTAGTAGTAGTAGTAGTAGTAGTAGTAGTAGTAGTAGTAGTAGTAGTAGTAGTAGTAGTAGTAGTAGTAGTAGTAGTAGATAGTAGTAGTAGTAGTAGTAGATAGTAGTAGTATAGTGTAGTATTAGTAAGGTAGTAGTTAAGGTAGTAGTAGTAGTAGTAGTAGTAGTAGATTAGTAGTAGTAGTATTAAGTAGTAGTAGTAGTAGTAGTAGTAGTATAGTAGTAGGTAGTAGTAAGTAGTAGTAATTAGTAGAAAGTTAGTCGTCGTCGTCGTCGTCGTCTTCGTCGTCGTCTTCGTCGTAGTCACGTCTTCGTACTCGTCGTCGTCGTTCGTCGTCTTCGTCGTCGTTGCTTACCGTCCGTACGTCGTCGTCTGCGTCGTCTTCGTACGTCGTCCGTCGTCGTCTCAGTCGTCGTCGTCGTCGTCGTCGATCGTCGTCGTCGTCGTCGATCGTCGGTCGTCGTCGTCGATCGTCGTCCCCCCCCGTCGTCGTCGTCGTCGTCGTCCCTAGTCGTCGTGTCGTCTCCGTGTCGTCGTCTCGTCGTCGTCGTCGTCTCGTCGTCGTCGAGTCTTCGTCGTCGTCGTCGTCGTCGTCGTCGTCGTCGTCGTCGTCTCTTCGTCTGTCGTCGTCTCGTCGTCTCGTCGTACGTCGTCGTCGTACGTCGTCGTCAGTCGTCTTCGTCGCTTCGTCGTCTCGTCGTCGTCTCGTCGTCCGTCGTCGATCGTTCGTCGTCAGTCGTCTTCTCGTCATTCGTCTTCGTCGTCTTCGTCGTCGTCGTCGTCTCCTTCTTAGTAGTAGTAAGTCACCTCTCGTTTAGTCTTTGTAATGTCCACTGGATGGCGGTATTTGTATCTGAATATATATGATGAAAAGGTGCGAGAGGGCAGTACTTGGAGTGTGCACTAGATAAACGAACGCGTGGACGGGCGGACGCACGAATGCGCGGACATGAATGGAAGCAAGGACGAACGGTTGGACGGAAGCATGGACACACTGACGAACGCTTCGCCCTACGCGTCATCATTAACTCCGTGGATATGCTGCGACTTTTTTTCTTACACAGTGGAGCCAGGAGCACCGTTTGCCACATGTGGAGTTTTTCTGTCGCGAGAAAGGCGATATGCGTTTCCGGCTCTAATAGCTAGTGTGTACGGTTCAAAAAAATTTTATGAAATGAACAAAACAAACAGCGTTCTTGACTCGGTGTTAGTGTTTCACAGTGACGTCTCGCGCACACATTTCCGTACTTTCTTGAGAAGCACCCAGCCACGAACAGTCGAGAGTGAGACGCGAGCAGACGCAACGCCGACTAAATTTCAAGGCCGAAAGGCTGCCGCAGTGACGTCTGAGGTTGGGGGCCCAGTTGCCCAACTGAGCATGCTCAGTAAGACTTTTTTTTCCACATCTTTCATTCGGCCCAATCAAGCCGCCGCAGCTGCAAGAGCGGGAGCGTTGGTTCTCCTAAACCTTGAACGAAACACAGGCTTTCCGCCGCGTTCGCGGCGTAACTGGGCCCCCACCCTCTGACGTCACTGCGGCAGCCTTTCGGCCTTGAAATTTAGTCGGCGTTGCCAGACGGCAAAGTGGGGTGCAGGGAGGAGAGAGAGCAAACGGTTAGATAAGGAGCGGCGAAGCACTGCACTTACCCTCTCCTACCCTCTCTCGCACCACATGCTCAGGTTGCTAGGGGCAAGTATGAGCACACGCGCCCGCAGCTGTTCCTATGGGAGAGGGATGGAAAGCGAAGAGATAACACCTGCCGGCGCATGGACACAGCCGTGGACAACGCCGGATGCGTGACATAGCCCGACTAATAAATGCATTTGCATTTAAAAACCGACTGCTCGCGCTGCACAACCGTTCACTGATCACCCCGTATATGTAGACACTGGATCGTGCGTTCAGGATTCAGTCAAGGGCGTGTTTACCTTGCTTTTGCTTTATGAGCGTCAACGTCGCCGCCAGTGTAAGCGTTAGCGCCCACTGCTTCAAATCTACACATGGTACTTTTTAGCGGGAGATGGTCCAAGTTTTTTTTTTCCTTAGGGTTCGGCTTTCATGCAGGTATGAGGATGAAACTAGCCGGAGGGCGAATTTCAGCTGTGGCGTCACTGTTGTACACGACTATACAGGCCACGCTAGAGTAGATGCATGCGTTTCATGGTGGAAAAGTGGCCCTCGCTAGTTTCCCTATTTCCTCGTCTTCGCTCTACCACAGCCGCTGGATAAACCCAGCGGCCCTGGCTACGGCCAGGGGAACATGAAGTTCTAGGCGGCTAGATAGATAGACATATATGCTGAAAGCAAACTAAGTTTGCTAACAAATCTGCTTCGAAATAAGAAAAACACCTGCGATGAAATGAGGCTACCTTGTTATTATGACAGCTTTACTACGTTCGGTTACAAAGTAATCAAAGAAAATGGCAGCTCCGCCCATTGAACAGCGCCCCGCCGTGGTGATCTAGTGGCTAAGGTACTCGGCTGCTGACCCGCAGGTCGCGGGTTCAAATCCCGGCTGCGGCGGCTGCATTTCCGATGGAGGCGGAAATGTTGTAGGCCCGTGTGCTCAGATTTGGGTGCACGTTAAAGAACCCCAGGTGGTCGAAATTTCCGGAGCCCTCCACTACGGCGTCTCTCATAATCATATGGTGGTTTTGGGACGTTAAACGCCACATATCGATCGATCGATCGCCCGTTGAACAGCAGCGGGCCGGCGCTTCCCCTGTGTAAAACAGTCGTGCTTTTTGGTTTCCGCTTGAGCATGAACTACTTATTTCTCGGCTACTTTGAATGCAACGAATATTCTATGTCTAAGGTTCTTGGTGGCTACTGAAACATTGCATTTCGCTGTAAAACGATGTCAAAATCATTGACAAAATTTACGGGGGTCTTCATTTTTGTAATATTAAACCAGCGATGATAATGTTGCTTTCTATGAGAATGTTATTGGTCTGAGAAAGTTTCTGAGAATGTTATGGATTGTTTAAAAGATTTATTCCGCACCTAAGGGACGGCTTTAGGCTCAACCATAGTCGAGTACGAAGTACTCGAAATCGTTAACCACTTCTTCTAAACACAGTGCTTTAAATTGTTAACTACTTTTTCTAAACACAGTCAATAATTTGTAGATATGGTTCCATAGCGAAAGGCTATCCCATTTCAGGTAGTAAAAATTGGGCAGATCCCATGCCTCAGGACATTTTATTGCTCTCCCATAGTAGAATACAACGTACTCTAAATTGTCGTACATTTATTCTAAACACATAATCTTTTAGTCACAATTTTTTATGTGTGTGTGCATGTTGTGTTCCATCACGATGTTTTGTTGGATTGTAATTGACGTTCACTGTTAGTGAGGATAATTTTCGTTTAACACATAAGCACTCCGGGACAGTTCATTGCTTACCGGTATTAGAGTAGATCGTACTCTCAACCATCAAACATTATTTTACAGCGAAAGCTCCTATGAGATCACAACTCGGGGCATGCGCAGTTGCATAGCAGGCATCACCTAGCACCAATGGCACAGTGGGGCTCGAACTGGATCCACTGTGTGCCAGCCCAGTATTCTACCACTGAGCCACACCGGTGCTTATGACTTGTTGTCAAACTAGCCTTGGGCAGGGTTGACGTCGGGAAAACAATCGCGTTATTGCGACTTATAAAGCGTTTTACAACAGCAAAAGAACAACCAGTCGTCGCACAATGTGATTAGCGTGACGAATGGGCCGTCCAATGCCCCAACCCATTACAAAAGCTTGTTCTTGTTTCCCTATTAACTGTGGTGCAAACCCACTTCAGCCATAATTCCTCATCGTCGTCAGCCTCTGCATGGACAATTGGCACAAAATTGCTCGCAAGTAATTAGCGCATACCACGCGTCTCAGAAGAATGACGAAAAATAGCATAGCGAATGCCGGCATACTACCCAAAGGTTTATTGTTAATGCCCTAGTGGGTACTAAGCAAGTGTACTTGCTGTAGTTACCCAATGAGTGTTTTGAAAACGCTCTGAAGGGCCACTCTTCTAGCTTTCGCTGTGACTGTGCTGCGCCCACAGCGGAGTCATGGCGTTTTTTTTTTTTCAACTGGTCTTCTGTGTGAGGCTCACGGGATGGCTTTATGCTCTACCATAGTAGAGTACGAAGTACTTTTGATTGTTAACTATATATAGAGGCGAAGCTCCTTAAGCCGTGGGTCATGCGTCCGTGATATATGAAGTAGTGGTTGCAGCAGAAGTCGTCGTAGGAGTAGGTGGCCACCTCTCTTTCAGTCCTTGGAATGTCCGCTGGATGGCGGTACTTCTATATGATAAATATATGATGAAAAGAAGCGAAATAGTGGTACTTGTAGGGTTCACTAGGTGGACGGACGTACATACAGACAGATGCACAGAAGGACGCACGAAAGGTCGCATGAACACTAATGTATTATAAAAGTGAGCTTCGAAATCGTTTTCCACAGCACAAACACATAATCTTCAAAAACTGTTCTCCATAAAAATCTAGGGAAATCTAGGAAACTTTTTTTACTTCAGAGAGGAAAAAGTGGCTCCGCAGGTTGGCAGCACTGCTGCGGACAAACAAATGTACAGACATAAAGACAGACATACCAAAATTTTGGCTTTGAAGGTCCCCGAGAAAGATATATCGTCGTTAAAAAAAGTTCCGTGTTCCAATTTCGGTGCAAAACATGCATAACGGAGACGCCCCAAGTCCAGCTTCAGTTAATTCAGTTCTGTAATTCTGCAGCATAGTCTGGTGTATGAAACTTATAACTGGCGAGATACACACATTTTTATTGAAAAAAAAAACGCCGCATTTTCAGCACGTTTCGTTTTCTTTTATTTATTTTTAGTAGGAAGATTAAAGATTGCGTTACCGAAAGCTGACTTTTCTGCTCCATGAGACATTATGCGGAGAAGGCACCTTCACTTGATCATTTTATTGGTGGTGCGCGCGTGCGTTTAACTCCGTGTTGGTGGCTGCGACAAACTTCCGTGACGGGCTGTCGTTGCTTCAGGGGATTGACTGATTTTAAAAGCTTTTTTCTTTTCTCTTTATCAGTTGAGCATAAGTGAAAGCATACTACGTGTCAGCGTCGTGTAGTCCCCTGTAAGAGCGCACGTAACCGGCGCTTTCTCTCCCATGTTCGATGAACTCCTTCGCTATCCACTCGATTTAAAAAGTTTGCCACGTCAGATAACTTTGCAAAATCCCCCTTCTTTCCAGCGCTACAGCGCAATTTCAATCTAGCTTTCTGCGTGCGCTTTGATCTGATTGATTGATTGATTGATTGATTGATTGATTGATTGATTGATTGATTGATTGATTGATTGATTGATTGATTGATTGATTGATTGATTGATTGATTGATTGTGTGGTTTAACGTCCAAAAAACGTCATGTGACTATGAGAGACCCTGTAGCGAAGGGCTCCGAAAATTTCGACCACCTGGGGTTCTTTAACGTGCGCCAGTGCGCCTTGATCTAACGAGCACCCTACCTCTTTTCAGGTCGCAGGATTCGGTGTTCACCTCATTTGCTTGAGTGAATGAGGCGAATGAACACTGCCTCCTGTGCAACGCTCATTCGCAGTGGTGCAGGTGCTTCTCACACTACTGCACATGACATCAGCCCTGCGACACCCTACACCGTTTCGCGTGTGTCTAAAAGGAATCCTCTTGCCTCGCAAACTGTCTAGAGTAACTGGTTATCCCTGTGTCGTTTCAGCTTTCACTCCAGGACGAAAGGTGATTCGGCTTTCCTCTATGTTCAAGCGTGTTGTCTGCCATATTGCGCCTCTCGTAAGTACAAGTCGTATATCGCAATTCATTTGCGTAATGTACCTTCCTGGCTCGTGCCCATTACGGTAGTATCGCACCTAAAGTGTTGCATTGCGTATCTCTTCTAATCTTGAGGACATTGGTTAAATTTCAGGCTATGTGGGCTGCGATTTCATCTAGGTGAAATGCAGGAACACCACTGAACAGAACTCGTGGTTCGAATTTTTTTTCGTATAACACAACGATCGTTATATGTAACTTAATTCAATAAATATAAGCAAATATGGCTGATAAAGGTAACTTTAGCGCTTGTGCAGGTGTGAGAGTCAACAATATGCCGCTGACATTGTAAACCCAGGACACTAAATACTAGCCTTGATTAACAATTTTTTTTCAGTTACAGAATACTGTACCTACATTTCGCTGCACGTCAACCGGCCCTGCAGGTGGCTAAAGTAATACGCTGTTCCCTGCCATATACGATGTACTTAGCAATTGTATCGTGGCTATTGCATGCAAGACTCCAGAATTTCATTAAATTGATCTAAGAAGCAGAATGTGAGAGGGCCACCGGAGGGCCCACCTGCTCCACTACTGTATTGCAGGTAGACCTAAGAGACAGTAGGACTGGGCGTGTTGTTATAACATGGTAAAGAGTTTTAACAGCGCGAACGACAGGAGGGGATAGAATATTTGAAAGAAATTTGTGTAGCGCAAGGCGAAAAAACGAACACAGGAAAGAATAGACTGAGAGGACAGAGCGCTCTGTCCTCTCAGTCTATTCTTGCCTGTGTTCGTTTTTTCGCCTCGCGCTACATAAATTTCTTTCAAATGTTTCACCAACAAGCCCACATCGCCACTCTTGGGATAGAATAGACGATACAGAGCACTGAACTGCGAACAATTTATTTCTTGCGATAGTCTTCGCTTTTATACAGTCACCAGTTGCACCATTCATGTGTTAAACACAATGATAATGCATAAGTACATCATACCGACAAGCGAAGGAACAACTTCTCTTTGTCCGTGAGCGCGACAGCAGGGGGGCTAACAAAAGCATCTCTTAATAAACACATTTTGTGCCTCTATGATCTCGCGTGTGGTGCGATCTTTGCATGTTGACGTTGGCCTGCAGCCATGCCCGCTGCAGTAAATGGACAGCCATCCTTGTTTGAAATGATCCACATAGGATAGATGTTCCTTGTTCCTTCAGCCTCTCATTCATACAACGACCTGTTTGGCCGACGTAGTATCTTCCACACGATCACAGTAGCACATTACAAATGCAATCTCTAAATTTAATTACGTGCTTGGTGGTGTAACCGAGGGTGGGTCTGGACGGTGGAACGTACATATTGCACAGGCGACTAAATTTTTGAGGGGCCATACAGACCACATTCCCATTAACTCGCTGTGCCACTTTCTTAAGATTGCGCGCTATCCTGTGCATATACGGAACTACGGCGAAAGCTTGTCGAGCTGTGACAGGTTAGACTACGTTTGCGTTCTCTTTGGCCTGAAGTTCACTCAGCAGGCCTTCGTCAACGGAAACTTGCACGTGGTTGGGGTAGCCAGCCGACGTGAGGCTTGCATATTGCTCAGCAAAGCTTAAAGTAATGTTGTGCACATGGGATTTTCGCAAAGCAACCATGAAGCAAGATTTTGCGATACCTCGCTTAACTAAGAATGCGCGGAGTGAAATGGCAAAACAGGCTCATTTCCACGCGGTTGATACATCCAGCAAGAGTGGCCTTCATTTGGGGATAGCTTAACGTCAAGATGCCTGAATCCCACCGTGGTTCCGTAGATGCACAAGATAACGCGCAATCTTAAGAAATGGCACAGCGGGTTAATGTGAATGTGGTCTTTACGGCCCCTCAAAAATTGAGTCGCCTGTGCAAAATGTGCGGATACACCGTCCAGACCCACCCCCGGTTGCACTATCAAACACGCAAGTAAATTTAGGGATTGTAGTAGCACGGATAATTGGGCTAGTTGGTTTGGTTCATTTTTTAACCGAGTAAGTGCGCGCACACAGACACGAACACTATTAGATTGTATATAATGTGGTGTATCATCTATACTGTTATCGGGTGAACGATACTACATCGGCCAAATAGGTCGTTGTATAAATGAGAGGCTGAAGGAACATATGTACAATGTGTATCATTACAAACAAGGATGACTGTCCGTTCACTGCACCACTTGTGGCAGCTGGCCAATGTTTTCAGATTGTACTACTGTTGCAACATGCAGAGACCGCACCACACGTGAGATCATAGAGGCAGAAAAGATACGTTCATTAAAAGATGCTTGCGTTAGCACCCCTTCTGTCAAAAGTTGTTCCTTTGCTTGGTGGTGTGATGTACGTATGCATTATCACTGTGTTTCACGCATAACTGGTGCAACTGGTAACTGTGTAAAAGCGAAGACTTTCGTAAGAAATACATTGTTGGGAGTTCAGCGCTGTCTCCTTCTATCTTCTCCTGTTTGCGCTGTTTAAGCGATCTTTATCATTATTAAATCGACCAATTTGGCATCATTGCAGCTTTACAAACTGTTCGCTTCGCTGTTGGGCCAAGGAATGCCAAGCAGGGACCATGGAAAAGAACGGAGCGGCTACCCGGGCAATTCTTTTCAAAACAGACACAGCTAGCCATCATTGTTACACGCTTGGAATTGCTGTAAGTCGGGTGTGGTCAGTCGCGAGGGTGGGGTGCTCAGTTTTGTCGAGCCATGGTTTTGTCGAGCCAAGATTAATTGTGCAGGACACAGTTGTTGCCACGGCAGGTCTTCTCCGCGACGAAACCGAAATGGGACTAGCTGGGGAGGTGAGGCGTATATATAGCTTCAAGTTTCACTAACTTAAAGTTTTATCCATCTTTTGACGGGTCGTGGCCGCAGCAAAAATGAGGAGCACGACACGCACAAACACAATAGTTTTGTCCTAGGCAGGTCTCGAACAGGACGTTCCGGGGAGGCTTGCACCGGGCTGTATAGGACAACATAGGCGGGTAGTACGTTCCCGTGCCTTCCTCTTCACAAGCGTTCACCTAGTAAGTTCTTCTGCGGCCACTATCACCACACGAGTAGTGTGATGGCGAAGGGGATATTTAGCGGACACTAGGTAGGCTATAGCGAACGCTATACTCCGTTTCCAACATCATCTGCATCGCTGTGGAAGCAAGCGAGACTACTTCCAGACGATGCATTTGCCACAAAAAATAGTTCAGTATTATTGCCACCAATTACTGATTTTTTTTGTTGCTACGGCGAAACGTGATTGGAACATATTTCGTGCCTCACAAACATAAATGTCATTGAACGTCTGTTATTATGCGGCCGTACTGTTTAGTTTCCTCGTGACGTCACTAAGAGTTATCTGCTCTAGGTAAGTCATGATGGCGGTCACCTGGAATTTTTCTCATAGTGTAGACGAGGACACCACGAGGTCATCTGGTACCCGCGTTGTTTTGGTACCCTTTCCGTTTGCTTCTTTTCGCCACTCGTGCCAAATGCGAGCAAAAAGTAATGCGAGGGTGCACCGGCACTAAGATGTCACGCGAGAGACCACGAGACGCGTGGAGTTGTACGTTTTGCTGGCCGAACTTTTGGCATGGCTTCCACAACGTTGCACCTGATGTATAAAACATAGTCCTTAGCTGTTAGAAGGCCCACTTCGTTTTTGTACCGCTACGAATGCCGTTGCACTTCCTGCAACCGTTTCGTGCTGGTTACTTTTGGTGTGAAACGTGGGTTTAGTGGATATAAGATTTGCGTTTGGAGTTGTCTAACTGCAAGATTGTTGTCGCATGAAACTCCATGTGCTTTTAGCATCAGCCCCAGTGAGTCGCGTCCATGCAGCGATCGAAGTACAGACGAGGTTTTCATCTTCTTTAACTTCCAGGTCCTTTCTTGAATGCCTGGTACTATATTACAGATCCTGTCCTCCCCACGGTATGTGTTCTATTCCTACGGTCACGCTTGCCCTCCAGTTGCGGACTTCAAGCCTCGTCTTCAATGATCCTGACCTTGGAGATTGTGCATGGATCACCGTGGGCCTTGCGTCGGTAAATGGTGTGCATAGACCACGTTTTTCGGTTTTGTTTATTTTAAGAGTTCCCCCCTCAGTTTCTGGTGGCCTTACTGGTATATATGCTCAACGCAAGGTGACTGTCATGTTCTTGCTGCGTGGGTACGTACAAGTCCGGGAGCCCGTGTTCAAACGCTGTGGAAGAAGTTCGAGTGCCGTCGGGACATACGAGTCAAGATCTTGTTCAGGCAAGACTTCTTGCCTTCAATGGCTGCTTAGCAACATTTTGCAAGTGCATGCTATAAACCTGTACTAGTGCAAAAGCTATCGGGAGCATTGAGAGTGGGAACGCACGGGTACGTGGCATTCCTCAAACCCGATGCATGGTGATTCTCAGCGGCCGCTGCAGATACGCTAAAAGGGTGTTGCAGTAACGCTAACTATCGCCCCACCCACCTGGTTATTCTTGAATAAAAAAGAAACCCCTAACAGATTGCATGTCGTGGGCCACTCGTGAGTTCGGCAAGAAAAAAAATGATCGGCAAGAAAAAAAATGAGCTTACTGACTCACTCATGAAATGGTTCCTCAGGCGGCCCCAGCACACAGCTGTGGCGAGCAAGGGGCATGGCTGCGCTTCTTGATATGTGCTGGAATTGTTTACATCCCGGCTGAGTATACGCTCTCGAAAGAGGTGTAGTCGGGACCGAGATGAAAACTTGTTTTTGTCCCTCGGCTTGTGGGGTAGAGAGGGCTGTCTTTCCAGGTGTCCCTGTGTCCTCAGTCACCAAAGAGGAGGAACCCTTCTCCTTCTGTTCCGGGCTGCTCTCTTCTACAGAGGTGTTGGGAGAGGAGGCCGGCGTGTTGTGTGACCACGACAAGGTGTGGGGGAGGACGTGTCAGTGATGGGGGAAGAACCACTGCTGGCTGCGTCGCTCTTCTAAGGGAAGGGAGACTACTCACTTTGTCTTTTCTGGGTAGCCACCCTCCTTGGTGCTGCTGGCTTGTATTTCTGTCTCCTGGCACGGAGACTGGTTGTGCAGGATGGCGGTCATCCCTATAATGGCGGCGGCTGCTGTCTGCCTTCTTGTTACGGGCGCTTTTTCGGTGTGATAGATTTTCCCCCTTCGAGCCCGGAACCTTGGACCAGCATTGCTCGTGGTCTGCTGCGGAGGTTTGGACAGCAGACTCGCGGCTGCCTTGAGTCTCCCTTCCCTGATACGTGCGCTGGAGGTAGGTGAGGGACGCGGCGGGCTTGGTCGGCCGGCCATCCCGGCGCGCAAGACCTGTGCAGTGGTTTTGAGCAGTAGGTCACAGGCCTTGTCTCTTTCTGCCAAGTCGAGGGCATAACCTGACGGGAAGCCCTCAGGCAGGCCGTCCGCCATTAGCGATGGCGTTGAGGGACAATCCAGAGTAGTGTCATAGAAATAAAATAAACGATGATAAAGAAGAAAAAACGGGAGGGGGAGATTGAGAAATCACATGCTAAACCTTGGAGCCCTAAAAAAGGCAGCAGTCGTGAGTGCTATTCAAGGTTCAGTCGAGAAATAAAGAAATACACCACGGGAGTGAGCAAAACTGCGATAATTAAAGGACTGGGGACGGGGAAAAAACACGTCTGCTCCGTTTGAGGCTCTCCGCAACTGTCCCTTTTCCGGTAGACGCGCATTGTTAGCAGCTATCTCGATTCCCGGGCTTGAGAAACATACGAAGCCTACGAAATGTGTAATGTGGGGTCAGCATGTGTTCGTGCACATTCGATAGCTAGCTTTAACAGACACGGAGATTGGCGACCTGCACTATTCAATAGATGTGATGTGATATTTGGGGTCCATGTGTCTTTTCAATCCCCCTCCCCTTCAAGACAAGTGTGCAAGCGTATTTATCCGTGTTTGCAAACAAAACGCCTTTTTGGTTGTTCAGCGCTCTTTGCTGTGTGTTTCTTTGTCTCTTCGTTTTTCGCGCTGTTTCGCATAGATGAAGCCGTACGAACAAAAGCGAGCCCATACACATTGACAACTGATTTCGAAAGCATGGGCGTGTGTTGGCAAAAAGATGTATGTGCTTGCGTACCTGTACCCGCTGTTCGCTGCTTGTACTACGCGGTATGATTAGGATAATATGAATCACGTAAACATTCTTTGATCAGATCGGTACTTGTTGAAATTGTTAAATGGTTTCATTGGGCAAGGTTACATGGCTACCAACGCGATTCCCTTGCAGCAAATGTTCCCTGAAAGTCGGTTGCCATGACTTATCACAGACAGCCCGCAAAATGGTGGGAAAAACATCTAAATTGATTTTTCAGGCTTCAGCTTTGGTTACAAGAAGGAAGGAAGCAACAAAAAAGGTGGGCAACTTGGTTGAATTCATCTGCCAATCTGTGTAACAGGGAGGCTCAATTCTGTGCGTGTATGTCTTTGCGCGTGTTTGTTGTGCATCTAACGCTCTTCCATATGGCATATTCGCTACTTAACTCGGTGCTCTTTTGGTTCGGTCTTGAGGTTATTGAGCGAGTGTACTCGGCATGTTCTGGTTTATCCAGTGAAGCGGTTCAGCTGAAGCACCGTTGCGTGCGGGTGATTGGCTTCATTACCTTGGAATTTGTTCGCTTCGGTTATCCTGGTTAGAGTGCTTCCGAAGCATTTGTGTATGGTGCGTTTCTAACACTTGGTCATCCGGTTATGGTCCACGAGCTTCACCCAAGTGCCTGTTACATCCTTCAGTCGGTTTCTGCTGGTATTGGCTTTTAAACTCGGCAATTAGCTTTGCACGCTTTGGGCCTACTTCGCCGTGCTGGAAAACATGTAAGAGCATCAACATGCCAAAATGAGCGCTATGCGACAGGAGGGGTATGTGGGGACGGGTCATAATCCTGACAAACAAAAAAAAAACTTACAGTATGGTGGGAGGGTGTTTCGACATGTATTGTGCGTAATGTTTGTCATTTTTATTCAGTCTGTTACTGAAGTGTTCTTCTGTATGCTTTTATAGAAAAGAAATGCATGAGCCTTAAGATATATGTCGCTCTGGTGTGCTGTTGTACTTTTTGAGCGAAGTTTTTTTTTCTTTTCCTGGGAAGTTCTGGGATGCTGGTTGTCAATCAAGAAATCGTAAGCACGGCTTCTTTAGTGCCTTTTGAATGTCTCGAAGGAGTCGTGTTTTAAGGGCGAAGCTCTTTAGCATGTGGGTCTGTCCTTCCTCTGATGGTATATGTAGCCACCGGTGGCACATACCGGAAAGAGCAGTCCTTAGAATGTCCGCTGGATGGCGGCACTTGTATATGAGAATACATGATGGCTGTACTTGGAGTGTTCACTAGATAGATCGATAAACGGAAAGACGGATGGACCTACAGATAGACGGACGGTCTGGCGGACGCACGAACAGATGCACGGACGGACGGACAGACGGAAGAACGGAAGCAAGAACGGATGGGCGGACGAAAGCACGGACGGACTGACGAACGCTTCGCCCCACCAGTCGTCATTCACTCTGTGGATGTGCTGTGATTTATTTTGCGGGTTAGGATTTAAGATACTGTAGGTTGCCGGCAGGTCTAGCCTTGTGAAATTTGCATGCAATCGCCCCACCCGGTTTGCTTCTTCTGACCTATAAATGTTCAGCATTATGTTAGTGTAACAAAAATAAATGCGGGGAATACATTTTATCAAGCCTGTTGATCACTATATAGTCGGATACAGCTTTAGAGCACCGGACAAGCTCCACCCAGACAACTGAAGCACGGCCACCGGTCACATCAGTGACGAAATAAATAGTCCTGCTAATTCACTCGGTAATCTCCTCGACTGGAGAAGTGCCCGGTTGTTGACAGCCTGAGTATGCGCCTACTGGTGCAGGCTTGTGTGCGTCCGCCTTTGAGGATGAAATGCCGTCCACTTGTGTCAGTCTAGTAAGAGGGCAAAGTTTTATTTAAAGCCCTTACTATTGCGACATCCTCATGTTCAAAAATATTGATGATTGGGTCTAATTTGTCTTATTTGTGTCAGTGTCTGTCTCTGTTTTATTGTGTGCTAATCTGCACATTTGCAATTGTAACATAATCGAAAATTTGCAATTGTACGTCTTTCTTTTATTGCTCCTTATTTACCAAGTACTTTTATGCCTCTATTATTTCAGTACTTCTTCCTCCCTTTAGCTAAGACATACTGTTGCTACATATGGCTTGCTTGATTGGGAGTTTGTAACATTACGTACTATGTTGTTCATTCTAAATCATGGTACTACTGTCGCATCTGCCCCAAAAAGTATAAATTCCCATTAAGCTGCTATATCTGTGACCTGACCATGCGTGCAGTTTTATGGACAGATTCTTTGTCAAGGGACTTGGGCTGTCGTGTTCATTTACATTATTTGTTTCATATTTCGTGGTTGCTGCAATTCATCCAAATAAAACATACAATGTGGGAAGCGTTTTCCTATTTAACGCTCTCTGGTACTCAGCCAGTCAAGTTGCTCTGCTGCCTAGACTGCTACGTCAAGCCTGATGGTTCAAAAGAGCGTGCCTCTTCGAGTCATTTATAAAGTAATTTGCTAAACAATGAATCAATATGTTGCTCAAATGGAACGACATATTCACTAGATGGAAATCCAAACAAAGCAGAAGTTCACAAGATGGAGGCTTCAAGAGACGAATATTCAGCACCGATTCTTGCGGGAATTGTTTCGACAAGTGGTATTACCTTCATGGGAAAAAAAGGGGGGGGGGGAGGGGACGACTTTGTTATGACTGCTTCCCGAAATGTTGGTTTCAGCGATACTCAGTGTTTAGTAATATTGATCTGCTTTCAAAACTGAACTCGCAAGGTAAGCACAATATTTTGTTTGTTCTACGTATCCCTTTGTGTGGACAGGTTCATTTCTCCGCCTATTGTTAAAATTTAGGTACAATTTGTACGTTGTCAGATAGTCCTATGCGGTGGGCAAGTCTACAACTTGAAATAAAAATGTGGTTCTGCCACTTTGAATTGACATCTCTGCCGTGATAAAATCTGCTATCCCACTATGGTAGGATAGCAGATTTCATAGCAAAAAAGCAACCTTTTTTGGAGTGGGCTTAACCAAATGCTCTTCAATATTGGGGGCAGTCTTTGATGTCGTACAGATCTTTCACACCTGTTGAAATGGATATTGAACCTTGGGTTTGAGAGCGAAGTTCTGGTATTTCTAATTATCTGAAATTAAGCACACGGTATTGAAGTTTACAGTAAATGAGAAGCAGTTGAGGTGCTAAAACTGATGTTTTGTGGGCTGAAATACCCCAGAATCTCTCCAAGGCATTGTCGAATGTCACGAAAAAGCTTTTGCAGAGGTTAAGTTACGCTTTTCATATTTACGGCCAGCTATCAATCAGGGGCGCCGCAATGAGAGGGACAGCTTGGCCCCTAATATTTGCCCCTTCTCCCCCTCCCAAACCAAAAACATGTTCTAAACACAGGGGATAAGTTACCCACCTAGCTGTCCCCACCCCCATAAAAAGTTCGCGTCGCCCCTGTTACTAATTTACTAATTGTTCCTTCGCGTAACATGACATGACAAGAATTTCATTGCAGTCCTGAGGAAATTATATTGATACAAAGTATCACTACCAGGAAAAACAAGGGAAGCGTGGGCAGAGAAGGAAGACGACGTTGCCTCCACTGCGATCCCCCTGAGTGGGTACGAGCCATGGCGGTGGAGATCATCATCATTATACTGTGATCGCGGATTCAGGCCCCATTAAAACCCCCCATTAAGTTACCTTACTTTGTGTAACAATATTTATTGAAGCCGTCCTCCCCCCCTCCCACCCCGATCAAGTGGGTGGCCGCATTCCGACCGAGGCGGAATTAGCTAAAACAAAATTAAGTGTTTCTTCCTTAACAGTATCCCGCAATGACATGCATGGCTCCGTTATCGAACGCCTGCTTGTCACGCTTGTAGAAGTCTTGTGTTCGATGCTCCCTTGAACCGAAAAATAATGTTAATATTTTCTTATTTGCATATTTCTCGACTTTTTGTGGACAACCATCGACGCTGACACCGGAAGTTCTGCGAAACAATCTCTTTATTGTCTCATATATTTTCTTAGTTATGTGGACGTTCCGTGACAGAAATATCGGTGCGGACTCGCAGTTTTACCTTTGAGACAGGCAGAGAATGTTATCGTTGATTATTATTATTATTATTATTATTATTATTATTGTTATTATTGTTATTATTGTTATTATTATTATTATTATTATTATTATTATTATTATTATTATTATTATTATTATTATTATTATTATTATTATTATTATTATTATTATTATTATTATTATTATTATTATTATTATTATTATTATTTGTATCACCGGTACACTGAAGTTACGTGGCTCAGATGAAATCTCGCTCTGCAGGTGTCATCGTTAAGCCTAACGCCGTTGCTCTCCTTCAGAGCGGAGGGGCTAGGCGTACAACTCCCATAACCGCAAGATAGTTTATATTTTATTAAACAAGCAATAAACAGTGAGTATTCTAGTTTTTTTTTTCATTGCTTATGTGTGTTCTATGTGGCGTAATGATGGACATACAAGCAAGTTTAGTCGTTGATAGCCTTGAGGGCTGACGCTTTGCACATCTACGCTGCAAAATGACAGACCTTACCACGATCTTTTCAGCGCAATGGAAGAATGCGAGGACGCGCCCAGTTCGTTTCATCTAGTGAACATCCCACCACACGCCATTGCTGAGAGTCATCGGGTCGATGGTGTTTTCATTGGAAGAAATCTGAGGCAACTTGGTTCCCCCTAGTATGCCGGCTTCCCCGCAATGGTCAAGAATTTCTTTGACGGTCCCTCATCAGTGCGACAACCGATGCCGTGCAAGACTGCGCAGGCGGGAAGCGATAACCAGATGAGCAGCGACTCCAGGCAGCGTGCAGTTCTTCTTGTGGAAGATCCGCCCCATGCGCGAAGGCGGCTATGGTGCTACTAAGCAAGCGAGTGATGGTACAGCTCTTGCTACGAACCATCCATACGATTTCAACATTCTTCTACATTGTGATCATTTTATTGAATATGCGGCAATACTTTCGTAAATAAAAATCTAAACAAAATCACCATATATTTACTCTGGAGGTCGGATATGAAGGAGACACTAAAGTCAATGAATGAGTAAACTTGATTTAAAGTCCGGTAGTTTTCACTGGGTGAGGTGGGGAAAGAGGGGATTAAACCCTGTCCCTTCCCACTCTCCGTCTATTATGATGGCGGTTCCTCAGGTGGCCGCTCCAAGTCCTTGGACCCGGGTGGCATCTTCAGCTTGCCGGACGGCCCAAAGCTGGTAGGCCAGCTCGTCGCTGGTGAGTCGCTGAGAGTGAGAGCTCAATTTATGACTACGTATAAAACGAAAATATCATCGATTATTTGGTAAGTAGAGCACTGCTGTTAAGGTAAATGCACGAGGACACATATGCGTCACAGTAGGACATTCACAAAATGATCCCGATGACGTGAGAGTTACAGTCTACAAATAATCACTAGAAATCGAACTAGCTGCACTAAATAAAGAGCCTTACATGCACCAAGAGACCTAATAAAATTCTGCTTGGTCATTTCTGTTTGATTCACCGAAAAAACATTTTTCGACTTGTTCTCGACAAGCATTGCGGTGCAGTATGCGCAACAAGGGCACCTTTAGATAAAAAAAAATATCTCCTATAGGCATGGTTCGTATACATATACGGCCCGTCGCTGTGACGTCAGAAAAAATTGAGCCTCACGGGGGCGTAGCATTGATTGATTTGATTGATTTGTGGGGTTTAACGTCCCAAAACCACCATATGATTATGAGAGACGCCGTAGTGGAGGGCTCCGGAAATTTAGACCACCTGGGGTTCTTTAACGTGCACCCAAATCTGAGCACACGGGCCTACAACATTTCCGCCTCCATCGGAAATGCAGCCGCCGCAGCCGGGAATCGAACCCGCGACCTTCGGGTCAGCAGCCGAGTACCTTAGCTACTAGACCACCGCGGCGGGGCACGGGGGCGTAGCAAGGCAGTTTTTTCAGTCATACTTTCTATGTGCCAGGGGGCGTTTTGTTTTTGTATGGGTGTATGTATACGCAAGCTTAACTGAAAAAAAAATTGTGGGGAGAAAGTTGAAATCACCTAAACCCATCCCACCCGCCTTGGCTACGCCCCTGCCTGCGAGCCTCTGTGGCAACATGTTGGATTCCATGCATAGACTGCCTAAGCAAAAGATGAAAGCCACCCGAAGACTGGTGATGGCGAGGATTGTCTGGTGGCCATGCATTAATAACGACGTCCGGTGCTCAGCACAGGAATGCGTAGCTTTGTCAGTGCTACAAGATACAACGCAATTGCTCGACAGCACCGTAAACACTCCCGATGTCCTATTCTTACTTGAATAGTGTACACCTTGACGTCGTAAGCCCATTGCCGCCTTGCCACAGATAGGTTCGTCTGCGGGCCTGCTTAGACAGATCCACCCACGGAGTGGAGGCCATCCCTTTCGAAAACCGTTATCGCGGTGGCGTTCCAGTAGGCGAGATATTGATTGATTTGTGGGGTTTAACGTCCCAAAACCACCATATGATTATGAGAGAGACGCTGTAGTGGAGGGCTCCGGAAATTTCGACCACCTGGGGTTCTTTAACGTGCACCCAAATCTGAGCACACGGGCCTACAACATTTCCGCCTTCATCGAAAATGGAGCCGCCGAAGCCGAGATTCGATCCCGCGACCTGCGGGTCAGCAGCCGAGTACCTTAGCCAATAAAGCACCACGGCGGGGCCAGTAGGCGAGATAAGTGCTCGTTTCATAACCGTAAGGTCGGTGATTCGAACTCGGCTGTCCGCCTTATTTCCAACCAGAGTTCGTTAAAACCTTGAAATTTTTAATTCCATATATTTGTCGCACATAGATGGAAATGACATAGGTAAATTGCCGATAAATGAATTTTGTCAATTTTGTGAAGTCCCACAGCGGCGGTCTAGTGGCTAAGGTACTCATCTGCTGACCCGCAGGTCGCGGGCTCAAATCTCGGCTGTGGCGGCTGAATTTCAGATGAAGGTGGAAATGTTGCAGGCCCGTGTGCTCAGATTTGGGTGCACGTTAAAGAACCCCAGGTGGTCAAAATTTCCGGAGCCCTCCACTATGGCGTCTCTCATAATCATATGGTGGTTTTGGGACGTTAAACCTCACATATCAATGATTAAATTTTGTCAACATTCTGAGAAATTAAAAAAAACTCGCAAGACTGAATATTTCATCAGCTACGTATATAGCCCTTATTTTAGGAGAAGGCCAGAAAACTTTGTGTCCACTAAGGCTCGGACCCAAAAATCATGCATATATATTATTGGACAATGCACTGCGTAACTTACAGACCAACATTTAAACCTACCTACCAAGCGGTGGCAGTAGCCGAGTCGGTAAGCTGTTCAGCTGTTAACCGGAAGGGCACTGGTTCGAATCACCATGCCGGTAAAGCGTTTAAAAAAGGTCTTAGGTGATTATAAGGTGAGGCAGCTGAAGTCCGTTCTTTATTTTTAATCAAGATCGGCAATAGTGAGTAGACCAAGTTTTAAACATTGCATCCTGTGCAGGGCTGGTGGCCGAGTGTGTACGGTGTTCAATTCATGACCATAAAGTTGATGGTTCAAATAACAGCTGCGAGTGCAGGAACACCAGGATGCCATCTATGTACATTACTTTAAAAACTCGAAATGTACTTGTTGTCACATAATAAATATAATGTGGAGAACAATATTTTGGGCGTGCCTATAAGCCTAAATGTGCGCCCTTAACGATAATACTTTTATTTTCTGGCAATTTTCCCCTTTTTTTACAAAAAAATCATACCCATAAGCCACCATGTAGCTCAAATGTCCCCACACCTTGCCGTGGGGAGTTTCTATGCGTTTTTTCCGAGCTCAGGGGCCCTGATGCATTGGCTTCCCCGAAATGCATGGTCAAAGCTAGCAAAAAAGTTTACGCCCTTATCAGTCCTGATAAGGCTCAACTTTTGTCTGACGTCACACCTTGTCCTGGAAGGCGTACTATGCGTTTGTTTCAAGCTCAAGGTCCCCTGTTGCGTCGGCTTCCCTACAATGCGTGGTCGAAATTAGCGAAAAAAGTTTAGGCTCTTATCAGCCCTGATAAGGCTCAATTTTTGTCTGACGTCACAGCTTGCAACGATGTGCCCAGTTTGCGTATTTCCCGAGCTAAAGCTTTCCTGAAAGGTCGGCTTCCCCGCGAGAGATGGTCGAAACCGGCGAAAAAAGTTGTGGCTCTTATCTCCCCTGATAAGGCTCAACTTTTGTCTGACGTCACACCTTGTCCTGGAAGGCGTACTATGCGTTTGTTTCAAGCTCAAAGTCCCCTGTTGCGTTGGCTTCTCTACAATGCATGGTCGAAACTAGCGAAAAAAGTTTAGGCTCTTATCAGCCCTGATAAGGCTCAATTTTTGTCTGACGTCACAGCTTGCAACAATGTGCCCAGTTTGCGTATTTCCCGAGCTAAAGCTTTCCTGAAACGTTGCCTTACCCGCAACAGATGGTCGAAACCAGCGAAAAAAGTTGGGGCTCTTATCAACCCTGATAAGGTTCAACTTTTGTCTGACGTCACACTTTACCGTGGAGAGCGGACTATGCGTCTGTTTCTAGCTAAAGTGCTCCTGTTGCGTTGGCTTCCCCGCAATGCATGGTCAAAACTGGCGAAAAAAGTTTAGGCTCTTATCAGCCCTGATAATTCTCAATTTTTGTCTGACGTCACAGCTTGCAACGATGCGCCCAGTTTGCGTATTTCCCGAGCTAAAGCTTTCCTGAAACGTTGGCTTCCCCGCAATAGATGGTCGAAACCAGCGAAAAAAGTTGGGCTCTTATCACCCCTGATAAGGTTCAACTTTTGTGTGACGTCATACTTTGCCGTGGAGAGCGGACTATGCGTCTGTTTCTAGCTAAAGTGCTCCTGTTGCGTTGGCTTTCCCGCAATGCATGGTCAAAACTGGCGAAAAAAAATTCAGGCTCTTATCAGCCCTGATAAGGCTCAACTTTTTTCGCTAGTTTCGACCATGCATTGCGGGAAATCCAACGCATCAGGGGCCCTTTAGATAGAAACAAAAGCATAGTATGTCCTACCCTTCAAGGTGTGACGTCAGAGAAAAGTTTAGCCTTATCAGGGCTGATAAGGGCCTAAACTTTTTTCGCTAGTTTTGACCATGCACTGCGGGGAAGCCAACGCATCAGGGCCCCTGATCTCAGAACAAACGCAAAGAGGCTACCTACGGCAAGGTGTGGGGACACTTGAGTTACATGGCGGCTTATGGGTACCCCCGGACTTAACGGTTCCAAGCCGCCGTAGATCGTGTCCCTTTTTTTTTTTTGTAAAAAATGGAAAAAATTGCCACAAAATAAAAGGATTATCGTTAATGGCGCACATTTAGGCCTATAGGCACGCCCAAAATGTTGTTCTCAGCTTTATTTTTACGTACATTACGTACTGGTACATTCGAGTTTTAAAGTAATATATAAAGATGGCATCCTTGTGTTCCTGCACTCACAGCTGCCATTCGAACCAGCAACTGTATGGTCATGAATTGAACACCGTACAGACTCGGCCACTGCCCTGCACAGGATGCAATGTTTAAAGCTTGGTCTGCTAACTACTGTCGATCTTAATTAAAGTAAAAAAAAATAACCTCAGCTGCCTCACCATAATTACCTATGGTCTGCTTCTTTTTTTTTTTTCAACGCTTTACCGGCACGGTGATTCGAACCAGCGCCCTTTCGGTTAACAGCTGGACAGCTTATCGACTCGGCTAGCTACTGACACCGCTTGGTAGGTAGGTTTAAATGTTGGTCTGTAAATTAAGCAGTCCATTGTTAAACAATGTATGTGCATGATTTTCGGGTTCGAGCCTTAGTGGAAGTTTTCTGGCCTTCTCGAAAAATAAGCGGTAAGTACACAGCTGTTAGAGTATCCTGTTTTGCGAGTCTTTTGGCATTTTTTCATAATGTTAACAAAATTTGTAAGCCCATGTTGGCGGAAATGTTGTAAGCCCATGTGCTCAGATTTGGATGCACGTTAAAGAACCCTAGGTGGTCGGAATTTCCGGAGCCCTCCACTACGGCATCTCTCATAATCATATGGTGGTTTTGGGACGTTAAACCCCACGAATCAATCAATCAGCATTGACATCAGAATGTTCAAAATGTTTCTTCTCTCTATGAAACACTAAGAACGCCCGGGCTTTCGTAATGGCCATTTCTGTGTTTTTAAACAAATAATTTTACCTACCAGTTGTACGGCTTTTGCCAAATCTCGACTGTCGTTCCCAGATCAAAGCAGCGACATTGACAGTTATAGAAACAATACAACCGCAATAATCTCGTTTAATTTTGTTTTGCTCTTGGAAAAGAATTACGTTTTATGGTTCTTCTCCACGCAAAAAAAAAAAAGTCTACCTGAGGTAGTTATTCCGAACACAAAGTGACAGAACTCTTTTTTTTTTTTCGCTATTCGGCGTTCATATCACACATCGTGCACGAGCCAACACTTGAAAGGTAGCGATGTACGTCAGCCACCTTTCGCTGGCTGACGTCGCAGTATGAGAGAATAAAAATCAGCAATTCGACCTTAAAACATTGCCAAAATTGTTCGAAAAAGCCACTCGTACAAGTATGAACCTGTACACTCCGCGCCGTCGGCACGTTCCAGAAATGGGGAAAGCGCTGGTTGCCAATCCGGTCGTCCTCGCCCGATGTAACGGTCTATAAACCACAATGTTGTGCAGACGTCAGACAAAACACCCCACCCCATTTTTTTTTAATGAAATGACCACAGAACCAATTTGCAAAAAATCAACTTTAATGAAATGCGCTAGCAAGTTGAAAAAAAAAGATAACTGAAGATATTCGAAAGTTTATACCTAGCATTATGCCTGGAAGAGCCACACGACAATGTTTTCAAGTTTTCTTTAAAATTTTCGCCACTTCTCTTACCTTTCTGATCGGACATGGCTTAGGAGTCAATTTCATTGAGATACGTTCATATACTTGATGAATTCGAGAATCGCGAGATTCCCAAAAGCTACAACACATTCTGGTTGCAAATGCCCTAGCGTAGGAGTCGATTTCATTCAAATACGACCATACTTTTGTAAATCGAAAATTATATAATTTCCATAGGCTTACCTTTTCGATTGAAAATGGCCACATGCCATATAGATAATGGTGTACTTCGCTGTTCCAGAAGAAGCAATGGAAACGCACAGCCTAATTAAGCACAGCCCAAGTAAAAACCGCATTGCACCTCATGCTAACTAGGCGGCATGGGAACCCGAGAGCCTCAAGGTTCCCCACATTGCTGTATTGTGTGTCCCATATTTTTTTTTGAGCGAGTCCTCTATTGCACGCTTCAAAAACATCTGCGAGTTGGGCTTTTGGCAACAGCTTTATCCACACAAAACCTGCCATTCCCAAACTTGTTTTCTAGCTCCAAGCTATTAAAATATTTAAAAAATTCGCTTAAGCTGATCAAAATTAATGTAATGTCGCTGTATGTGCTGCTGCGTATGGCGTAGGGCGACCATATTTTGTGCAACTCCCTTGCCTGTCAACATTTGTCCCTTATGTAAATGTTTTGTCAAATTATGTTGAGCAGACATTTTATAACATTGTCAGCAAAACTTTGTGAGAAAAACGTTTTCTTAACAAAAAGAATATAAGAAAACATCTATGTTTAAGGAGGTTTTTTTTTTTCTTCAACATCTTGAGTTACCACGCCCTTGTTCTTCCAGAGCGTTCCTCTATCACACCAAGCGAGAAGCGAGCACTTTTGTGTGGTTCGAGCCACCTTATATATAATATAAAGAAGAATTCATTAACAAAAAAGACGCACAAAACCGTTGGTAAAGGTTGAACAATTTTATCGTCTAATAGAAAGCCAGATTGTCAACATACTCATCAACCGGGTGGAAAATCACTCTCACTCCAAAGAAAAGGTCTTATATCCCTTCTTAAGATTCCACATCTTTTTTTTAGTTTTTAATTCCACAAGTACGTTAGAACCTAATCACAGGAATGCACACAAATCTTCACAAAATAAATGACTCGAAACCATTTGAGGAGCTTTTTTTCTTTTCTTTTTTTTTGAAATGGGCCAATTCCAGAACTAAAACTAGCTATAGTAAAGCTGTATCGCCACATACATATTCTCAACTTTCATCTGAAACAGCAATAATAAATTACTAATTATTATTACTAATCCACCATGACTGTTTCAGAGAAAAGTTGAGAGTATGTATGTGCCAATAGAGCCTTATTCGTGCTAATTTCGCTTATGGTATTGGCCATTCTTTAGAAAAAAAACCCCATTTATGGCATTCCTGATTACAAACAGTTTTCAACACGTCAATGTGAAACAGCCGTACATTTTGCGCAGAAATTTGACTCTCCAGTAATCAAAAGGTTATGCGCCGCAGTTTAGAATGAACAGCCTTTCGTGACGCCACATTTTCTAAGGTGGGAGTGTGAACACGTGACCATACACTCGGGTCCTCTTTAAATGAAATTACAAACACACTTAATTTTCACCCTATGTCAAATAATGAAGCAGCGCATTTGGCACATTATGAGTACTCATCATATTGTGCCACTTATGGCTTTTTGTTAACAAGACAAATAAATATTAATTATAAGTAGCACATATAAAAACAGTATAGAGTAAAGTGCATTTTCCTCATGACTACAAGGCATGCTGCTTCTAAGCAGCATCATTATTCATCCTTCTATGTAGACACCATTGCTGGTTCAGATGGATAACTGTGTATTGCATTTATAGTTCATCATTAAAAGTAACATCAACATCACATCAGTGCAAAGCTTGAGGATTCACCTGTAGTGACTATGCTTAATTATGAACAGAGTTTGTATGAATGGTAAACTTGATATGCAAGATGCTATATCCAAACAGAACTTCTTTAGTACATAGTAGCAGTTTGAACAGCGCAAAACAGTTTGTTTCGAACCCTAGAACACATTTGCTAATGCACATATGGATTTATAAACTTTTTAGCACATTCTTCCTTTCAGAAGGATCATAAATTCCGCTAACATCTATATAACAATAGCAGGTTCTTGCTTGGAAGACAAAATCTTCAGGGAAATGCGATGTTGTAAGCGTGTAAATGAGCTCTCTAGTTTAGAGTGGTTTAGTTTACTAAACCACTGTTTACTTTTTTAACCCCTTCCGTGTTTTCGTTTCAGTGTCGTTGTGAAACTAACTTTTCTTTTTATTGGTTCAAGAATGAAACGTGCATCGTAACGAAACAGTATACCATGAAAAGATATCGGAGCTGTAGGCCTCTCACACGTATGAAGACAACACTACACAGAAAATGTCTTTTTTAGGAACAAAGGCGGGCGGACACTGTTTCAAGCTTGGCAAAGTTTAAAATCGTAACAATAAAGCATGTGTTAAATGCGTAAGCAAATATTGTGTTAACGCTGATGCCTCACCAGAGAATATTGTCAACGCACATTCCAGTTTAGTCTAGCAAGTTATTACTAAATTGCTCGTATATTTGGTCCACAAAAAAAATTCTTCAATATCCTTACTAAAGATTCGATTACAACAATTCACACAACAAAGTCTCTAAATCTGGATGTGTGAGGCGCACCCATGGGCCATGCAATGGTGGAAGTTGGCGACATGGAGAAATCAGCAGACCAAAAATTTCATTTTAATTTCATTGCACCAACATAACATAGCAGTAAAGACTTCTGTTTGCTGCATTATGTTGACAAGTCTAATAATATATTTGAGAATAATCGTGATAGAAATCATCTCTATTGCACAGTAGAGTGGTCCATTTACCTCGCAAATGGTTGCATGTAGGTATGAAAATCCCAGGGTACAATGACCTTTTCTCTCTCAAACGCAAACTAAACTCCCAAAAGGAAAACACCCCAGTCTTCGGTTTGATCATCACTTTTGGGGAGGACCCAATCTTTAAAGGTGTTCAAGTATGCTGTCAGTTTCACAAGTGTTTCTGCAAGATTGCTGAACATTTTGTAAATGGCGCAAAGCTAGAAACCTGAAGAAAAATCTTGTCAACTCGGTTGATTGATTGGATATAGGTGATTCATGATGGCTCGAAATACCAGCCCGACACACAAACAAGCACTTGTTCGCGTCTTAGCTGTCTCTGTCTACGTGTAGCGCTCGTATTTCTAGCCATATTGCAAAAGGACCAGTCTCGTAACGTGGTGGTAAGACACACGTCTACGTTGCGCATGTAGCACAATGCTGTAGGTAGTCATAGTCGTACAATAGGACCTAAGAGAAATGGTTCGACGGATTGTACACGCATATATAGTTCAGTCCATACACGAAAGGGGTTGCTGATTATAGCGGCTGACGTAAGAATGTATAAATAGATGGCAGTAAAGGCAGGGTACACAAAATCACACGCTCATTTGGCAGGGCATGAGTTGGGCAGCACGTCGTGCAGGGAAGCCATGTCGATCCAGTCTATGCGCTTGTCGTTGATGGCCAGGTTGCGCAGACAGCCAACGAAGTTGTCTCGGCCAAACAGAGCGTCGTTGCTGCTGCCCTCTGAATAATGCGAAAGCAAGAGGAAAACCAGTCGAGCTTTGAAATTCACAGATTTTTCAAACACTTTCATAACAAAGTGTGCGATACGGTGAAGATACCAAGATATTATGTAAGTCTCTTAACTGTATTTCTCACCCAGAATAAGCTAGAGGTGGGGATGTAATGTATTCTTGATCACACAGGTAATTTCGATGTATAAATATTAGACTATAGCTATAAAACACGCTCTTACTCTCAATATAACGAAGTAAATGAAGCACAGCCTTGCATAAGATATAGAGTTAGGAATATACCTTTATAACAAACTTTCAAATATAACAAATTTATTTCAGTGCAAGTTGCTGCTTCGTTATAACTAGGTTGTAGTGCAAACATGTTTTGTGTAATGTTTATGAATTCAAGGTGCGTTGTACTTTCTGTAGAGTGGTTGTTACCCTCTCTCTTCCACATTCCATTTTGCCATTGGCTCATTCGCATAAATTAGGTAGGTTCATTTCACACATGACTTATTTTACCGGTCACCTGCTTAGAGTCGCGTGCACACGTGCCCCAGACAACACTTTTCGGCTATCCTGTCGAAAAAAAAAAAGAAAGTTTTCGAAGAAAAAGTCGAAAGAAAGTTTTTGAAGAAAGTCGAAAGAAAAAAGAAAGAGAAAGTTTTCGCTATATTGAGCAGCCAGAGGAACAACCTTTCACAGGCCATTACAGCTATCCCAAGCCTTCCTGTCTTTTCCAAAGCCACATTTCATTGCAAACTCTTATAGAAAATTTTCTGTTTCTTACCGCACCTTATGTAATACCACTATGATGAAAGAATATTTATTGCTCCGCTATACTTTGTACACAATAGTGTCCGTCACTTGTTATTGCTATTTGTGTCGGCTAGGGGCTCAGCATGAGCAAGGTACATTGAGGTTTGGACAAATTGAACCTCTTGAGTAATAAATGCATCTTCATTTAACTTTGTTTTGTGGTGAACTGTTGCATAGGACCACTTCTGAAGGCGCTACTATGTTTGATTGGTCCTTTGACATTCTATTTTCTGTGAGCCACACCCAAAAAGTATAACTTTTTTTTTGCTCAAAATGTATGTATGTAGCTGAAATTACATATTGATTTAGACTTGATTATACTTGTGCAGGAATCAAACATGCATTAAAACTCATATCAAATCAAAACTTAATTATTATGAATTATTTTTCTGGAATAAGACACACAGTGTCTTGAAGTATTACATAAATTTGATGCATTTATATATAGTTCTTATTAGGTTGCATCTGAAATAGTAACAAAAACAAAGCGAAGTTGACAAGAGTAGTAATGGAGAAATGGTACATTTAATGTTCAAAGTGAATTAAATGCAAATGGTCATCTGGTGGAACAATTTCTAGTCAAATAGTTCGAATACTTCATACTAAGTTTTATTAAGAAAAATGAGCATTTTTGTAATGACCCAACTTACTCGCACAATATCTTCAAAAATCAGAAGTAGACGTGTGCAAATGTTTTTTTTTTTTTTGTTGTTGTTGTTGTTCCAAGTTATAAGTGCCTGGCACTACAGCGAAACCACGTTTACAGAGGGTTACATATGATTAAACGTATGTTTATTCAAACTGGTAAGCGCAGGAAGATCAGTATAGATATGTCGCTGTATCAACTGCCTCAGGTGCAGCCTCTAATGCATCTATTTGCTCGTTCCAAATACTTCGAAATGTTCAATAATTTAGATTTGTACGAAAGTGAATTCGAATACTGTAATCACTAGGCTTGTGCGAATATTCATTTGCTTTAAATATTTGAATATTACTGTATTCTAGTTTGCTTTGATTTGAATTTAAACTGTTGAATATTTTAAAGTATTCTAAAAGAACGAATAAACATTAGTCTGCATGTAACTCTTCGTAAAGGTGGCTTCACTACAATAAGGGACTGCTAAGCCATGAAAGTCATGAAAGCGAATAATAGTTTGAATGTAGTCTTCAGTGAAGATGTTAGTGCTGTGAAAGAATGCTACACTGTGAAACTACCTACTCAAAGGAAACAAGCACTACAGCGAAGCCGTATTTCAAAGTTAAATAAACATATTTTCTTACACCGATCCATCATTCTTCAAGTTTAACACCTGGTTATACTGGCTTATATGCTTTAGGTATAATATATTTTAATGATAGTAATAATAATTATTGTTATTATTGGAGTTTAACATCCCAAGACCACCAATTGATTATGAAAGATGCCATACTGGAGGGCTTCGGAAATTTCGACCACCTAGTGTTCTTAACACATGCCTAAATAGCAACAGCCACATTTCATAGCAAACTCTTATTAGAAATTTTCTGTTTCTTACCGCAAGTTATCTAACACCCCTATAAAGGCCTCAAGCATTTATTGTAAACTTTAGAACATAGCATATTATACAGGTTATCACTTGCATTCTACCGAAAGCCAAATCCTGCAACTATTCAAGGTTCCTGCTTTCTTTAAAAATAAGACATTTGCACAGGCCTTGTTTCACTTTATAAAAAATGTTGCGTAGATCGGTTGTGTCATGAGAAACATGCCCATTTTTCCTCATAATATGTGATATATATTATACAAATTCCATTCGAAATTATTTGACCAAGATCATCATGCGCTTTGAACCTGAAATTCACTATTCCCACAAGCCGACTAATCACCCATCCCTAAATGTTTGGCTCGTGCAAACATTGAATTCTAGGTTCGAAGTGAATTTCAAGCAAATATTGATTTAGTTCAAATAATTGTGAATAGAAATCAAATAGTATATATCACATATTATAAAAAAAGAGCACATTTGTCATGACTCAACTAACCTGCAAAAAAATCAATTGAAACAATTGATTGATATGTAGGGTTTAACGTCCCAAAACCACCATATGATTATGAGAGACGCCGTAGTGGAGGGCTCCGGAAATTTCGACCACCTGGGGTTCTTTAACGTGCGCCCAAATCTGAGCACACGGGCCTACAGCATTTCCGCCTCCATCGGAAATGCAGCCGCCGCAGCCGGGAACAATTGAAACAAGGCCTGTGCCTATGCCATTTTTCTAGGTTCAAAGGAAGTGGAAGCAAGTTTGAATAGTGGCAGGACTTGACTTTTGGTAGAATGCCAGCGATAATCTGTAAAATATGTTACGTTGTAAAATTTACTCTAGTTAGAGCATATAACCCGGTATAGCAAGCTTTTAAGCTTAAAATATGATGAATCAATGCGAGGGCAATATGTTCATTTAACTTTGAAGTGGAGCTTCCTCGCAACGCGGATTTTTCTTGCTTTCACAGCTCAGCAATCCTCTGCTGCCGTGAGACTACCTTTACAGGAATTCATGCGAAGCAATATACACGTATTCGTTTATTTCGGATACTTCGGAGTTTCCAATAATTAAAACTCGAATCAAAGTGAATTCGAATACTGTACTTTTCATTCAAATTTCGAATGCCCACACGAGCCTACAAAACGTAAGCTCGCGTCTGCCCAAGCTTACCTGGCAGGCCACCAATGTAGAGAGGGCTCTCGGTGTGCGGTTCGGCAGGCGTGACCGGAGCCAGGCCGTACGCCACCTGGTCGCGGTCAATGCGCAGCGAGATTTCGTTGCGCGAGAAGTGCGCACGCAGCTGGTGCCACTGTCCGTCGCACATGGCGAAGCGCGATCCGAACTTCTTGCGGGCGCGGAAGGGTCCCGTGCCATTCTGGCCTAAGTCCACCGACACGATCACTTCGCCGTCGAGGAGCTCCATGGCCAACGAAGGTGCCCCTGTTGAGAATCACGATCATGGGAAGGTAAGCAAGCACCACTTGTCTTTGTCATCAAAGTATCACAAGAAATGACCTAAATGAAGACGAACAGCTGAAGAAGGCCAGGAATGCTTTAACAAAATCGCCCTTGCCACAAGAGTACTTCGTTACATCTGAAAATTCATTATAAATATATATTTCTGGGGCTATCTATGACAATTCTTCTTCACTTACTTCGTTATAGCCAATAATTCGTTATAACTGGGTTCGTTATATCAAGGTTTGAGTGTAGGGAGCACATTTTGTAGCCTCGACAGTACCCTCAAACCTCAATATAACGAACTCAGATATAAAGAACTTATTTTTGTGTTAGACGGAACTTTGTTATAACGAAGTTTTACAGTATTGTAGGAATTGTGACAATACGTAAAAAAATCGAAAAGGCAAAAGCAGATACAGTGCCGCTGCTCTGAACCAAAACTGCAACCTTCGGGTAACGCCTCATGATGCTCTAGCAATTGAGCTACAGCAGCAGTCATCTTTACATTCATCTTATCAAATATTTTGCTGCACGAGACGTGGGAGTGGTAGCCAGTGCCCCTTGGTGGCATGACGACGAGTGTGGAACTTTTCTTTTGCAGGTTGGCTTTCATTATTGTTGTGCATCACAAAAAAAAAATTTAGCCTTTGATAACTTCCCCTTCTTTTGTACTACAAAAAAACAAACATATAAAGAGATGAAATAGAACAGTGCAGCTGTTCCCAAGGGTCTGAAATATCGCAAGCATCAAAAACATGAAGATGTATGAGACAAATGACTAAATAATCCCTACATTTGCTTATTAATTTATAGAATGCCAGTATAACTAAGAAAGCACTGTTGCAAAGAAGACAGCTTGAGAAAAAATTGGCGCTGTATCTGCATGTAATCTGCAAATGTCGTCGAAAGACAATAGTCTTGCGTGAGGAGAGAGTGAAAAAGACATTTATTTGATGTTCTGCTCAAAAAAATCGGTGAATGGTATTCTGAAGGTGCTGCGTTAGAGTGCCTCGAGCGGGCAGCGGAGGCAAACGAGCGCATCGAGTCACGTCACACGTGAGACATGAGCGCCATCTGGCAGTTTTTTTAGAAAACAAAACGCGTGGCTCTGAGACGGGTGTGCGTGCCCATCTCAGAGGTGATAAGGTGTAGAATGCAAAGTGACGGGTAGGTGCCACCACCGTTTCGTTTTAGCAAAGCGTTGGAACACTCGCCTTTCCGTGCAAGCGTTGCATGGTCAGCGCAGCGTGATAAGCGCTACGGTCCTTAAAGTTACTTATGTATGCCTTTTCTAGTAAGAGATGCAGATGCAGAATATATATGTGTTGTTATGGTGCCCCAGACATGTGCAATAATTGCTTTTTAATTGACAATTGCACAAGCACGAACGCTCAATCTTGAGCAACATTGGTGGGCGCTGCGGATGGGGTCGGCCGTTTCAAGTACCCGATGCCATTAAGAGTGGACAAACAGATGAATGTACAGACAGACAGACCAAAATTTTTGTGTTGAAGGTCCCCAAGAGAGACTATCATCTTTAAGATATGTTAAATTGTAAGCAGCCATAAGTAGGGGTATGTGCATATTAGAGGCTTCAAATATTCTATTCAAATAGTTCATTATTCAATTAAATTTGAAAAGCTCTTTTACTAAGTCTAATATTCAAATGCCACGATACCTCATGAAAAGTACCGAAATCGACACAAAGACACCGTGTTGAATTTCACAAGATCAGCTGTACAAAAATAATTTGCCTGCACTGCACGAGATTTAGTAATTCACCCGAAAATTAGTAATCATGTAATTTTCAGGAGTGATTCGACCGAAAAGATTAGTTGCCACCAGTGAGGATCGAACCCCCCACCTTTACCTGCTGCGATACACTCTTTTTCTTTAATTCATATCAGGGTGAAGAAAGCTTTTCATGCAAGATAAAAATGACTTTCCAGACAGAAACATATTTAGTGTATAAACCAGTGAATTCAACACCTGTACACTCGTAGCGACGACCGGATATTTACTGCTATTGCCAATCGGCGAAGAGCCATACTTGAGTGAAATAAATTCGAGTGCAAAAAAGGATATGAGGCTCCAGAACACAAGATGGCTGAACGAGTGATTGTTCAGTCATGTTGTCTTTTTGTCTCTTGTCCTTTTGCGCTGAACTCTATTTCTGGCTATGAACCAGCTCGCCCAGGAAAGCATTTGTTAAGTCATATTTGACTGGAATATAACGCTTCAGGCTCGAATTTCTTTGTGCTTTGCTTATGATAATGCGCATTCCAGAAATGTTTCATATATCAAGATCGTAAGGCTACACTAACATGCACATCCGTATTTTATTCTGATAGCAATTATGTGGCCACTCCCAGCAGATTTTCGGTTGAAAACTGCTGAGAGTGGAAAACTGCCTTAGAATTGAAAACTGCCTTAGAAAGTCACAAGAACAAGTGGCCTCCTACTGTAGCACTCATGATTTAGAAGAGAAAAAAAAAAGAATACGAGACATACTTGGTGTCAAACGCCACCACGTGGCTGGACATGCAGAGGGGTCATTCCAAATGTCGCAGTTGAAAAAAAAAAGAAATATCAAGCAGGGTTAGCTTCTGCATTGTAGACGTTTTCAGCGCGTTCCTCAAACACAAACATGTCACCCTGAGAGTTATAGTTCGCACTTGTTGCGTGTATACCTAATAGCTCTTTTTGAGCATCTTTCTTTGTGCTGCAGTGGCGTGCTGAAAGTATCGATCTGATTGTCGTCTTTCATGTGAAATTCCTATTTCTTGCTATCGCATTCGCCGCCTTGGCCTAGTGGCGAAACTGTGATTTTTTGCGTCTTCAACAACAAAAGGAGGCGTATCAATTACAGAAGGTCTCACGACATCATCACTTACCGTATGCACCCTCCGACAAGCTCATCAACACGCCGTTCAATCTCCACGTCCGGAACTCCAGCTGCACTTCCAGCTTATTGTCAACGTTGAACTGCTCGTCTGAAACAATGCACGATGGGTAAACAAAAGTGCGACGTTGAAGTCAGCCCCCTTATGTTTTATCTTACTGTAGAAGCATTTCCTTTTAAAGGTACGGTTAAAAGACTGTAGCCTTTCATGGAGCACAAAAAAAATGGCCCTAAATTGACTTACTGCAGCAAGTAGGGACATACCCCATTTTGCCACTGATTGAATTTCATTTTTTCATTTATCACTTTTTTTTCATTCATTCCACCTTAAGGGCCCGAAGACGTTACATAAGGGGGGGTTGTACATCCAGGTTGTAAGTTCCTAAGCAATGTAACAATATGAGAGTACACACTGATTACAATGAATAAGCAAATAAAGAACACAAGCGGAAATAACACGCATAACGAAACATAAAAACATATGATAGGCAATAAATGAATTCTGGGAGTACAGTAAAACAACTATAAACGCAACAGTTAATGTGCTGTGAGGACATCGCATTTAGATTTTGGAAAAAAGTTTTTCGTGAAATGTTAAGTGATCCCTGCAAGAAATAATATTATCTGGCAATGCATTTCAGAGTGTTACGGCATGGGGAAAAAATGAGCTGCTCATCGCCGTCGTCCGGCATTTAATGGTCATCAGAGGGTGCGTATGGGACAGGCGAGGTGACGTTCTTAATGGGCGTTTTAGGAGTTATTAATTGCCAATTAGTTCAAGCTTCACTCTCAAGAGGAGAGTTACAGCAAAGACAGTTACAAAAGTACCACTGTCGATCGCTCGGTTGTTTTTAAAGCAAACTCCACAAAATTTTTCAAGTACCTCAAATTAAAATTTTACTAGATGTATGGTGAACTTGGTAAGAAAATACAATGCCCCTCTAAAAATAATAAAAAATATATCATTTCACTATTTTTTATTTTTTGACGAAACATTTGTGAAAGAAATTCTGCATGTAAAGTGTGTGGAATCTCTTCTGGTTATCGAATGTGCCCAAGGTATCCCTCTGAACCAAAGTAATAATTGTAGGCATGACCATTATTTAAGTTAAAAATTTATATGTTTGATGACTGGATTTTCAGGGATTTTTTTCTCAGAGGAAAAATCTGATAGAGATGCAGTTCTGGTGGCAACACTATTATTTTGCTTCAGAATGGGCACATGCTATTCAGAAAGAAGTCACAAAAGTTTTCCCTTGATAGCTGCAGTGGTTACAGAGAAAATGTTCCTTTTCTGCAAAAAGTATTGTTTGAAAAAATGCCGTTTAAAGTTCTAGTTGCTGCAGTGCAGACAGGAGATCAAGTGCATTTGGGGTTGTTTTTAAATGCTTTCCACTGTACAAAAAAAAAATAAGTCACATTGTGGAAGCACTCGTCATTAATTCTGCGATACCGTACTGTGAAAATACTATGAAAACTGCAAAGTTGCATTTTCAGTTGATTTTGCCCTCTATCCCTTAAAATAAACATCTCCAACTCATTTGGATTACAGTAGAACCACATTGATACATGCCCGTTTTGTACAACTTCCCAATGCTAATGTTCGTAATATTGTAATCGAGAGAAGCGGTGCAATGTTTAAGTGAATACAGAGTGCTCATTTTCCCAGATAGCATGTTTATTTTCGCATTCTTCTCCCCGAGGAAACTTACAAGTGAGATTCTACTATATACAGCAAAGACCATTGTGTATAAACCACTTCTCAACATACCATAAACAGCGTAGGCATCTCCCTGGAAGAATGCTCCGAGCTCAATGTTGGTAAAGCACTGTCCGACACCTTGCGACTTTCCACTGGCCAAGTCCACACTTCTGCTGTTGACGTTGAAGTTTCGGATGCAACCCTTGAAGCTCTCTTTCACCTGCAAGTGCATTCATTTGTGCTGGACTCTGTCGCACAATAAGATATTCACTGTTTTTTTTTTCCTTCAGTTCAAAACAAATCTTTTTGGCGACTCCTCACCTTTGCTACTGGGAACTACTCGGAGTTAAACTTAGTAAGCCTACACTTGCTGAATTCATTGATACTCTGTAAGGCATCCGATTATAAACATTATTACCTGCTCAGACAACTATGATTGAATGCCGAACGTCATGTGCTGTAAGAAATTATTTGTTCTGAAGCAGATGCCTGTTTCAAATTCATGATGAACACAAAATAATAACTGCACATTTTCAGTTTGCTAAATTCAAATATAATGCAACGCAGTCGAACTCGGATGTATAGAACCTGAAGGGGATCACAAAAAGTTCTATATATAGTGTGAGACTGAACGTAATCTGGCAAACTTGTGCTAGATGTTCATCTAGTCGTGATGACGTTTCTTAGCAGTGCCTAGATGCGTGCATGCACTAGGACTGCATTGATGCCGTAGCCTCTGTTTATTAAAGCCGTTTTCGCTATATTATCACCTTGCCTACGTCGCTGAGTCCTCATTCCTCATATTTGGCACAGTCGTCCTCGAACCATGCCGAGGAAACTGGAGCCACTCGTCCATTTCGTGCAAGTTGGTGTTTTGTGCTAGCTGCCCGCCTCACTGCTTTTACCTGCCCTAAGCCTTCCTCGATCTTGCCCGCCCGTCCATCGACCGCAATGCCACTTATAAACTGGAATGAGGCCACTAAGGATGACCTCCAGGAATTCACAGCAGACTTTATACGCCATGAACTTTGACGCCGTAAGCTGGAGACAACTAGCTCGAGGGAAGACATGATTGAACGGTTGCTTCATGACACCGCCCGGAAACGTCAACTGCCTGGTGGGCCCGACTCGACAGCTGAGCAGTCTGTTTTAAGTACGAAAGTGCTGAGGGACCTACTACAGCAGTTTTTGACGGTGTCAAAACGGCCGACGTTTCCAGTAAAAGTCACTACGTTGCCCGACCTTTCGGCCTCACTGCCAACCTTTAGTGGGGACAGTAGCATCGCGGCTCACCAGTGGGTTGAAGAACTCGAGCGTACTCAAGGCTTGGCGTCAAAGACAACGTCTACTCTCTTAGCGGTTGCACTTGGTAAGCTCCGTGGCACTGCTGCAGATTGGAAAACTGTGGCAAGAAACCAGTTGAACACGTGCGAGAATTTTAAAGCTGTGTTTGAGAACCAGCTTGGAGACAAACTTACTCTTTTGCAGTGGCAGCACATATTCACTAGACGCGTCCAGTCACCCAGTGAAAGCCTCGTTGACTACTCTTTGGTGAAACAGCACGTAATTTCAAGATGTCCGGTCCAACTGACGGATCCTCAGCACATTGAATATGCCCTACAGGGTGTGCACGATGCACACATGACAACAACTATCACCGCACAGCGGCCACCAACTGTGAGCGCATTTCTTGCCATTGCCACCCAACTTGACCAAACTATAGAGCATGCCTCTGTTTTTCCAAGTCAGCCGCCCATTGCAGCCACATCATAAACGTTATGAGTGCCTCCCTTGCCTGTGCTTCAGATTGGCTCTAGGAATGACATAGCTTCTTCACAAGTCAATCCACCTGCCTCATCAGCACCACATCGAATTTTGTCGTTACCCTTGGATCAACAAGATTCTCGTTATCTTGCAATTAGTTCCCGAAATGGCGCACCTGCTTATCGCCCCGGGGAAGATATAAGCAAGGCCATGTGTTACAACTTTCGCCAACCGGGCCATCTTACATCGAAGTGCCCCTGTTCCGGAAGCAGTGCCCCGCCATCCAGCCAGCAAACAAGTTATCGCTGCCTGGCATGCCTTCAACCTTCAGAACCACTCGAAGGATCTCTTGTGCAGTGCACTGTGATTCAAGCAGATATTCCACTTATCGGCTCTGTAGACACATTTCCGGACAATGGTTCAAAGCACACCATGCTATCGCTAGACATCATTGGATCTGGCAATTTGCTACCATGGACCAAACCTCCCATATCTGTTGTAGGTGGCAATACCGTCATGCCAGCTGACACATCATGTACTCGTATCTCTGTGGGGCCTCTTTCGGCAGTACTTGAAGTTCTCGTTCTGGCTAGAAACCCTTTGCCTTTAATCCTCGAAGAGGACTGGTTTGAGGCCATCCGAACTGAGCTCCTTATCCAACCACCTCATTCAACAGAAATTGGCCATCCCAGCACAGGTGTTATGTGGTGCATGAAGAAGCTGTTGCCAAGAAAGTCTCATGCTGTTGTGCTGTCCAATAGCTCTACGCCTTTTTTACCCAAGCAACATCTTCTACAGCCTGTTCGCCGTCGCCAAACAACACCCAAACCCCATGCTTACCTGTCGACCAGAATGAAGAGTTGCCCGAGCAGAAGCCACATGAGTCGAAGGACGCAGCACTTTGCATGATGGATGCTACATTGGACATGCCATGGCTCCGTTGTGCTCAGATGGCCCCCAGCAACAAGCAGTTATTGCAGTTAACGACGTCTCGCATCAGTCTACTGACTTGTTCGCCACAATGGTGGTGATTTAAGGCTCTACAAAGGGGCTGAGCATCCCACCGACCTTTTTCCAGATGCAACACCACATGCACGTCAGTCATGTAGATGTGGCAAAAAGGATCGCGATTTCATGGAGCGCCAATGTCAAGTGTTTCATACTCAAGGCTCGGTCACTAAGATCGCCCATCTAAAACAAGGATTGTACCAGACAGCAAGCCAGCTGCTGCAGGCCAAGGACTTAAAAACAAACAAACAACGGGACACCAAGGCAAGTATACACTCAGCGGCTCGGAAACTTGTCAGTTCTCTGGGCTTCGACAGCATCTCAGCCATAAGATTGAGACTCTCCGGTGTAAAAGACCTGCAGAAAGTAAGCGAAAGAAGGAAAAACAAGCCACCAAGCCAGCTGCTAAGCCAACCCAGAATAAGCGACACAAGCCGAGTCAAGAAAGCCTAGCCGCTGCGAGCAACACAAAAGTGGGAAAGGCACCACAGAGTGCAGCTGCCTTCTACCATGATTGCCACGTCGTCTATAGTAAACTTGAGTTGACTGACTCGTCAACTAGTACAGATGCGCGGCCTAAAGTTGAAAAGGAGGAGGAGGTTGACTAACAACCTGAAATGAAGGCAGAAAAGGTGAAGCACCTTAAAGAACGTGAAATGTGCTATGTGAAACGGGCTTAGGAGAAGTGAAAATGCCACAAGGAAGAACAGATCAAGGTCAGAGATGACTATATTTTGAGGAAGGCACAGCTGAAGTTGTGCGAGAAGTGACAGCAAAAGAAGTGCAAGAAGTGGGATTCAAACACTGAGAACGTCAAGCAACGTCAGATAGAGTGTCACCAGGAATGTGACAACACCAAGGCACGCCAACATGCCAAGCTTTAGACCAAGATCTAGAGCCTCAAGAAGGAACACCACAATGTTCCAAGGTTTGTGGACCATTTAGATGTTTTGGTGACTGCAAGACTATGAGACAAAGAAAAAGGGGGGGATGTGGTGTAAAAAGCCATCGAGCATTTTACAAAAAAGAGGGGTCAGATGTGAGACTGCACGTAATCTGGAAACCTTGTGTTACATGTTAATTTAGTCGTGACAATGTTTCGTAGCAGTTCTTAGGCGCTTAGAGTGTGCACTATGAATGTATTGATGCCGTAGCCTTTGTTTATTAAAGCCGTTTTCGCCATATCATCGCCTTGTCTACGTCGCCGAGTCCTCACAATAGGCAATTTGATATAAAAATTTTTTCATATGTCAATAGTATTTCAAAGGGATTTCACAACTATTCAAATATACACAATCATTCGTTCTATGTGGCTTCTACATATGTGGATTCAACTCATTCTTGATTGATTGATATGTGGGGTTTAACATCCCAGAACCACCATATGATTATGAGAGATGCTGCATAGTGGCGGGCTCGGGAAATTTCGACCACCTAGGGTTCACCCGGTTCAACTTTTTCTACCAAAATAAAAAAATGTGCGGCAAATTCTGTACGCTATTCTGAAAAATAACTCAGGAATTATGGAATTAGGGGTGCACTCTCCCATTGTACTATCACAGGAGTAGATATTGACAGGCGCAATATCTTGATGTGCTTGGTTTAAGTCAACAGACACTGTCAGCAATGCTCAGCACAAATCGCGCCTCTGTGTTCAAGAGGCTTCTCGGTTGTGGGAGATCATTTTGTTAAAATTGCGCACAGTATGTGAACACCTATGCTTACTTAAGAGCTTAAGCGACCATTAGTGATAGCTATGGAATGGTCAATGCGCAATGTATAAATGACGATGTGACCTAGCGATGATCAATTTTACCGATGGCCAATGCTCTGTTCACTAATATCAGTGCACAGCCGCCATTGTTTGCTGCAGCTTGAGGTTCCGTTTTCCCGGCCACAAGTTTCAAAGGGTTTCACTATGGACGTGTCGTCTCTGCCTTCGTCAGCATCGCGACCCTGTGACAATATGTACACAACTTGCGCCAGTTTCGAGCAATGTTACGGGCAAGAGGCGGCAGTTCTGTTTCGGGTTATGGCAAATGTCTCCGTCGAGACATGAGCAACACATCTGCAGCACTCACGAGATCTTCAGGAACGGAAAAGCCTGACGCGATGCCGCCAACGTAGAGCGGGCCGCGGAAGGGCATCCGCCTGTGCACCTGCAACTTCAATGCCGCCTTGTCGTCTACGGACAGAATGAGTCGGGAGCCCTCCTTCGAAAGGCCAACCTGCGAGAACGACAATGTGCAGCAAGTTGACAGACTTGGTGAAACACTGCACTGTGATAAACATTTCTGCACATCTATTTTGGCCACTGTGTCATGGCGCTAGAATTGCTTGAACTTATCGTTAACCTTATCATCCATCTACAAAGCTCTGGCACCTCTTTTTTTTTTATGGTCGGACCTGCAAATCTTACACACCGCTGTTACACATCATAGTTGAGGCCACATATATACACTCAAAACTCGATGTAACTAACTGAACATAACAAAATATAGGTTATAATGAAGTAAATTAAAATAGTTTTGCAATAGATATAGTGCTAGCAATATACCTTTACAATGAATTTTCAGATATAACGTACTTATTTATGTGCAAAAATGAAACTTATTTATAATGAGGTCCGAGTTCTAAAATTTTTTAAACACCTTAGAAATAGTTTGAAAATTCATATATTTAACAAAAATCTCGAAAACTATAGGGAACAGATGCTATCGATGAATTAAATGTGGCGTCGAATATTGATGCGTCACTATTAGAAGCAAGAAACAAGATTCAATTTAGGTTGTTAAATAGCGAGTCATAACACGCATGTGACTATTACATACGTCACTGTAACAGCGCAACAAAACTACCAGACTGAAAGGCACATTGAGCAAAAACAGATGCCATTCTCATCCCAAATACCAACTGGCATTAATACATTTTAGGCACTATGGCGAGGAATTTATGTATTGTTTTTTAGCTCGCTGTAGTAAAGGAAAGTTCTGCCTAAATTGTCTAATTATGCAGTTTCGTTGTTGCACGTAATGTGGAGCTGTAGCCCCACACCATGTGCAAAGGCCTGGCATTCTCAAGCTTTACAAGATGCCACAGTTGAAGTTGAGAATGCAGTTAAATTTGGTGATAACACCATTGTTTCATACTAAAATGTTAACGAAGCTGAAGACTTCTCTTGCGATAGCATGTATCGGCATTCACAGTGGTGATTACTTGTACCTATGATAGACAGAAATTCAGAAAACAAAACATTCATGGTAATGGTAGATGAAACATTTATTGACATTATGTGCTGGCTCTATAACATGGTGGTACTGCTATGATTAAGTCGATGCAATCAAGCATGCTATAAAACATTAAGCTTATAATGCAAGTTGGCAGACTGCATTGGCTTTCCTTAAAAATAGTTGTGGCCTTAACCTAGGTCATTTTCACCCAAAACCTAATGAAAACAAGGAGACTTCACTTAATGCAATAGTCAACAACTGCAAAAATTGGGCATTTAACTCAAATCATTAATTGCAAGACATGAACAAGCTTTTAAGATGCAACTCCTTGGGTTGGCACAAAAAGAAAATTTTTTCGAGCTAAAATTGGGAGATGGTGTCCTCTAGTTATTACAATCGAAACATCCAAACTAAACAATCAACTATAATTGATACGAATTACATGCTAGAACATTATTTAAATTCGAAAAAACTGTACACATATTTCATGTGAAGTCTGCCATATACCGTATTTACTCGCATAATAGGCGCACTTTTTTTTCAGAAAATCCGGCTCGAAGTTAGGGGTGCGCCAATTACGAGGGGTAAAATTTTAGAAAATTTTTTCAACTCGGTTCTCGCGCTTTAAATCTGCACACTTGTCAAGTAAAAGGCGACTTTATCGTTTACCAATGAATTCAGCATAAAACAAACATACCTACGTACCTTTTAATGAACAAGCGAGAGCCATCAACTGCACACACACACGTAAAATTTATTTACACAAAAGTCGTAGCTGTTCCTCCTTTTCCCTATTCGGAGTCCGAGTCGGAGATCACACATTCATCCTCGCCGAGCGGGAATTCGTTTTCGGTGTCCGAATCATCCGCACCTCACAACATGTCATCCTCACTCGCATCCAGTGCGTTCAAGATACCCGTCTTCTTGAAGCTTTTCCTGACGACTTCGTCGGAGATCGCCTGGCACGCTTCCACGATCCAAGCGCACAGCATTAACACAGGCGGCCTCTTAATCTTACCACCTGGAGTCAGCTGATGTTGTCCTCCAGCCATCCAGGTGGTGTACAGCCTTCGAACATTGTCCTTGAAAGGTTTATTCAAGGACACGTCCAAAGGCTGCAGTATCGATGTGAGGCTGCCCGGAATCACTGCCAGATCTGTGCGCAGCTCCTTTAGCTCATCTCGTACGCGGTCTACTAGGTGCCCACAAAAACTGTCCAGGACAAGCATGGACGGCAACAACAGACCACCAGGCCGCCGACCCCAGACTGTTTTCACCCAATCCACCATGAGTTCCGCGCTCATCCAGCCTTTTTCCTGGACTCTGACGTAGATGCCTTGAGGGAATTTTGCCTTTGGGAGCGTCTTACGTTTAAAAATAACGTAAGGCGGTAGCTTACGCCCATCCGCTGTCGCCGCCAGCATTACGGTGCATCGTTGTTTATCAGCGCCAGACGTTCTGACGATGACGCTTCGTGCACCTTTCTCCTCCACTGTCGTGTTCCACGGCATATCAAAGCAAAGGGTGGTCTGATCAGCGTTGCTGATCTGGGACAAAATGAAGTCTTTCTGCTGTCGGAGCTTTATAACAAAACTGTGGAAGTCCACCACTTTGTCCTCATATGCTGCGGGCAAGCGCTGGCACAAGGTGGTCCGCCTTCGCAGTGCGAGGCCATGGCGCCGCATGAAACGAGTTGTCCATCCGGAGCTGGCTTTGAACTCTTTTGCTTCGATGCCCTGCGCTCGGGCTATTCTGCGCGCCTCAGTCTGCACAATACTGGAAGACTTCGGTGACGTCACCACGCGAAGAAGACATAAAACCTCGTCCGCTTCAGCGGCACCTCAGTGAGAGCGGCGGCACTACAGCAGCAATGTCGCTGAAACATGCGTGGCTTATCTTGCAGGTTGGTTATTATGCTCTGCATCTTCCTATCATTCCTGCAATCTTTTTTTGATTGTGCTGCCGCTCCCAGTGAATTGTTTTGACATTTTGTTCAAGTTGTGGTCAGAATCGGTGCTAATGCTTTCCGGGGACATTGAACTCAATCCCGGACCAACTGTTGAGGAAATGCTAGAGACAATCTTAAAGACACAAACTCAAATACAAGCTAGGCTAACTCAGATAGAAGAAAAATTGGAACCTTTGTCTGAATATGCTACTAAGATAAATAACCTTGACATTGCTGTTCAAAGCCTCCAGCGCACGATTGAACAACAGCAAGAAAGGTTAATCGAATTGGAAGACAGGGCTAGAAGAAATAATCTTCTTGTTTTTGGTGTCACTGAGACTGATAAGGAAACACGACAGGACATTGAAGAGAAAGTATTAAAAAACATATTCTCAACGCGCCTTGGTGTTACAGTGTCCTCAGTAGAAAGAATTCACCGCATTGGTCAGAAGAAAAGCAAATAGGACAGACCAGTAATTGTAAGATTTTATGACTACAATGAAAAGATGGCCATATTTAGGAGCTGCAAAAAATTGAGAGGTACTAATATCGGAGTCTCTGACGACTACTCAAAAGAAACATTAGAAAAAAGGAAGTCCCTTTAGCGCTCTGCTCTTGATGATAGGCGCAATGGTGCGAAGGTGAGGCTTGTTCGAGATAAGCTTTACATCGACGACGCTGCTTATACGTGGGATTCCCGTTCCCATACACGCGTGAAAGTTAAGAACGCTCAAAGCGAAGCACGCAGCCCAGTCTGACAAAAGCAGCAGTGCGACATAAAGCTGATAAACGTGAATGCACGAAGCGTTTTGAACAAAACAGAAGAACTAGAACCGTTGACACTAATTTATGACCCTGACCTCGTGGCTGTAACAGAAACTTGGCTAACAGAGCATGTTGCAGATACGGATGTTTTTCCCATTTCATTTCATGTACTGCGTAATGACAGACTAACCCGAGGCGGAGGCGTTGGTTTACTGATTAAGAAAACTCTTCGGTACGAATTATTGTCGCCCATTAAAGACTGTGAGAACGTGTGGTGCAAATTATTTATGGGAGATATCACGTTACTTATAGGGGTTCTCTATAGGGCCCCCGGAACTTCAGTTGATATTTTTGAGAAATTGGATGACTACTTGCTAACAATGACAAACAAACGAAGCAGAGTAATAATCACAGGCGATTTTAATTTACCAGGTGTTGACTGGAATGCACGAGTTGCTGGGCCGCTTAACAGGCCTCTTGCAGAAAATCTGCTTGACATCATGATCAAGTACGATTTGGTTCAGGTAGTTGACAAGCCCACTCGAGTTCAAGGACAAACCGAGACATTGTTGGACTTACTATTTTTGTCACAGGAAGTGTTTGATTATGAAATAAGTATCGAGGATGGAATCTCGGATCATAAGGTGGTTGCAGCAACCCTTAAACCAAATAAAAAGTTAGAAAAAATAACCAGAGTAAAGGTGTACAATTTTCAGGCCGCAGATGATACCTCAATTCTTGATTACTTAGAAATGGCTTTTGATGCTATCCCGCCTACAGATGATGTAAATGACCTCTGGGAATACTTTAAGAAGGTAGTAAACGACTGTTTGTCACGTTTTGTTCCCCAAAGAGAAAAGAGAACTGCAAAAGCTAACCCATGGATTACCAGAAGCATCATTCACCTAAAACGACGACTATGTCGCGCCCGTCGGAAAATACCAAGAAACTCGTCTGTTATTGCTCACATTAGTGCTCAGGTACGAAGAGAAGTCAAGCAATCTAAAAGTAATTTTCTAACTAATATATTGTCTGAATACATATCCAACTCTCCCCAGAAATTTTGGCGGTACCTGTCTAGTTCGCAGTCTGAAATAACTGGGCTTTCTATAGACGGGACCTCCTATAGCGAACCGATTCAGATTGCCGAAGCACTCAATCATTACTTCAGTACTGTTTTTTCTCCAAGTATTGATCATTCAAAAAAAGGCTGTACGTTCGATGATACTAGTTCCAATCTTCTTACCGTATCTAAAGAGGGCGTAATGGCATTACTGCTTAAATTGGATCATAAAAAATCACCTGGTCCGGATATGATTCCCAACGAATTTTTGAGGCGCTACTCTGATTGGGTTTCTAGTTTCTTAGTTAAAATTTTTAATTTATCTTTGTGTACTGCTGCTGTTCCGATTGATTGATTATTAGCAAGAGTTGTGCCCATTTTCAAAGCTGGTGACCGCCTTAATGTTTGTAATTACCGTCCAATTTCTATCACATGCACGGCATACAAAGTAATAGAACATATAATTTCAAAATATATATTTCAATATATAGAAAACAATAATCTGTTTTATAATAAGCAACACGGTTTTAGAAAAGGCCTTTCAACCGTCACTCAGCTTTTTGAATCTGTTCATGCTTTCGCTACAGCGATAAACTCAAAAGAACAAGTCGATGTCATAGCAATTGATTTCTCTAAGGCCTTTGATGGAGTATGTCACCAGAAACTTATTCAAAAAATGTTAATACTTGGTATTGATCCCGCAATTGTAAGATGGGTTGAAGCGTACTTGCGCAATAGGTTGCAGTTTGTTGAAAGAAGTGGCGCACGTTCTTCTCTTTTACGCGTATCCTCTGGTGTGCCACAAGGCTCCGTGTTGGGACCTCTACTCTTTTTAATTTATGTGAATGATATTGCAACGGTTGTGCCTCCTTTTGTTGATGTAAGGTTATATGCAGATGATTGTCTCTTGTTTTGTCATGTGAAAAGTGTTTCTGATCAAATGCTCCTCAATGATGCTCTTCGATGTATTGACAACTGGTGTGAAAAATGGGACATGAAAATTAATTTTGATAAAACTGTTTGCATGACAATTTCAAATAAAAAAACCCTAAACTATAAATACACAATAAACAATAGAGAAATTAAGAGTTCTAATGAGTTTAAATACTTAGGTGTTACTATATCCAGCAGTTTAAAGTCGGACAAGCATATTGACAACATTACAGGACTGGCGAAGTGAAAGCTGGGTTTTCTGAGAAGGAAACTCCGTAATGCACCGCCCTCTGTTAAATTGTTGGCGTATAAGACTATTGTTAAACCAACGCTGGAGTACGCAGCTATCATCTGGGATCCGCATACTAAAACTGAAATTAACAAACTTGAACGAGTACAAAGATTGGCCGCGAGGTTTATTTATTCAAATTACATGAGAACACAGTCTGTATCACTTTTGCTTGCTAGGGCTGACCTTCAATCGTTAGCTACACGTAGAAAAATAGCTCGCTTAAAATTTATTTATGACCTGTATCATAAGAACTACAAGCTGGATCCCAGTGTATACCTGCGCCCCCCAGGACGAGTGTCGGCTCGTACCAATCACTCATTTTCTGTCCAAGCTTATGTACCGCGGGATAATGTATTTAAGTTTTCGTTTCTGGTGCGATCTATTGTTGACTGGAATGCGCTTCCTCCCGAGGTACTTACAGGATGTAGATCCTCACAGGATTTTCAACGACGGCTGGACTTGTTTTTTGCCTAACATTGTTTGTGTATTGTTCACCTGTTCACCTCCCACCCCTGCTACAGCCCGCAAGGGCTAGCAGTATTGTAAATAAATAATATCCAACGACACAGCACAGCCGTCTTGTCGTAGCTCCCGTATATGCCGGACCAGTTGCTCTTCGACGTTCGGATACCTGCCGGTCTTGGCACCGCGGAAAGCCCGTCGTGTCTTCTTCGTCGCCTTAAGTTTTTCTTCTTGGTCCCTCCAGCACCGAATACTGGTTTCTCCAATGCCGAAATGCCTGCTTGCAGCCCGGTTGCCGTGCTCCAGCGCGTACTGCACTGCCTTCAGTTTAAACCCAGCCGTGTAGCTCGCGTACGTCCCCATGGTGGAACCAAAGTTCAATACACGACCACAACATACGCACACCGCTTGCAAAATGGCGTTTCTTTCTTTTTCTCTGATGGTGGTGATGGCGATCGAGCCCCCGGCGTTGTACAAGTGACCTCCAAAAAGCGCGGCGATTTGGGGGGTATCAGTGATTGATGGAACAGCCGTTTTTTTTTGTCGCTCATGGACGCTTTTTTTTTTCAAGTTTTATTTCGACAAACACGTTGATTAGGTCGTTGCACTTCGAATTTTTTTTATTTGCTCGTCGATTTGCCTTCTTTTTTTCTTCAGGGTACGGGGACCACGTTCCAACTGTACCGCTGGGGGGTAGAATCGTTTCTGATCACGGCCAAGTTCGGGGTGCGCCTATTATGCGCGGAATTAAAAAAAAATCGAAATTTCTGCTACCAAACTAGGGGTGCGCCTATTATGCGAGTGCACCGATTATGCGAGTAAATACGGTATTTACTTGACAATACCAGCCCAAACTGATTAGTGTTGCCTTACTGCTAATACTAGCTAATCTTGGCTAATGTGTGCTATCCGTTATTACAGCAGCATAATTAATTAGTTCACATGCACTGCAATACCTTTGCCTCATTTGACCAAATGCTTGACACCTCCCAACAGTTCTTCATAGAGTCAAAATATTTAAAGCAAACTTTTCACGACAAAATCTCGGTACAGTAGACTCGTTGCATGGAATTTGAAGGAACCAGGAAATGGTATGTTCAATTTAACTTATACATATTAACCGAAAGATGAACAGGCTGCACAATTCTAGCACAAAGCCGATCATATCGCAGGCAATAGTTTCAATACGACAGTGATTCAGTTTCTTAGATGTCCGTTTTCTGCAGTTGGCAGGTACACGTGAAGACTAAATCAACGCACGATGACACGGTCATTCGGTGCTGGACTCACGTGATGCCAGTGGCCGTCGTTGAGTCCACCGTGACTGTGGAGTTTCTTCGGCATCCCCCTGTCGGTGACCTGAAGCAGCACCCGGCCTCCGGAGAGGACGAGAGAAAACTGTCGGCTATAGGAGCCGGCCTGAGCCAGCAACAGCACTCCGTTGGGGTAGTACGTCCGCAGCTCGAGGCTCACATTAAAGCTGCATTGCAACAGTGGATCACAAAATTCTTTTAAAAACAGACAAACCTAGCATGCTGAAAGTTTTGTTTCCTAAGGTAACAGATATAGGGTCACTCCACAAAGTAATGAGCCTGGGTCTTGTAAAATTTAATACATTGGTCCCGTCGACACATACTATTAAAGTTCTTCAAAACAGATTCCTTGGGTTTCAATATTGCCTTCAATGCAATCCCCATCCTGCAGAGCCCCCCTGAAAATCGACTGCTGTGACATCTATCAGAGACTCTGCGACAGCTGATAGACAGTGGGAGCACTATTGAAATGGTGATGTTTCAGGCTTTTCTCGACATTTGGGAAAAGGAAGAAAGTCTGCCAGGCTCACGTCAGGACTGTATCAGGGCAATGAGACCAGACACAACTATTGAGACTGTGTGATAAAGGTTGCAGTAGCTAACCTCTGGGAGCCTTTTCAGTGTGGAAATCGCAATCATGGTAGAACAGTGAGCGTCTCTGCCAGGATAGCTGCCGTAATACTTTCTTCAACAGCATATTGCCAAAAATTTTTAAGGTGTTTTTTTCCAAAGTTGTGTTTTCATTACTCTCTACAGGACTGATCACATCTACATTGTCAGTGCATGTCCTCTTGCATTTATGGCGATTGCAAAGTAGGTGTTTCGTGCTGTCGTATGAAGACGTATTGCAACTCATTGTTTTCCTCATACGCCACAGCAATGTACTCGAACACCCATTTATGTCGTTACCAATAACGATAACCACAAGTTTTCTGATGTCTTAGGAAACATTATTCTATCAGGAGCTTTACCTGTTCAAATCACCTTAACCGACTGCTTCTTGTCCAATCATTGCAGACAAAAAACTAGCTCTATTTGGCATTCAGGATAAAGTAAATAAATACTGTTCAAAGCAAGGCAACAGCTTCTCACTCATTTCTAAACTCGATGACATTCTGCATCTCCACATGACTGTTCAGAGTGTCCCCAAACTTGAAGGCTTTGTCGTCCAGGTCGTGCGGTGGCTTTTCCGAACACTGGTCAAGCTGCTGTTCGGTGAGGACGGCCATTCGGTCGTGCTCAGGCGGCATGGGACGCGGGCGCTTCAACAGCCGCCCTATGCCGGCTCCCTCGTGAGACACCGGGAAGTTGAATCCCAGCAGTCTACGGGAAAAGAATCGGCACATTTATAAAACTGTACAACATTATCAGGCAGCCTTGAAGGCTCAAACCACAATAATGATTCACAGGAGGTCACACAAGAAAGTTTGTCGCAAAGCTTCTCCATAAAAATTGCTAATATAATAACTAACAGCCTCCTGCTAGGTTATGGCCACTGATAGCTTTTATCGGTGTATTAATGTAATAGGCTATCGGCAAAGTTGTCAGGCTTAGGTTATTCATTCATTCATTCATGCAATACAATGCATTGCAATGATAAACTCTAACCATGATATAATGAACCCGTATATAAGGAAATATTGGTTATAACAAAGTAAACGAAACATAGTCTTGAAATAGATACAGTGTTAGGAGTAGACCTTTATAAAAAAAATTTCGCATATAAGGAACTTATATTCATGTGAAACTTTATTAAAGTGAGGTTTGAGTGTACAATACAAATAAAAAGAAAATATACAGTACACTTTCAGTAAACATACATACATTAAATGAAATGCCTGCTTAAATGGAACAACTGCTTCAAACATGACTGGTTTTATTCTTAAATTCTGTGCTTTTGTTCATCTCTCGGAAAATAGAGCTCCTGTTTAACGGACTGGTCTCTGCAGGTTACATTTAAAAGAATCCACTGTAATGTACAAAGATTTCCCAAAGTAACATTGTTTGGAAACCCCCTGTTTACACATGTATAGCAAATAGAGAACAAAGATAGGCAACTAAAAAAAAAAAACAGGAGAATTAAAAGAATGAATGTAATGAAAAAAATTACTGAAAATTTTGGTAATTTAAGATTATACATGCTAGTAAAAATGCCTGTACTAGAACAGGAGTACAAGTAATTAAATCAGATCACCATACACTATCACAACACATCCATATCAATATCTAACACTGTCACATCTAGCATAAAGTCTACAAGACCTATTGGGGCAGGTGTATTAGTCTAATATAACATTACTCTAGTAGATTGTATTAGTTTAGTATGTCTATAAGTGTATTAGTCAAATAAATCTGCAACTGTGTCATGCAAATCTTGTCAGAAATGGTCGAATAGTGGCAATGTTTATTCTGTTGCTAACTGCTCAACTTCAGCCACACGGCTAGAAAATTGAGCAGTGAGCGACAAAAACACCTATGTGAGGTCGACTACTACCACTAAGGTTATAATGAATCTTTTGATCTATGCAACAAAGCCCAAAGTTCATGTTTTTTTTTATTGACATGTGTGTTTAGTGATCAACTTCTATTCTCATTCCTCTCATTTGTTTTTGTTTTTTAAGCCTGTGTCGTCTTACACAGTTTCCTGTTCTCGTCTATGCTCCATTTTCTTTAATTTCTTTGTAAATTACAAATGCACAATTGCAGACGTATGGGCTATTTGAAATAAATTAATTAATGCAATAGAAGGTTGCAAGCTGGTTCTGTGGCAACCTGCAAACTAGAGGAAGGGTCAACAAAGAAAAAATCAACAGCCGTTACTTTGCACGAAGCCACAAAAGATTCCATACAAACTTTCCAGAAAATGAAGCATCCGAGTTGAAAAACCTGTTCTCGTGCAAGATCGAAACCAAGACCTTAGCCTGAATTGATGAAATGCAGACAGGCAGGTCAGAAGACAGGGCGGGCGTTTCATCCTGCCGAGAACACACTCGCTACTCACACATCGTTGAAGACAGCATCTTTGATGGTGCCGATAAAGTTGTCTCGGGTGGCCGCCTGGTCCCCAATGGCAATGCCCCCCCGTACGCCACCAAAGAAGAGGCCTCCCATGCCGGGACCTTCAATGTCGGTGGTGCCCTTCGGCAACCGCAGACTGTCTATTTCAGCATCGTCCACGTTCACTTGAATCCTGCACGAGCACAGAACATTAGGCCTTTTGTGCTTCCCTGTTCTGAAGCTTGGACAACCATGTTAAACTGATAGATATTTATGCCCCATGACGTTAAACTCGAAGCTGATAGATATTTATATTGCATGACGTTAAACTCATTGTAAGCCCCCCTTCTTATGTAATGTCTTTGGGCTTTAGGGACACTAAGGTGGAATAATAAATTTGTTTAGACTGATGATACTCTCAAAACTATGGGGTTGTTAATTCGTGAAATAAATCGATGTCAAAAGCTTCACTTTTAAAATCTCCTACCGAAATTCCTTAAAATGAAGTCATGGATTTCAAAGCGGCTTTTCCTATTCTGGCTACACTGGGTCAGCGAAATTTCCTCAACCTAATTGGTATGGCGAGCCTCTGCCTACCTAAGAAAGACAATGTACTTCATTTTTACCGAACTCTGTAAGCCGTAGCAGAGGATTCAACAAAATCAATGACATCATGGCGTGTCATGAGGACACCTCATGGTGGCATCGCCCTCCACAATTTTTTCTGGCCCATTTTCTGACTTACCAAGCATCTTTTTGCAGCATAGTGTATCTGGTATCACAAATGAGTATTTAATAACATGAGAAACTTAGTTTTTACCTTTCGTTTCGTTTAAGATGCAATACAGTGAAACCTCGTTAAATCGTACCCGCGTAAACAGTAGTTTCGTTTTGAAAGTAGTGAAGTCAAATCTCCGATTCGGCGGCCATAGAACATAATGCATTTTGCATCCGCGTAAGCTGTACGAGCTTATCGCGTATGTAGCGGTTAATAAGTAGTTTTTTTAATTTTTGTTGCACACTCGCCACGGCATGTCATTCCCCACTGGGCATCCCGACAGAACAGCAAGCCCCAGAGATCGAAACACGCCTCGCTTGTTTGTGTTGATGATGATGGTGCCTGTGTTGGTGAGCGCCATCTCTTGGATTTTTCTGCAACAACAAGCACTCGGCCGGCTAGGCTTCTGGTGTTGTCCACGCGATGTCGCTTTGCACAAGTACGCAAACACGGTGTGCACTTGCTTTGCTTTCTTTGTTCCTTTGCCGCCGTGCATAGGTGTTCTCTGGTTTATCCGTGCCATACAGCTCTCGTGTCGTTTTTCACGTGTTGTGTATGTGTGCTTGTGCTGCTTTGAACTTGCGTCATGCCGAAGCTGGGACAAAAGCATCGAGTGCTGAAAATAGAGGAGAAATTGGACATAATTCGTGCTATTGAAAGTGTCACGAAAAAATGGGCGCTGGCACGCGAAAAGGACCTGCCATTAACCACGGTGTGTGGAATTTGGAATTACAGAGAGAAATTGCTTGGCAGTGCTGTTGCGACTGCGAAAAGGTGCCGGCTACGCGGTTTGGCGTTTTCGGATGTAGAGGAGGCACTGGTGAAGTGGCTAAAAGCTGCACGGTCGCAGATGACGCCAGTGACACCATCGACCAGGCTTTGGACATCGTAGACTCTGCTAGCTGAAGTGCTGGAGCAGCAGGGCGTTATGGAAGGCATTTCTTTCCCCGACTTCAGAGACGCAGACATCTCCGGACATGTCCAACAAAGCCATTGTTGCCCTAGTTGTCGAAGTGTCGTCAAATGATAGTGATGAGGACAACATGGAAAGCGACAACACGGGTGATCCAGGTGCGACAGTGGCCGAAGCTGCGCATTGCGTCAGCGTCATGCGGATATTTGCCGAGAAGAGGGGGCTGGCGGAAAAGCTGGCTCACAGCATAAGTGAGTTTGAGGCCGCTGTCGTTGCTGCTAGGCCGCCACAACATCAAATGAAAATTACAGACTTTGTCACGCGAAGTTAATAAATTACTGCACGTTTTTTGTTCTTTCATCGCACTCCCTGAAGGTTTTTTTTTTACAGGTAAGTGAGCGACCTGACGCTATTTCGGTTAAGCAGTACTACCGTTTAGTACGTACTTTTTCCGAGCTCCAGCCAACTACAGTTTAACGAGGTTTCACTGTAGACAAAATGAGACAACAGCCTGTTTATACGAAGAGCTGCTGTCACAGGTGTCGGAACAACTTCGCAAGCCGTAATCAGTTACAGAGAACTGAAGACTCAGTACACTCGCACTGTTCCATTCAGTTCTGAAAACCATCATAATGCATAAATTCAGCGACGAAAAGAAGACATTTTGAACTCGTGATGGCACCTGGTGGATGGAAGCCTGGGACACGCAATGTAGCTGCTAAGAGAGGAAATCACGGAGAGTACATCAGAGCATGAAGAAGCTTCAAAAGTACCAAGCAGTGCAATTACAACATTAATACCTACCTAAACAAGCAATAAGGAGCAACAAAGTTTTGGTATCAATACACATTATCCCTAAGGTGAACGAGTTGGGTATGCCTCAACAATTCTTTTTTATATAAAAGATCACTTTAGTTTTGCCAGCTTACTTTCGATGCCTCTTGATGATGGTAATGGTGTGGAACTTGTTGTCGTTGTAGCGCTGTTCTGAACGGGAGGCCACTTCCCCAGCACCACCATTCAGACGAAGCTCAATGTGACCGTCCTTCAGGGCCACTGAATAGTAGTGCTGGAAATAGTAATCAAGTTGAGTTTCCTGGCTTACTCTCTGAAGGCATCAGCTCTCTCAAGGCATCAAGCTCATCACAACTGTCTATCAACACACCTTAGGAGATAGGGTATTAAATACAATTCCTTACTTCGACTATGTCGTCTTGCTAATTGACACAATCTATCAAAATGAAAGAAAGAAATCTGACAGGCTAGTTTCATTGTTGACACAGCCCTATGAAAATGAACAGGTAATGAAGCCAAGAAGAGTATATGGGATGCTAATTAAGACTCTCAGTAAACGGAACCTGAAGGGACCGGGAGAATATGTTCCATTCAACAGGAGCTCCGTTTACCGAGAGGTGAACACGGGTGCAGAATACAAGCCCAAAACCAAGCATTGCAAAAGAAATAGTTCCGTTTAGACAGCAGTTCTGTTTAACATATTTCCATTTACTGAGAGTCTACTGGATAGCCTTTTACCTGTATTGCAGTAATTTCAATATAAATGTAAAGAGAAGTAAAGAAAGAACTGTTTGAATTCTTTTTGGCTGAAGATTGGGGCATATGAAGCATTAGTGAGTGTGGCATGTTGATCTCTCACGAAGGAAATCTGAAGGTATGCTAGCCTTTACGGAAACAACATTTGGCAATAAATCTACAAGACACAGCTGATTTAAACTCACGTCTCTTTTGCTGTCGGCGCCTCGAACTCCCGAGAACGTTGAGATCATGATAAGGCCATCTGTCTGCATTGACTGGAAGGTGAACCCAAAGTTTCCCTCTGCGGCCAGAGTCTTCCCCTTCAGTTCCAGGTAGCCAGTGCCTTTGAAGCTCACCAACTTCACCTTCTGCAGGGTAACGAGCAATGACCGCTAGCACTATCGAGAAAGACAGTACGGATAACAAGTGCACGCACAAAAAATGGCATGTTAAACAATGCATGTAGAATAAGCTCTACCAATCTTCTGTTTTTAGGAATGATCAATGTGAAAACAGCTTATATGATCAAACTTAACACAGTAACATCTGATCCAAATATGCCACTGTGATAAACAACATTATGCTGTAAGCTGCTGCTGAGCAAAAGGGTATAGCAGCTTTGTCAAGCTGTCTCTGACAGCTTTTTTTGCGCCTCCACTGTCTGTACCCTACAAGGCAGAAATAAAGAATTTGAATATAAGGTATCTGACCACAAGTATTGGAGCTATATAAAGATCATTTTATATAGAAGTTCTATCCTGTGTGTGAGCTATTCAGAAAGACAACAGGAGCAGCAGCAATAGTTAAGCAAAGCCTTGACAAAGAAAGCTTTGCCTGAAAGTTTATAGAATGGAGGAACGGGCGGACAGACATACAGACCGACAGACCGGCCGACCGAACGACCCACCGAAAGACAGACTGACAGAGACAGACAGACGGACAGACTGGTCGACCGACAGACAGATTGATTGACAAAATTTACAACCAGAAGGAGTACAGATGGACAGTATCGTGCCTTTTCACTGCAGCCAGGGTCTACGCCGTATGCTTCGTATTTCAGCAAGTCCAGAGTTGTTGTCTCAACCTGAGGATTCTTCATGCAACCTATGTAGTTCTGGAATCCCACTGTGCTGAACCTGCACACAAACAAAAACTACAGTATATGTATTGTCGCATAGCTAGGCTGTTTCTCTTATTGCCTGCATATGCATAGCGTCTGTTTATACAAACATCGTCACTATGAGGCCGCATATAAAGAGAACAATACCGATTAACACGTTGTGAACTTCAGCGAGTTGACAACACGCTTTCATTTGGGCTCATCATTAACGCACCTTTGTTAGTTCACTATAAGAAAAAAAGAAGCTTACCTCTGTTCTATACTAACTGTAAGAATGTGGTTGTTGCGTATTTATACTGTTCTGAAAATTTCTAGATTCACTACGTTATGTTGGATGTAATACCTTGCATCCAGATCATACATAGCACCGAGTTTCAACTTGGTACTGTGAACTTGAACTATAATTTCATAATAGGATATAAATGTGTGCATTAATACACGTTTAAAAGCCTTCACGCAGCGAGTATACGTGAGGACAGCATGTTTGCATTGCCTGCTCGGACAAATATATTGTACTTGCCTTAGTTCTTGTATTAATCCCACAACTTTTTGTCTTGTAAATTTTATACAACTATAAAACTTTTTATTACAGTGCCCAGCTCCAAGTGAGCGCATTCTTAGATGCCTTGTAACAACGTTCTCAGCATGATTACTCGCTTGCTCAAAGCGTATGCATGGCTTGTCCCACTCTCAGCTCAGACTATCAAAGATTTCGAGTCACAAATAGAACAAAATCCAATGACAGAAACCGACTAGTCTCAAGGTTTGCTCATCCAGCACTTTAGGGATAAGAAAGATTAGTTATATGGAAAACTGCTAATTGAAAGTGATATACGGACATTACGCATAAAAAGTAGTGATGACTAAACACACATAGACACAAACGTACTTGGATGTGTCAAAGTCTGGAGGGACAGCGCCGAAGTAGAGATTGCTTCGCTGCAATTGAAGTTCATTCGAACTGCGTCTCGGTAGCTGACCCTGGAGCAGCTCATCTTCCACGGAGAGGACGCCTGCGCACAGGTACAATCATATTGTTTGACACATGTGGCACTGTTCCAATCGTTTAAAGCATTGGTGACATTCTTTTTCACAAGAGCGCCGACACAACATACAGTACTGTAGCAGGTCACGATACATATGTCCTCTCTGTTCTATTTTTGCAGATTCATCTATCCATCCAGTTGTTTTCTGCTTGTGCCAACTGCTGACATGTAAGGATAAATAAAGTACTGCTGTCAAGGAAGTGTAAAGAAGGCACTCTCCATCAACACCTTCACTTAAAATTGTTCGAAGTTTTACAAATTTCTTTGTCAGTCAAAAGTGAAAAAAATAAACCATCTGCACTGGTTTGCCATCAACACATTGCCAACACATACTGGCAGAGCATGTATTGGGTATCTGTTATGCCATAAATGGCATTACAGATACCCAATTCTTTCTTGACACTACATGTTTCTGCATGAGCGGGGGTGCCTGTATAGTAAAAATCGGCAAACTCACTCCTGAGTCGAATCACTTGAAATCACTCAGACTCAGATCGAGCCATGATCTGAGTGAGTTCGAGTGAGTCTGCCTGAAAAAATTTTTTGAGAATGTGACTCCGACTCGGTTCGAATCGGGAAAGTTTTGGTAAGCCCGATTCCTGAGTGAATCTAAAGAGCGAGATGTATTTCTTGAGTGAGTTGCACTTTTGTTTGCCAACATATGGTGTATAAAGCACAAAAACAGCACATAGGATTCGCAAAGGTTGCGAAGGGCATGGATGTCTGACTGAGTTATTGCGAGAATCTCGGAAGTCAAAAAGAAAGGAATGTCATCCAAAGGATGCTGCACAGTGACCAAATTATGTATCACAATTGAAGACTGAACCGTGTTCTTCAACATTAACACTTCACAAGTGTTCCAATTTTTCATTCTGAAAGAACACGTTATGAGAGTTCTTACTTTTTTGTGAATGTAAGTGAATACATACTCTCTAAACACAAGGCACTGAACAGAAGGGCACAAGAGAGGATTCTTGCAATTCTGCAAGACAGCACAATAAACAGGGATACAAGGAAAGCAAAAGGGAGAACAAAAACACCAGAAGCCCCGACAAGGACAGCACAAAAAGCGTCGTACGGAACACGAACTCGAGAAAGGTGGAAAGGACAAGAGTGATGCTGTCCTTTCAAAATGCCTCGAGTGTACGTTTGGTACCAACGCTCTTAATTTCGTGAGTCCTTACCATCGCCCTCAAACTCCTGATGTACCAATAGGGTATAGTTTGTATTACCATCTGCAGAAATAGATAAAAAGCAACAAACAAATGTGACTGTCTCGAAACAAGAATAAAGAAGCAAATGCTGCTCAAAATTAGGGGGGGGGGGGGGGATTAAGTATAGGGGTGGCAATCGTTTGGGGACCAAGAGCAGTTTCCATGTGCTGGCTTTGAGGCAGACAGGAAATGCCTGTTTTAAAATAGGGCATTTATACTTTTTATCTGTGTCTTGTGTGCCCTGCACAAGTCAATAGGAAGGTAACCTACAGTAAATAACATAATCACGTTCCCAAGGTAAGCAGAATATTTTTTCTCGTGTTTTATTGTGTATTTACAATGCCCTTTTCCAAGAACAACATGGTACTGGGTTGGGAATTCATTCAGAGTGGTTGATGCAATAAAAAAATATTTGTATTGTTCTTTTTTTCTACTACTAAGACATTGCTGTCCACATTATGTGAGCACACTAACAGTATCTGTAATTCTTGTACCGTTTGGCTAGTCATGCCCGACAACATATGGTGTACTGATGAGCATGATTTTATATGTTACCTTCTACTGAAATGCGTGCAAGGGCACCGGGAGTATTTCATAAATGATTCAAACGATTGATTAATCAATAGACTAACCTTCCTGCTTGTCACGCTCGGCGATTACGCGAGTCCAGTTTCCACTGTTGTACCTTCGCTTGGTGCGCAACTCCATCGGTGCACTGTTGCTCATCTTGAATTGGAACACTACGTGGCCACCCCGGAGACCCAGGGAGACAAATTCACCCTGTGCAAAAGTTTTCGCAAAAGGTAGGAAAGTAAAAAAAAATGCTCAAGAAAACCACGCAGCATTTTTTTTTTCTAAGATTGCACAAGAGTCTTCATGAATTGCATTCGAATAAATAAGACATTGCTATTACCGACATTAAATAGTTAATGTTACCCAAAATTACCTAAAATACCAGTGTTATGCCAAGGTATGCTCTTGCACACAGGAGAGGAATGCAAACACTTTCACAGAATGCACCATTGTGTTCTTTAGTACTTGGCAGTGACTATGTTGATGGGGCCCGTCAGCACATGACTGTGATACACACTACAGTGCTCATCACCGTAGTGTGTATCTGAGGTAAATCGTAATAGTGAGGGTATCGTCCCGTGGTCGTAGTGGCACAACTTTATTGAGAGGCCCCACCCCTGCAAACCGGTCACTACAGTGACGGGGCCCATCAGCTTGTAACGCAAGAGTGAGCGAACCCATCAGCACACCAAAATCGTTAAAATTTAGGGGGGGCTGTTATTGTGAACTTGTAGTAATTTCAGACAGTCGAATTGTTTATGTGAGTCAACATTAACTGACACACTTGTCTTATGCCAAGCTGCGCTCTTGCACATAAGAAAAGGATGTTAATATTTTTACAGGGTTGCAAGATTTTGTTCCTTCATACTTTACTCTAGTGGTACTCTGGAACCATGAAGAGAGTGGCAGTGGAAATATTAAAGAGCAGAAAGTAGCAATCCAAATCAACGCTGTCAGCAACATTCACCGTTTCAGTGTTTGGAGCAATGAACAGCAGAGCATCTTCGTCGAATGTCTTGATGAGCAACGAGATGTAGTAGCTGTTGCTCTGGTAGCGACGTATCTGGGGCAGGATGGAATAGCCCTCGCCTTTGAAGTGGAACGCGCTCGGGTCCACATCCTCGGTGGGCCTGAAATACGCATCGAAACGCGGGTGTTTTCGGTTAGCACAACACAACACTGCTACATGAGTTTCCCTTATTCTTGCGATTCATAGTCACGCGAGAATGTGCACAACATCAAACAACTCATTCTTCATGAACATACTATTTGTACATTAACAAGTTACACTTGCGAACAAATTAATTGCAAATTATCTACTGAACAATGTTTGCGACTGTTTTATGGTCTTGGCTTCCCTATAAGATTATGGCTTCTCTACTAGTTCTGGAACTTGCACCATTGCTACTACTAATACTACTGATGCTGCTGTGATCTTGGTTTTCTCTACTTTGGCAAATGGGCCTTGTATGTAAGTCTGCAATATTTTCCATATTTGCTGCTTTGTTACAACATGATGCAGCAGTAATTTAAATATTACTTATTCTCACCCTGATTTGCAACCATCACAGCCTTCGTTTGTGAGGAAGTTCCACAGGCCGACTTGCTTGCCGTCCAGGATTACTTCGTGCAGACAGCCGACAAACGTCCTTGCAGTAAGCTCTTGCGCAGCCTGGGAGCCAAAGCAAAATTACAGCCACACCATACTGACCTCTGTAAGGGTCTTACGTACGGAAAGGCCCCCACCTTTCTGGGGGCTGGAAAAAGAATTTCCAACTGAGAACGGCAATACAGGAAAATGAAGTTTCAACCAATGTATCTCAACTAATGACATATTCGAAGTGCTACGTTCTATGCGAGAGTTAAGCGATTCGACGTAATAAAGACTTACAACACCACAGATGGCATGGAAGATGACTTAACCCACAAACGTGATTGGCACGCGTAATTAACAAATATGTTATGAAAAGGATAGCCATCATTTTTGTGTGACCCATTACGAAGACTTTCAGCGGACCATAATTGATTTTGTAGGCATAGTAAAAAAATTTGAAACTAAGAGCCCAGTCTTGCGTAAGGTCTTTACCTTGAAAAAGTCAAGTATGCCCTTTTCACAAATTTATACACAACTTTTTTTTTTTCTTTTACGATAAAATCCGCTAATATGTTCATAAGGGGGGTCACCATATTGTAAGGTAATACTATGGTTTGAGAAGAAGGAGCAAAAGTAAGAATTGTAGTCATTATGTACTCAACCAAATCAAGCGTACGTGAGAAAATACAACAGGTGAAAAAGCAGAAGATCACAAACAGTACTTCGCTCATTTTACAGGCATTACATACCTAGTTGCCATGAATAAGAGCCCTAACTGAGCTACTCATATGACGAAAGCCTGCTGGCAATTCGGGTGGTCAGAATAATGACGCACTTATGGCTTCTGATTTCTCACTCAATTTATGTGACTGATTGTACGACTTTTTATTTAGATAATATTAAATCCGTGTGTGTTAGCACCTGCTATTCCCTTTGACTGGAAGCTCTATAAACAAACTAAATGATACATTGACATTTAACCAAAATGGGTCAAGAATCAAAGGAAATGGGCACCACATAGAAAAATAATCGGTATTATTTATTTAATATTTTAATTAGTTGATTATTCTATCAAACTTATCATTATCATAAAACCATTACCAGCAGAAATGGTATGATAATAATGACTCACTTTTATAAAAACCAGTTATAATGTGCTAACTACTTTGTTAATTATTAGGGTGCTTTTTATACATATATTTATGAAAAAAATTGCTCGCTTGATTGATCGATATAAGCATCTCAAAGGACATTCAAGAAACTGAAAGTTCCTGTGCATATGATTACAACATAAAGAATCACTATCATAAGAATTCAAGCACTGAATTTCAACTGATTGCTGCACGGCTGTTCAGCCGTGCAGCAATCAGTTGAAATGCAGGCTACTGTACAAACATAATGATGCATTTGGTTTCTCACAGAAATGTTGTCAGGCACTGAGCCAACATAGAAGTAGGAGCTGGAGTCCAGGTCCATCTTGCCAAATCCAGCCGGGGCAGCCCCCGTGATCTCTTCGGGATCGTCACGAGCGCCATCGGGTTTACGCTTCACACTCAGCGTCGCTACATTGCCAACTCTGAACAAGAAGAAATGTTGACATACATTGACACATTTGTTGACTCATAAACACATATTTAAAGAAAAACACTGAAATAAACATTGCCTAATGTCTTAAAAACACAATCACACAAAGGTTTACTGTTTCCTCAGTTATACACTCAAATGCCAATGTAATGAAACCAAATATTACAAAATATCGGTTATAACTAAGCAAATTAAAAATAGTCTCGCAATAGATATAGTGTTAGGAATAAACCTTTACAACCAAATTTATGGATATGGCAAGCTAAATTTTGTGTAAGATGAAACTTTATTCTGATGAGGTTTGAGTGTAATATTGTCGTCATATTGAAGCTAATTTCGCTTTAGCAATACATTACATCTACATATATTTCGAATCTTATGACAAAGCCAGCTTCTAATATATATATAATATATATATATATATATACATATATATATACATATATATATATACATATATATATATACATATATATATACATACAATATATATATACATATGTCCATATATATATATATATAGATATATATATATATATATATATATATATATATATATATATGTATATATTAGATGGACAGACGTCCATCTAATATACGTATATAGATGGACAGACGTATATATGTATGGACAGACGTCCATACATACATATATATATATATATATATATATATATATATATATATATATATATATATTGAATTTACATTGGATATATGATCACCAGTTTACATGAATTGTGTTGCTTGTACAACAGATGAAAAATTCGTGAACCCAAGGTGTCGCGAGACGACATTTTGGCCAGCGGACTTGTCTTCAATGCTGTAACTACTTCCTTCAGTGCATGCGTGTGCATGTTTTGTATGCTCTCCTCCAACACAAACAAGATAAAAGGGTAACAACACAACTGCCCTTTCTTCATCTTTTGTTTGGTTTGGAAGAGAGGGTATGAAGCCTACACATACATGTACTAAGGAAAACAGTTGCAACATTGAACAAGACAAGTTCGCTTGCTGGAACGTCGGCTCGAGTGACTCCTTGTGTTAACAAATTTTTGAAATATTTAAAATGGCCATGCCTCACTTTTTAATCAAGGTCAGAAAACACCGCCGATCGGTAGTAGAGGCTCCCGAGAAGGCGAGAGCAAAATATTATAGCACAGCGTGTGGCCTGCAATTCACAATAAATTATCGAAGTCAGCTAGAACCTGCTTTCTCTTCCCTCGAGAAATGACGGAGGAAGCCCGAGAATCACTCGTAGAATGCCATCTATCAGCAATTGGCTAAAGTCAACGTGGCGCGCTTGGTCGTTGCAGGGATCCCCACGGGAGGCTGAGACATGTCCACGCGTGCGTGCGTGATCATACAGAAGAAGCCACATATTCTAAGAAAAAACAAGGAAAAAGTATGCGAGGTCACGAGATGTGCGTGAAGTATTTTCTTTGCCAGTGCCGACCCTCCCTGCTTCCAGTGCTTTCGTTGGGACGAGAAAAGAGCAAAGGTGACTGCAGCGTGCGGCAAATATTTGTATCTCCGCTCGTACTGGATGGATTCATAAAATTTTTGCGGAGTTGAATTCGTGAGGCAATAAGCTATTTTCGTGAATTCATTCCACAGTTACTTGAAAAAGTGTTTCAGGGCCCCTTTAAGCTTCTATCTTTCTCCTTGTTGCTTGCATAAATCAGAACTGGCTAACGTCCCAGTGCTTTTTCCTTCCTTGATCCTTGCAACAAGATAAGCAATCTCTTGACAAAAGATGACACAAGAGTCAAAGAATGCTGTCAATGTAAGAGTGAGGAAGCAAACATGCAAATATTTAGTATCTAAATCACAAAAGCTCATTAAAAGCTCGTAACTGCCACTTGCCTGAACACCTCCACCTTGTACCAGTTTGAATCACGTCCGAGCTGTGGGTCATTTGTCTCGATATGCATGCTGTGAGTGATGCTGTGTGTTCCTCCCCCGGCGTTCCACGAGAACTTTATCTTTCGGTTCACCATTTCGATGGCCATGAAGTCATCCTATGTCAACGTTCACGAGAGAAACAAGGGTGGCGAAACAGACATTGGTGCCTTAAATCAAGGTACAAAGCAGGAATGCGAAGCCTAACGCTAAAGTCCAATTTATGACAATCACTATTTCCCATTATCAAGAAAGCTAATCATACGATGATTTGCAGGTTATGTCCTGCAGACAACGAAGGTATGATGTGGCTTTTATGAGGAAAGAATGCAAACAATAAAAAAACAAAATGACAGACCTATCATGCAGATTTAGCCGCTAAGTATTCGTGGTATCTGATATGACAGCTACGACAGTAACAATTAATAGAAATGTCTTTATTACACTTTTGTAATCAAATTAACATTCAGCAAAGCCTTAATTCTGCTAGAAAATCTAATTAAAAGATGCTTGAGGAAAACTTCTTGAAATTTCAAGTAAAACACGAAGCACTTCTGGCATGGAAACTTAAAATTTAAGTTTTTATGAACTTAGATTCAGGCAGACTGCAGACCCATTACGGACTCAGCGACCTTTAGACTTTCAGGATTTCAAGTTTCTTTACAATTGTTTATTCATTTGAATAATATTAATTGAATTATCACACCAGGCCAGGTAAATATCTCACCTTTCCTTTGGAATTGGCCAAGAAGAACAACAAACTGTTCTGGTCATCTTCCTTGATGGCATAGTTGAGTATGATGCTGTTGGTCATGGTTGACTCGATCTCGGGCTTGAATGACCGTGAACACTGGTCATTTGAGTCGGCACTCAGCGACACTCGTATCTGCAAGCCAAAGACAAAATTAATGGAGCTGAAGTTGCTTTGTCGTTAGTATACGGCCAAGTATTACAACCAACTATATTACTTTCCGTTTGTACAGGTGGAACAGAACAAGCTGTCACAAACTGGCACTTGCAATCAAATATCACCTGATCATTCTGTTAGTCTGGTTTCCAAAACATAATGAATGACAAGTACTAGGATAAACTGGAACATTTATTACATTAGGTTAAAATATATGATAGAAATGGCCCTTATATTATGTTTCAAAGTAACACCCACATTAAGAATAAATCAAATGACCGAGCATCAATTACGCACGAATGAGTAAATGAAACTATTCTCTTTTTTTTTCTGCATATAATGTTTTTCTCTTTGCATCATTTTCTTCTTCGTTCGTATGGCTGTATGTGCAACAATTGGCACCATATACATTCATCAACTTGCCCAGCAAGACACTCTTTCAAAGTTGAGTGAAGAGCGTACTGCACCATGTGAAACCATGCAAAAATGATTTCCTGCTCCGAGGAAACATGTTCCTAGGAGCTTGTAGCACTGTTAAGAGCTGGAACACAATGTTTGAAGGCTCTGATAGTGCGAGGACAGTGGGACGCACTGGTCTGCATTTTGGCCCCTCAAAGAAGATTCTTGCCTAACCAGCCATTCTTTGCCTATTATTTCCCGGTGGTTTGCATCGTCTAATCTCCTTGTAACGTGAGTGCTTGCAGGCATCTTTTTAGGTTACAACCCACATTACATGACGTACATTTGAAATAACATAACATAGTTTGTAATCAATTCTTGTATGTTAAACTTGTGTTAGTAAGGTGAAAGTGAACTATGAACTACAGTGAAACAAGCATTTATAGGCTTGTCCTGTGTAGATAACGGGTTTCAAACACGCGATCTTAGGACCTCTTTTTTGCATTACAGTTCCCACATGACTCTCTGTATCACATATTTTCCTTTATTTTCTTTAGTATGTTCATGAGCGGCATGACATAACCCAAGCAATTCTTTCTTAAAGCACCTCATAAGGCTACCACATCTGCAATGTAACCATTGAAAAAAAAAGCCTATATATCAGAGTCTGGATCCTGATTTCACTTATTCTGGAGATAAGTGTTGATATATTTCTTGAATACATGAGATATCAGATACATGAGATATGAGAAAGGCCTTGCTTTAAATGGCAACGCTAGTTGACATTTTCTTCAACCCCCCATTCCAATCTTCTTCAATGTCCCAGCCTTAGCAGCAGACTTAACTTCATGGCTGCAGACCCTAAGTAAAGTGCGTTATAGACCACTAGCATAGATGGATGAACTTGGGGCCCTTTGCATGCTGAATGAAATGTCATCGTGAGACCCACGCTTGAAGCCCGCTGTCTAGCCAGGAGGATCTTGTCCCGCAGTTCCTTCAGGTTGAGCTGCAGCATGTTGTGTGCCTGTCGAGCTCGTGCTGCGGACTGCTCGGAGCGGCTGGCCAGTTGGTCAGCTTGCTTGATGCCTCGGTGGGCTTCGTCAACTGTAGAATGACATTGTAAGCACACGTCACAGCACTGCAACATCTAACATGCAGTCAATTATCCATACAACAAAGCTGCACCTGAAACAAGAATGGCTTCATTATAAGCAAAAATAGTTATAAGCGTATATAAACAATGGCTCAATAGCAGGCCTATTCATTTCATAACAAAAAACAGAGCAGAGAAACAGGGCAAGGCAGACAGGGCTTGGCAATGGATAACATGAGTGTTTGCCTACGCTGTTTCTTGCTATGAAATAATTCTAACAAGATCAATCTGAAACCCTCTTAAGTACATGGTGTACTTCATTCTAAAAGATCATTTGTATTACACTCAAACCTCATAACAATAAACTTGCATCCTACAAAAAAATAAGTTTTTTATATCTGGAAATTTGTTGTAAAGGTATATTCCTAACACTACATCTACTTCGAGGCTATTTTTTAAGTACTTTCTTCTAACTAATATTTCATTATATCTGGGTTCGTTACATCGAGGTTTGAGTGCATACGCATTTGTTGTACTAAAGTTTTGCTGTATGTTTGAACCATCGGTGTACTTCCATTTTCCATCATTTTAACTTTCCTCACACCCTGACCATTTGCTTAACGTAGTATTTCTAATTTTGTAACACTGCACCTTTCCAGCAGCTGAACAACAGTACAAGAGTTTATTAAAACGTGATAATAACCACAATGCCTAAGGCTCTTTCTTTCCTATAGTTCACTCCTTTTTTCTGTTCCTAAATAGAATAATGTACAGTAGACTTGGGAAATGAAACTATCTTAGACGAAATCGTTGCTTGATGGAACAACCACGCAAAAATTATCAGTTTCACACTTGAATTCTGCCACTATGTTCATCTCCCAGTTAACAGAACACCTAACACCTCACAACCGGAAATTTTTTTCTACTGGTTCTCTTCAGGTTCAGTTCAATAAGAGTGTACTGTTCTACAGCTACTACTATGTAGTTACATCACAGTCAGATATCAGTTGTTTTATGCCAGTACGTTTTGGCATGTAGTAATGCGACGGCCTTTCATCAGTGCAGGCATGTGCAGGACAAAGCTTGGCATCTCCATAATCGTTTGATCTAGAAAATGACAATCGGTAGTTCGCATTTTGACATGATAGCATAAATTGGCTTGTTTAGAAGGAATCCCAGCATCCGCATAATTGGTTGCGAGAGAAAAATCACCTTGTCTGTAACCGAAAAATCGAGAAAGATTCCAATGAAATAAATAAATATTTCCAGGTTCGAGTGATGATCGAAACCACGCCATTTACATGGCAAACAGGCATTTTACCAAACAACCACACGTCTGCTTGAAAATGCAATGAAAATAACTTCCTCTGCTTGGAAATGCAGTGAAAATAACAGCCACGCTTTACCAACACACGCGTCATGTATAGAGGCTTCACAATACAACATGTAACGTCACAGTAATATTGCATGGTACATTGCCATTGGTCATCAGAACAGGCGATTATCATAACTACCTCTTGGTTTAGAAGCCAACAGCCATTACAAAAGGCACACACATTATTGCGTGTACTTCCTTGAGAACATGTAGGGGTGCATAGCAAGTTTGAAAGCATTTAACGAACATTTTACTTATGATTTGAAGCATCCTACCCATTACACAAATGCAGCCGAATCTGTAAGTTTCACTGACATAAGCCACTTTCAATTTTATCGATTGAATTTAGAAATACACAATTTAGGCTTCTTGAGTAACATCATACTATAAAAAGTATGCACCAAGAGGTTCAAGTATGCACTAGGGACAGGATATTACTATCGTGTTCTACTCTTAAAAGCAAAGCTTAAGGAACACCTTATATTTTTCTTTGAATCCAGGCATAATGCCTGCATTGGTCACTTCGTTTCCCCGTATCATCGTTGTAGTTTGCACCATATGCAAATGGAGAACCTCGCTCATAGGTTTAAGAAAAAAAAGAAACATGGAAGAAAAGTGCCATACAGGAAAATGTACAATGCAAGCTTACTAAAAGATTGCACAGTTTCACTTGATGAAGACATTGCAAATGGAACCAGAAAAATTGTATGAAACGGGAACATATAAACGAAGTTCTACAGCAACTACCAATTCAGCATGAAGCACTCACTGAGACGCGTCAGGTTGTCGAGTCCTTCAGCAGAGCCAGTCTTCAGGGTTTCCACTTTGGCTATCAAGCCCGGCAGACGTCCAACGATTCCGTCCACAAAGTTGTTGGCTCCCTTCTGTTTCCCGTCTGCACGATTGGCTTCGCGGAGCGTGTCCTCCAGCGGACCAGATATGTCAGTCGGAAGGCGATCCAGCTCTCTGTTGATGGCCGCTACGGCTTGGTTTCCGTCTTCGATGTCTTCACCGAGACCCTTGAGCCGGCTCTTGGTGACACGCATTGTATACTGCAGCTCTGGCCGAGCAAGATAAGGGTGACACCAGATGCGCAGTGTGATCATCGTCGTCGTCATCATCTTACTTAGAGATACAAAACAGAAGAATAGTTTGATCTGTGCAAGTAATGTTCTCTTCTACAATGCAAAAGCCTCCCCTTTGATCTAAAAAGATGTTTGATTATCCATGATAAAGGCACAAGAAGAAAACTTGGGCGACAAAAGCGACATAAGCTCCTACACGCTCGTCAAAACCTCGGAAGTATTGATGGCATCCCCTAAGGCTTATATAGTCATTTATGGATAAAGCGGGAGTACACTACATTTCAAGAAAACCGAGTACTCAGCATGGCAAAAAGTTCAAGAACCTTTACTAAGTCGACACGACGAAAACGCAAAAAATTATTGCAAATTGAAAAAACAGCACAAAAGGAGACGAAGCATAAGCAAAAAAACACAGAAGACAAATGCTGTTTTTGATCACGCTATAGCCCAACGAGCTACGCTTCTATGAAAAATTACTTCGAAATCTGTATCACACCGATGTGCAAAATCTATATCACACTGATTGGGTTCTTCGTTTTGGTGAGGCAGAACTATGCTTCATTGTTATAACTCAGGTATTCATGCTTTTTAGTTTTCCTTTAGGTGACACAAAACCTCTGCTCAAGTTCAGCCTACCTGGTATGTCTTCATCCCGGAGCTGTTTTGCTTGTCTCAGCAGATCCTCGCTTCGCTCCCTTGCACTCTCAGCTTGGTGCATGAGGCTGTCACCGGCCCGTGGATACGCCTGCGCGTGACGTTACTAGCATATTAGTTCACAAAGCTAGAGCTTAAGTAGACAATAAGTAAAGCAGCAACAAGAAATTCAAGAACAATCTATAAATACTAGAGAGTCATGTTACATCATGAAAACAAGCATCACACCTTCATGGTAGAGACGCAGACTTTGTTTATACTAAACAGCATTAAGACCACTTCGTCATTTCTGAAGGCTTCATTCTCCACAAAACTGATGCTTTGGGAGTGTTTGAACATTGATTCACTACCTCAGCCAGGCTTACCAGTGTATGTGCGAATCATTTCGTTAACATTAATTAAGACGAGAACGACAAAAGCGGCACCTCATCGAAAGCTCTGTCAGCGGCATCAGCTGCCTTGCCAGCAGCTTCCTCGGCGTCATGGAGAGCGTCGACGATGTTCTGGTACACGCGGGCGGCCCGCAGCGGGTACTCGGACACCTCTTGCGTTGTCCTGAACTGGCTGTTGTCCAGAGAAAAGAACAATGTCACAAATTGTAACAGCGGCAGTTTCGGAGTGTCGGTAAAGAGTGGTGAAGCATAAGCGCTGAAATCTTTCAAATCTTTGTTTGACATTTCAGGTACACGTGTTAGCAACACAGGGAGTTCGACAAATATGGCGTGGCTGGGCCTGTGCCCTCATCATACAGAAGCACATATTGATTGCACATAAATAATATTCAGTACTAGCACGCTGTGAACAGAACGAAGCTAGACATCACATTTTCTAAGTGTAATGAGTGGTATGTGCCACTGTTCAAGATAAGCTCATCATGTCACTACTATTTGGCTCCTGAAGATTATGTTGGCTATGATGTATGTGTCCGAGTCTAAATTATGCCAGTATGAGACAAACTGAAGACTTTACACAAGAGTATGTACATTAGTTAGCCATAAATTGTTGCATTTCAATAGGTAAATGCTGTAGATAGTGTCCGTGATAGAGCTGCATATGTAGGAGCGTGATGTTCTCTATACAAAGCGTGGTATTTTTACAAGTACTCACGGATTGAAAGAGGACAATTTAGGGCTAGGTAACGCACATACTTTCATTTCCACGTGGTTGGTTCAGGTCACATAGGCATCATTTCTACTCTAACATGTATACCAGAGCCAACATCATCATGCGAGACCATATTTGTTGCGATATGATGTGGTTATCCCGGAAAAATGCACACACCAGTTCCTAAACTAAATATTTGATGCTGTGTTTGAATTCACAGGTACAATATGCCAAGTCATGGGTACAATGTACACAGTAGAAGAACATGCTACTAACAATGAGTAACAAGGATGAATGAAATGATTGAAAAGAAATCAAGGGACTCTATCCTCATTAAAAGCTATCACACAAGGCCAGGAGACCATCAAGTCAAGAAAGGTGAAGTTTAATGCATTAAAATCAAAACTGAATAGAGAACATTTCGAGGTTCATTCAAACTCTTGCAAATCTTAAATTATTCAAGTTTGAACAACGAGTTAAGTACAGTTTGCTCTCGCCACTCGCAGATTTAGTGCTGGGTGGCACAGTAATGGAGGCGCAAAATATTAATTAAAGTGAACACAAAAAAATCATCACTTACTCTGCAAGAGCACCAACACGGATGCCCATGTCGTCGGCGTGTCGTTTGCACCCTGCGACGTATTTGTCCCGGTATTCAGGGTTCAGACGGTCGAGAGTGCCGCGCCGTTCTTCAAGTGCATCAGTGGCGTTTGAAATTTCCATAAGCAGTCGAGGTAGCTCCTGCACATAGAACAGCCAACATTCATGATACAATAGCGTTTTGAGACGTTGAAGCAAATGTCATTTAACCATTAAAGCAAACAAAAAAAAATAACCAGCTCACAATGAATGAGCGAAAAAAAGGAAATTTAAGTGTTCGTTTCTTTGTTTGATACAACTACTTTAATGAAAATCAACAGATAATAAAACCAAGGAATGTACAGGGGACATTAATTGTGCTGTTTTAAGTGTACCGTGATAATTGTGAAAAATATGCAAGTGAAAAAATAGACATCTTGCCGCCAGCTGGGACCGAACCTGCAACCTTGGAATAACATGCGACATCTGCTTGCACGTTCGATCTCTGCCAATGGCAAGTTGTCTTTTCATTCTTGGCTTCATCATCTGCTGGTTTTCATCAACTTACAACAAAGCTACATATTACGAAAAATTGCTTTCAATGACCATGCAGTTTGGTATTATCGATTCTCACACAGTGTGTGAAAACCATAAAAACACATACCGTATTTACTCGATTTTACCGCGCCCTCAATTGTAACGCGCACCCGATTTCAACAGCGAAAAAAAAAAACGTAAGACATCGATTGCAACGCGCACCTATTTTTCTCGCTGGCCCGCACGATCACACCACTCGAAAAAACGACTCCTTTCGGGAGGGTCTTCCATTTAAATATGAGGTACGGGCAAACCTTGTGCCCATCTGACGTGTAACAGAGCATTGGCGTCACTGTAGTTTTACCGTGGACCGATGTCAGCACGCGAACTTGCTTCGCCCCCTTCTCGACGGTTGTGGTGCCAGGCATGTCGAAGTAAAGAGGCGTCTGATCGGCATTTCCGATTTGCCCAAGCAGGTAGCCGTTGTTGCGCCGCAAGTTTAGGACGAACCTCTGAAAACTGTGGAGCTTTTCATCGTACTCCTCCGCAAAACTTTTCGCATATGCATGTTCCCCTTCGGAGAGAAAAGCCTTTCCTCTTCATAAAGCTAGTTGGCCAGCACCTGCTCGCTTTAAACTGGCTCCGCATTAGACCTTTTTCTAAGACTAATTGCATAGCCCGCACTTGGAGCAGTTCTGTCGTCACAGGCCGCTGTGCCGCGCGCTGCTCAAGCAGATACTCGCCGAGCAGCTCTTTAATTTGCGGAAACCGACCCTGCTGTGGTCCACTGAAGCCTTTGCGTGAAGCTTTGCTGTCAACAATCTTCTGCTTTTGTTTCCGCCGGTCCCGCACGCACGTTTCGGGAACTCCGAACGACCACGATGCGGCCCGATTTTCGTCCGTTTCTGCACACGCGATGACTTTTCTTTTAAAAGCGGCATCGTGGTGCACTCAAGTTTTTGGAGTCGGCCCTTCCACGCCGTCGATGCTAATGCACTACAAGATGACGAACTCCTCAGCACACGTACGAAGTGCCGCACATGGGAAACACATAGGCAGAAATGGCCGACGCGACATGCCGACGCACGTATGGGGCGGCCTATTGGATTTGCCGATGGCAATAGATTGACCGTAATTTTTTCGTTCGTACTCGATTCTAACGCGCATGCGATATATGAACTCGCTTAACCGGAAAAAAAGATGCGCGTTAGATTCCAGTAATTACGGTATTCAAAAAAAATCTGCACTGCTGCGAAGCCTCACTTCAAGGTTAAATGATGACACAACACTTACATCAATTCATTTTTTTAAGTTTAAAGCTTGTTATACCAACTTATATGCTCAAAGTATAGCATATTCTAAAACTAACACATTTTACAGGCTATCGCTTGCCGATAGTTACAGCTTGAGAACAGGACGACGACAAAGGGACAAGAAGTAGGTGAGCACTCGTCTCTTTCTTGTCCCTTTGTTGTCATTCTGTTCTCGCGCTATAACCATCTTCACGTCATACCAACTGGCCCAAACCGCCACACTATAACTTGCATTTACCGAAAGTCAATTTCTGTTGCTATTCCAAATTGCTTCCATTTTCTTTGATGCAAATAAGTAGCATTTCCACAAGATTTGTTTCAATTTTTTAAAAATATTGTGCAGGTTAGCTAGGTTATGACAAATACACATATTTTTCCATAATATATAGCACATATACTATTCAAATTTGATTTGAAATTATTCTACCAAAATCACTATTTGCTTCGAATTTGCTTTAAACCTAAAATTCACTATTCGCACAAGCCTAATGAACACCTACTGTAAGCACACAGTAAATAGGATTGGGGAGATCGTATCCCCTTGTTTTATACTAGTCGTTATTGGTACTCTGTCGCTTTCTTTATGGAGCACTATGGTGGCAGTCGATCCGCTGCAGATCTTTTCCAGGATGTTTATGTATGCTTCATTGACGCCCTAGTTCTGCAGTGTCTGCATGACTGCCGATATTTCTACTGAATCAAACGCCTTCCCGTAATCTATGAAGGCTATGTATAGTGGTTGGGTATATTCTGAGCATTTCTCTATCACCCAATCGATGGCATACATTTGGTCGATTTTTGAGTAGCCTGTACCAAATCCCACTCGGTCCTTCATAACCGACTATAGTGCCACCTAAATTCTCTGAGCAGGAACAGCATAACTTGCAGCACAAGTGTGTGACAGATTGGCACATGCCAAGTGGCAAACTACTTTTCATGATATTCTGTGAAAATATCTGGATGACACTCACTATTCGTTCAGTGCTTTGTAAGCAGTTACTCTTGGCAATATCTGACAGAACAAACAAGTCTACCTAAAAAAGCAGAAATATATACTAATTTGCGCAGTGTTTCCTTCAAACAAATCTTAAATATACTATAGTACATCAACAAGAAACAGCTGTTTATAAAAGAAACTGATGTATACTTCTGCATTCTTCAGCTGTAATGAAGAATTCTATCCCACTGACAGTATTCAGTGATTACAGTCTCTATAGAGTTTAGAAAGTATGCATCAAGTCTTTTGCATCTGGAACAGCAATAAAAGTTGAATAACTAACGTCAAACTTGAAAGCAGCATCGATAATCGCATCCCGGGCTTTCCTCAGCCATTCCCTGGCTTCAACCAGCGAGGCATTGGCACGTCCGGCGCCATCTTGACTTCCAGCGATGAAATTCTGAAAAACATCAAGACAAACGTGCTTAGCTTGTAGGCAACAAAGTGTGAATAGAGAATGTGTGAAGCAAATATGTGAAGCAAATATGTGAAGCAAATTTGAACATTGAAGCTTAAGTGCAAATTGAATCAAATATTTTTCGAATATTTCTAGAATATTTTACAAATACTTTAAAGTGAAACTGCAGGAAAAAAAGCTGGAGAGAGCTGAAGCCAAATCTTATGAGACAGCAACATAGTTTTTTTTTTGTTAAGATGATGGAGCATTGAAGGGGTAGCGTTTCATAGTAGCCTTTGAGGCAATCGAGAGGCCAAATTGCATTTATATACATGATTTGGTGCAACCAAAGTGTTGCCAAGAACACTTTACACGTGAGAGGCAAAGATGCTATTTCCTTGTCCCCTGCTCCTTTTTTTTAACCTCTGTAGAAACCCAGCTGACGTAGCGAACAAGAGCATGCTCGCTTGAAGTCCGTAGTCCAAAATCTGCTTCGTCGACCTCAAGAACGTCTGAAATTTTTAACGCTAAAAATCTGCGCCATCTAATTACTCTGTCTTCCTGCCCAAACTTCAGGTGCGAAACAGCATTATATGAGCTCCCACCTATCCCACATTCATCATCAATATATCTGCAGAACCTGACAGGCAACTTTACCGCAGTATGGGAACGCAATGGGATGAACCATACAAAAATTTTGAAGGGGCCACTGTCAATCTCACATTAACTGCTTTTTTGTCCGCGAGAAGTTCAAACAGCGAAAACCCAACTTAAATTGAGCAAAATAGCAAACACTGTTGAAAATTTTTGAAATTACAAATATTCGCAAAGCCCTAGTTGTTGATGTAGTAGTTTGTGACCTTCCTAACAACCACCGCCAACTTTAAGATCAAACCAGTGATCCAGGAGGTCTCATTGTCAGTCATGTGACACCTGCTGCCTCCAACTAAAATGTTTACAAATCAAAATAAAATGTTTTTGTAGAGATCTACTTAGTGCAAGTACACAAATGTCACTTTGATATACGGCTGCACTTCTATCTGTAAGTGCTGTACAACAATTTCGACAGCACTCTGAAGATATAGTTTTAAGAGTGACAAATTTAAGCTTTAAGCTGGCTGGCACGCGGTAAACTTAAATACTATCGCATAGCAGCAAACAATTTTAATGTAAAAATTTTTATCTGAAGTAAACTGGATTTCAGATTCAGTTTCCAAGTCACCACAAGAAAGATCCCTTTCCGGGGTTAGTAATGCATATTCGAGTATACGAGCTATCATATAAGGCTATAATCAAGATAATTGATTGATTGATTTGTGGGGTTTAACGTCCCAAAACCACCATTTGATTATGAGAGACGCCGTAGTGGAGGACTCCGGAAATTTTGACCACCTGGGGTTCTTTAACGTGCACCCAAATCTGAGTACACGGGCCTACAACATTTCCGCCTCCATCGGAATTGCAGCCGCCGCAGCCGGGAATCGAACCCGCGACCTGCGGGTCAGCAGCCGAGTACCTTAGCCACTAGACCACCGTGGCGGGGCTATAATCAAGATAAAATATGCAATACAACACTAATTTTTTCGTTCCTTTTTCGAAGTGCAGAGCTTCCATGGGGCCTGTAGTATCTGCTTACATAACACAGGTGCTGGCTAATATTGGCAATAAATATTAATTAGTATTGGCGATAATTGACTAATGTTCATTAAATGATGGCTATCATTCTTACAATAATACAATAAAAGAACACAAGTGTACTATATTGCCTTGACCTTGTTCAGCTGAATGCATTGTAAGTTATGATAGTTTGGCTTAAGAAAATTCTTTCAAGTATACAAACACGACACTCGCGTCACTGAAGCTAGCCGGCTGCATAAGTATTAGGAATGCAAAACATCACAGTCCTAATCTTATCTTCAATGCATCAAAACTCCGCTGCTGCAGTAAATAAGGTCACAGCTAAAGGGACAAGTTAAGTTCACTAACAAGTGGCTTGACCGTGTAAAGGGTCAACCACATCTAAGGAGAACAAATCATTAGTATTCAAGCCAGTAAAGCTGGAGCATTTATGAGGAAAATGTTCGTTGTATGAGATGTTGCGTAACATCTAATCATGGCATCAATAAACAACAATTATTTTATGAACTATGTATTAAACATCACCTTTTATAAGGTCCTGATACTAATGAGGTGTTCATCTTAGACGTGGACAATCCTGTATCTTGCGTGCAGAATTTAGATGCAAGTGGCTGAATTTAGATGTATTTAGATGCAAATGGCTGTTGAGATAGCTCGCAGTAGTGCTACAGAACCTTATACTGCCACAAAACATGAAATGTAAAGCCTTATTTGAACAAACCTGTATGGACTGAAGGGTCTGCAGCTCCCTTTCTAAGAGGTCTAACGCTCGGGCTGTCGGGTTCTGCACCTCGTTCTGGATTCGCCGCACCATTTCGCTCAGCAGCTGCTCGATCCGGTCCAGCCGCTCGGCCATGTCGCCCACCTCTTGCAGGTTGAAAAGCAGGTTTCTCACTCTCTCGAGCAGCTGGTGAGCTTTCCTGTAAGTGATAAAGAGGAGCACTAACACTGCATTTTATTAAAATCACCAGGTTTTCAGAGCTTTCATCGACTAATTTTGTTAAACCTAGTTTTGTAAAGTCCATCAAGTGCCTTCATGTATTGCTTAAGAGGTAGCATGCCCAATGCCAAAACATGACCAAGCATGCCCAAACTTTTTTTTTAAACTATTTTCAGTGGCATCGCCGGCAATGGCAAGTGGCCTTCGAAAATGCACCGGTCACACACATACTTTGTACGTGCCATTTTTCAATAACTGATGCTCTTTCAATTGTGGGCTTATCGGTGAGCAGCTATTTTTTATTTGACAACCTGACCTTCATTCGAGGTCACTTGTCATTTCACGTTGGCAGATTTATCAATGTTGCCTAGATATAAATTATGCCTGCAGCAACCTAAGTGTTGAGCTGCTAAGTATGTGGATGAAGGCCCTGTTCGTGACATGGAGGAAGAAAAATTGAGGTGGCATAGTGCAATGTGATAGAAAGAAAGACATAAAGAAATGAATAAACGTGCCCCGCCACGGTGGTCTAGCGACTAAGGTACTCGGCTGCTGGCCCCCAGGTCGCGGGATTTAATCCCGACCGCAGTGGCCTCATTTTCAATGGATAGAAAAATGGTCGAGTCCCGTGAGCTTAAATTCTCCACTATGGCATATATGGTGGTTTTCGGACGTTAAACCCCAACAATTACTATTACTAATAAAGAAGTACACTCAAACTTCATTATAACAAAGTCGAATTGGCCATGAAAATACTTTTTTCATCACAAAATTCGTTATAGACATATGTTCCTATCACTACTTTTGAAGTATTATTAACTTACTTCATTATAACTGCTAATTCATTATATTCAGGTTCGTGATATCATGGTAGGAGTGTACTACATCAGGCAAATGCATGCCAAGCTTCACTTGCTCTAATTTTCCAAGTCAGGCAGGGGCTCCTGTATTTTTTTTGGAGTTCACACGCGCTTTTCACTTTTGAATAAATGCTTCTACAAAAGTTGTGCAACTCAGTAAGACACGTCACAAGCGCATTCGAGAATGTGTTTTAAGTGCTGACAAGGAATGTAAAGTATTCGTACCTGTTCTCTCTGTTCGACTCGTCCATAGGACGATCAAAGTTGCGTCTTTGCAACTCCGACAGGATTCGCTGCGCTTCCTCGACAAGACGATCGATGCCAGTGGCTGTCCCATTGTGCCAGAAGCCTTGCAGCTTCAAGTAGTCCACGGCAGCTAGAAGGTAGTTTGTTTTCAACTCACATTCATTTGATACTGTCAGACTCAAGTATATCAAACCTACACATACCAAATTATTATGTATATATCGAATATTTGCAAAATCCTCTTAAATATATTTTATAAGCATAAAGTGTTTTACATGTCGAGTAACGTATTACTATACAGAACATTTTTGAGATAATTCTCAGATTTGATATACATGGGGGAGCCAAGTATGTTATTGCCTTTATTGCTACCAAGAACATCAGCGTTATTACCGTATTTACTTGCATGATTCTCGTACTCCCCGAATTGCCCAACATATGTGCTTTTTTTTCAGTGAGTAATTATCGAACCCCCAAAAAATGCAGCACTAATTTCATCTGCTTCTTCCAACCACTGATGATAACACATGACAGTCTGTCGTCATCTCTTAAGCATCATGCATACTATGAAAACACGGAGCCCCAATCCAATCCGAGCAAAGCCAAAATGGCAAGTACATGTTGCGGCGTGTCAGTGCTAATCTGTGCAGCGTACGTTGTGTCCGTTCTGTGGTTACGCGATGGGTCGGTATGGAAGCTAGACGGCCGCCTTCAAGTCGAAAGTTACTGATCATGCACAAGGCTACGGCAACGAGGCCACTGGCAGGCACTGCAGAGTTGACGAGTTTTGTGTTCGCTACTGGCAACAGCAGCACAAGCAGCTGCAAGCCACCAACAAGATGCATGGGGCCACCTGTGGGTCTATTTAAGACTGCGAGACACCAACAGGCTGAGGTGGCACTTCTTGATTACGTCAAGGGTCTCCGGGCAGACACCCTAGAGACACTATTTGTTAGTGGCTTTCATGTTTGCAAATAAACATGGCTTTTTGTTGAATTGGTGGTTTTCTGTGAAGGTAAGTCCTAATTACTACTTCTCAAAACTTGTTAGTTGCTGGAATGAGAAACTCAATTTGCAATCGCTTCGTTTTCTTTTTTTCTTTTTTTAGTGCTCTATACATTTTTGCAGAACATTTTCCCCCCGCGTAGTGATTCTCGCACCCCCCAACATCTGATTGGTTCTCCGTGAGAAGTGCAAGGATTATGCAAGTAAAATTTTTTTAATAGATAATTGAAAGTGTGCTATTCAATGCAGTTTTCAATTGAATAACTGCTCTTCATAAACACAAAAATTTTTAATATATTATAAACATGTTCAATGTCAACTGCACTGAAGTAAACATAAGATTCAGTCAATGTATGATAAAATTTATGTTTCTGGGCATATTTCAGGTATACAATTAGATCGCTTACGTATCGCACAGGCTACGTATGTCTCTGGGATCCAGGCGGTAACTCGCACAGTCTAACAAATTCTAGCCGTGAAAAAAATTTGATCAATCGTTCCTAATGCTCAATACGTGCTTTTATTGCTAAAGCTATGAATACTGAGATGTTTACATGATCCAACAATATTTGCAATAGCGACTGATATGCTAAAATATTCTAAAGGTTCTAAAAATATTCAGATCAATTTGCTCACCACGCTATCCAGTTCGTGGTTGTTTCAGTTTTTAAAACCACTAATCACTTGCCTCTACCTTATTTTTCGTAAAACATATTGCTTTAAACTTGAGCTCTTTGGATCACCTTAGACTTTTTGGTCTTTTACACATGCAGTGTTTTACACCAGACACACCCAAAAACACCCCTAGTTAAAAGGACTTGCTTGAGATGTGCGAAAAGTCCACTCAAAGTCGTGCTTACCTCTAATTTCATCATAGTACTTTTTCACAAGCTCCAGAAGTTCTCTAGCTCTCTGCAGTAGGTGGCTGACATCATGGGCGACTCCAGGTAGAGTACGAACCATGTCTTTGGACTGCAATGTTTTAAAGAGCGTTCTGTAATATCCAGTTCCATAACTCATATTCAGGCAAGTTTTTCCATGTCAGAAGGCTGTTTCACTGCAGGACTAAAAACCTTGCAGTGGTTACAATACTTCGGGAAAAAAAAGAGCAATTCAAGTCACTGCACACTGCAGGCAATTAAAATCAAATTCCTGGGCTTTACACGGAAAAACACGTGGAATGTTTGTGAGGCACATGATGGTGGTGGAACTGCGAAATAATCTAAACATTTTTTATTAACGATTGCCTCAGTTTAAGAATTCAGGTACTTTTGTGCCTTGCCCCCATTGAAATGCAGTCACCGCCACTGAGCATTGAACTCACGATAAATAAAGAATTCATTCCAAGCCGATCGACGGAAGTGGCTCAAGAAGCCTGTTGAAACGCTTTATTATCAGGCTAAGCTTTGCTACTGTGCAGGGGCCACATTTCACCCCTGCACCCACTGTAACCGCACTCGCTCATTAATTAGAATTTGCACTGCAATTTGTTAATAACCACTGCTGGTGATCGAAGTGTTTTGTAACCATGCTGTCGAATACATTCAGTATGTATCAGCTGAGCTAGCTGGCCCTATACTGCTCAGTGAAATCAAACCAATTACTGACCCCCCCTCCCATCCGCCCCTTTCGCACAGTTAGGTTATTGTGTATTTGGGATAATACGATGGTTCGTTGTAACGAGAGTAGACAGTACATAGCTGCCCAGTCTCCATGGTGAGACTGTGGCCAAGTTAAAGCAAATGTTTATTTTATTTTATACATTTCTAGAGCACATTACATAAAGATCATCAAGACTTTACATGTCAATTTGTACCACTATTACGCTGAAAAAATTTACCCCAGCACAGGAAAACACTCTGCACAGGAAAAAAAGAAAAACTACAAATATCAGACCTACTTGTTTTCTGAGGAATATTTTTGTTTTGCTCTTTGCTTTTGAATTTAGCAGGAAATATAATGCCAACATTATCTTGTCCCACATGTTCATCACTTCGTGTACCTTCATGTGAGGATTAGAAATAGTGCTAAATAAAGTGTTACCTGACAAATAAAGCTATAGAACAAGTGCATTCCTGTAGCACGAATGCACCAGTCCCGTGTCTTGTCCCACGTTACTACGTGCTATTCATAATCATCTGAACTAATATTCCCCCCTTCTTATGCATGTGAGTAGACTGTAGACATGACTATACTAGTGCTGTCACATGGCTGGGCTCTCTTGCTTCTACATTCTTTCTCTTTCTATGAGACTACAGAAATGAGCACAGTCTTCTCAAACCATCTTTGATTACAAGCTCTTCCCTCACTTTAATTAGTTGCGTGCAGCAGCGGACATCGAATGGAAAACCTGCTACACTTCTCAATCATTTCCGCGAGTAGCCCATAAGTGTAATAATCCCCTTTTGGCGAACGCTGGCACATACATCGACTTTACCAAGTTAAGCCAAGCGCTGAGTAGAGGACTGTAACAGAATACAGGAGTGTATGACTTATTCACACACATCAACTTTGATTTTTAGTGCAACTTCATGCAACTTCTTCCTGCCTGTGACCTTCATTATTTTTTTATTTTTCCTTTAAAAGAAGCAGCCAGGACCAGAAACGTAGCCAAAAATTTTTTTCAGAGGATTTCCGGAGAGGCAACATTTTAAAATGGCCATTTTTCACTCTCTGTGACATGAGTAAAAAAATTTGGAGGGGGGGGGGGGGGCACGTGCTTAGTGTGCCACCCCCTGGCTACGCCCCTGGCCAGAGCTCAGACCTCGATATAACGAACCCAGATATAACGAAGAAAACAAAGAATAGCCTTGTCATAGTTAGTGCTGCAAATATATGATTATAACACATTTTCGGATACAACAAAGTATCTTCGTGACAAGTGTGACTTCGTTGTGATGATGTTCGAGTGTATAGGTGCCTACATCTCCAAAACATCTCAAATTTAAAAAGGGAAACATGTGACACCTGATCCATACCCTTTCAAGCAGAATCTCTGCTTGAGTCTCCAAGTTGAAATGGAATGAAAAGTTGGACAGAACTTGGTTGCCACTGTCGACGAGATGGAGGTAGTTGTCAAGGTCAGTCTGGAAGGAAGAGTGACGTTAACGACACCGAGAAGATGAGGGGTCACGATTGCATGGTAGGCCTATAGTTAAGCTACAATGATAAGCCGAGTAACAATGCCATACTTCCTCTCACCCTCATCACTCGAGTGGTCTCCTGAATGGCGAGCAAGTGAATCCATGGCGCCGAAATGATATCAGTGGCGTTCAACCTGTTGAGCAATGCCAACATGTGCTCCACTTCATCGAGAAGACGTCCCGTGCAGTCATCATCGCAGGCTGCAATGATGGCAACGCTACTTTGAGGCTCGGAATACTGAAAATCCTGCATGCCTAGCCCTCGTATTCACAAACGCTCCTTGACTCAACTTTCACCCTTCGCTTGACTGAGTTGAGCACTGTGCCGCCGCTCGGCTGAAAATGACGCTGCACTACTCAATAATCACAGGAGATTATCGCTGATAGGCAGGGACTTGCCGTGCCTAGAGACCAAGGTGAAACGTTGAGTGAAGAGACGTTCTAGAATACGGGGGTAAGCCTGAATGCACTGAACATCAGTCACTCGTCCATTCTCAAGAGCGATGCACGTTTGTGTCATGCATCATCAGTCAAACATGACATGCATTTAGAACAATCACGTCTCACAGAAGAAACTGTCCAAGTGAAATAGAACCTTCAGGGCATGAAATGAGCATTCTTTCCAGTAAAGTATATAGAGTAAGACATTCCGAAAGAAAAGTGGCAACTCAATTTAGACTACATGATACTTCTTGTTCAAATATTTAACACTATTGTAAGACCATGAACAAAACAAATCGAACAGAAAACTTCATCATAAAGATGTATGAAGTTTCCCTTGTCTAATGCCTCTAAACACAGTTGCTCCCCAATAGTTTTGAATTCATTTTTCGTAGGTGTCAATCGCGTTGTTGGGCACGAGCCAACCAAACACATGAGGTACCTGGAAAGAAAAAAAAACGTCATCCACAAAAAAGTTACGTGAAGATTTGACATGTTGAATGGTTCTGCCAGACTTTACACAATTATACCTTTTGAAGGTTGGCTCGTATGGTTGAGCAACCTCCTTTTTAAGGTGCTGGTTGTGTCAATTTTCGCGCTTGAATGAACTTTTCTTCAGCTGTAGCACCTTCCTTTGGGTTTCATTTGTACATTCATGCCACGTTTCAACAGTTTTCCATTTCACTAAACTTTCCATACATTGTAGATTTTCACCGAACTGATTTGCCACAGAGTTATCTTTTATTTGGCTTGGAAAAATGTCCTACCACTGCCTCTAATTTAAGCCACATCTGTTCTTGCTTTTTTTTTTTTTTTGCAAAGTGCATGCAACAAAAGTAATTGCCCCTTAGACTTCACTTTGGAAAACGTAAACTTACACTTGCAGCCATACTCAGTGAGGATATGTCGGCCCGGGCAGACGGAGCAGTCACGACCGGTGATTCCGGGCAAGCAGTGGCATGCCCCGGTCGTGGGGTCACAGCGATGACCTTGTGAACCGTAAGGGTTGCACTCGCACCTCTCACACCGGCCTCCATCCACCAACGGGTTCCCGAAGAAACCATCGGCGCACCTACAAATTACGAGAAGTTTTGGAGAAAGTCATTCTTGTGTCAATTCAGTATTTTGCTTGGGCTGGACATCTTCCCTATACATAAAGTATTAGCTCCGATATGCTGAATATTGAGATAATAATTATACGAACAAATTTAATGGTTGTGCAAGTATTAGTGTTGCTGACCAAATCAAATACCAATCAAACAATGCAAGAAGCAAAATAAGTTAACCAGAGCAATATAATACACTTGCAATAGCTTTTAAAAAAGATAGAAGTGCTTTTTCAATGTTGTAAAGCAAAGTTAACATCCCAGTATTACTCGTTTATTTATTTATATTGCAATTCAATTTATTGAAGAGTGCTTTCCTTCTTCATTACAATATGCAAAAAAATGGTACTCACAATGCTAGAAATGTTCCTGTCATTACATTGCTCATTGTGACCCACTCATCAGTGAAAAGCCAAAAGGAGCTTTGAGAAATAATTAAGCAGCTCATTTACATAATGAGAACTCATTCTTGCAATCATATCATATCATAATCATATCATAATCAACAGCAACATAGCTAGAAAATAGCCCGATTGAAGGTGTGGCATAGCAGGTTTAACACAGCAACTTCTTGTGTTGTACGTTCTTAGAGCAACAGAACATACAACACAAGAAGGCACTGTTGATCTGTGCTTTTTTTTAAGATGTTCTTGTGCTTTAAATTATTACCAGGAAGACGAAATTTACTGCACTCTTGCCTCCACATTATGCTTAATTATGAAAAGTCAGTTACATTAAATATTTGAATAATATCTCTTTCAAGAACAGTAACTTTTGTGTATGATAGTTGCCAATACTTGTATACCCACACACACAAAAAAGATTTTTTCATGCAATAAGTTTTTTTTGTATGTCCCATTTTCCTGCAATATATAGCATTTGAAAGACTGAATATTCACTTTTTTTGTTGCTTTCACGTTGCTTTTTTACGTTACCCTAGCAAAAATTCTGATAGAGGTCTGCATCAGTCTGATACAGTTTCCTATAAGTTGTACCAGTCTTGTACCAGACTGATACAAAGTCTTACCAGTTCTTATAGACATTCATATCAGTCTGATACATTTTCTTACCAGTGCTACCAGTCTCATATCAGACTGATACACAGTCTTACCAGTGCTACCAGCTTTTTAATAAGTTTGATTGGTCATTTCTATGGCATATATTAGTCTTTAGGTTTTTAGTCTTTTGTTCATTTATCAGATCTTCAAGATGCATTACTGTCATTTTAACGGTACTTCTTTTTTTGAACACACTGCCCACATATATGTCATTAATCATTTCTGCATGTATATTAGTGTATCAGTGTTTTCTATTGAACACTTGATGACCATTGTGTGAAATATTATGATGACTCAAAGAGTGCAACTAGCAGCTTTTGGATGCGTAGAATAAAATGTACAATGTTTCATGGTGGTGCATAATTGACAAACTGAGCTTTAAATATGCAAAGCAGCTTTCAGCCTAGATGAACGCTTTATTCTGTGTACAAATGGGATTTCAGGTGCCAGATAGCAACACAGTTAATGCTGACAATGATAGACGACGTCTAGAAATTTCAAGATACTAGTATCCAAAGCTTATCAGATGACAGTATAAACATAACTTGAAACAATACAAACAAAACTTCTCATCACACATCAATATTAACATAATTTCTAAATTTTAAGTTATAGGGCCAGTAAACATTCCAAGGGAGATAACTTAATAATCAGTCCACTACTGTGAAATGAGCTTGCTGATACAATAATTTTTCCAAACGGCGTGGATTCGAAAGCCTCGAGTGGTGCTGCAGTTTCTCCCTTTCACAATACAAGCCAACCCCAGCTGCCTCTCCCACATAGTGCTTTGCCTTTAATGACGAGCCACTACATTAGTGTCATAATCCATACTGGATGAGATAATTTAAATAAACAATGAAATGCTTCTTTGAGTAATCATTATTTGACCTCATCATCAAAACTTAATGCCTCGCAAATCCACTGCCAGAAATATTTCAAAGCAAGTTGAGGGGTTTATTGCGCACTTCAACCTCTTTCTTTTTTTTTCTCGTCGGTCCCAACAAGCTGCGCCGAAAACTACAGGGAGGAATGACAGTAAAGAAGTGCGATATGTAAGCACACATTATGAGCTAGAGCATGCTTGAAGAAACACAGTAGCTTTTTCGTGTTGCCATTCCCATGTGCGAGTGTGACTATGCAATGTTAGAAGATTTTGGACAGTAGTGCCAGCATGTGGCAGCACACTGTGGCAAGAAGCACATTCGATTAAAACGCTGCTCTTGATTTATTTAGGTTATAGGCCAATAGCATGCTTTCAGTTGTTTTACACCACATACAGGCACCCCAAAATTCGAAGTGAGCACAGTCATCTATATGAAAAAAGTCACTTGCAGCTGCAAAATTTGGCTGATATGTTGATAGCAGCATCTGTTATTCACAGGTGTGTCTTTTCATAAGGCCCAAGCGGTGGCACAGACCTGCTATATTACTTGCCTGTAATCCTCACAAGATTGATAAATCAAAAACCATGTACTAATTAAGGCTAAAGCATTTGACTGCAAAACACACACACGCACAAGAAACTGCCTACCATGAGAAAAGTTCACTTGTGAAGAGAACAACAATAGAAAGGATCGAGCAAACATTTAGTTGTCCTATCTTGCTAAACTCATATTAGACTGGCTATATATGTCACAAGTTTTAAACAAGTTTGGTACATCAGCAACATAGCAAACACATCCAACTTTCACGTGCAAACACACTGGCCACATCCTTCGAGCACAACTTTTTTTCTCTGTTTCTGAGCAAATACCAATGTGAGATGGGTTCTTGAATAGTTTTGATGTAAGCCTCACACACATGAGCACACACGCAGAGCCTGGCAGTTTATTGACATGCACCAGTGTAAAATACATGCCATTGTTGCATTTAAAAAGTGTCGCTCATGCCAACATTGTCGCGAGCCGCATCTGCAGTCCGGTCGGAATCGTTGAGCGAGTTTTCCTCGAAGCCGTAAGTGTCGTCGGGATCAGGATTTTCATTGCTGTCACCATGCGCATCACTCAGACTTCACGTGTCGAAGGCCGCTACTCCAGAACATCAATTACCAGCTAAAGACTGAGGAATGCTCTTGCTGAGTGTAGCTGGTTGGCCGACTGCGCCTCCACCACTCCTTGTCCGAGGTACTACATATTCCGATCCAGGCTCCAAATAGCGTTTTTTTTTTCTTTTTGATCGAGGCTGGGGTTGAGTTCAATCCATCTCTCGTCGAACTTGACACAAACTTCAAATAGCGCGCTTGATGGTGTCCACGGAAAGTAAGGCTGCGGAACTGACGATTACATCGACCAAGGCTTCACATTTACAACCTGCTTGCTGTGCCTTCAATGTTAAGCACACGGCGCGGATTTTGCCGAAAACTATAACATGTGCCGCGAGATCACGGCGCGAGGTAGTGACTCTACAGAACTCCTCGCGTGGTGAAGGTGTATTGTACTGTGGTCGCGACGGAGGAAGGTGGTCGTCGCCATGGTGGTCGCTGACTGCCATTATGGCTAGATGATTGTAGCCATACTAATGTGATAGATAAATGAATGAATGAATTGATATGGCTGTACCCTTGAAATTGGGCGGCGGCTAACGCCACCTAGCCTAACCAACGGGATTATGGCGACACAGCGCATAACCTCTGAAATTGCCGCTGCGCGCCCGTCATTGCGGGTTTGCCATCTCAGAGGCTATGCACAGCGTCACCGTTTCACAGTAATTGCATTCATTGTTTATATATTATTTGCTGTGAGCTCTAAAAAACTACCCTCTAAGGTTGTAAAAACATGAAGTAAATGTTTTTCGAATAAATATTTTTGTTTTCAAAAACTAAATTGCATTGTGTTGCGGAAGAAGTCGTGAACTCGTGGTTGCATAAACTGCTTGGGAGATCCACAAATGGCACTGCCATCGTCATCAATAGCAAGTTCGTGGCGGCCTTGGTGCGTGTGTAGTGCATGTGAACATTGTTGCGTCTCTTAATTGCTCAGTATCACGCCTGTACACTCGCAATTCTCCAAGATGTTTCGCGATGATAATTAAAAATTAATAGTCCCGGTAAGTGCATGCAATACATCAATACGAAGGATACAGGCAATTTTGATCCTCACAAGTGGTACCGGGTGTTCTGGAAGGATAACACACACTGCGGCCACTATCACGCTCAAGTGATTAAGCTTTACGGTAAGTCCGCGCCTCTTGTATTCCCAATACGAAAACAAAAAGGGAGAAGCAGTCGTTCTGAAGTTATTTACTGGTCATATTTTCTTAGGCACCAAGGATGATGCAAGGAATGCAACAGAAAAACGACCATCCATTCCGCAGACCCGATTGCGACTCCTCCGATAGCTGCAGTTCAAATGAAGTGGACAATGAATCGTTTAAAAAAGTAAGTTGCAATTGGTCACACTGCAGCTGATATGCTACTTGCAGCGTAATTATTACCGACGGCCAAGTTTGGCTATCGCTGACATTGCGGCTGATGTGCTACTGCGGCGCAATTACAATCGACAGCCAATTTTGCAATGCACGTGGTGCCGTGTCACACATGAAGCACCAATGCACTGATATACTCCCCGCCCCCTCAGCGAATATATCAGAGCATCGCTGCTCCACTACTGCGCGGGCGCCGGAACGTCGTATTGAAGGTGTTGGTAAAGTTGCAGTATGCTGAAGAGCTATTTTATTTTATTCTATTGTGGTATGAGCGCAGCTTAGTCACATCTTTTTGTACAATTGTCTGGTTTAAAATTATTTTTGCTTGTGCGGATATAATAGCCCTGTTTGTGCTTGCGAACTAGCAGTGAAATTTGTGTGTTGGGTTGTCTGCAGTTGTAAGAAACACGATGTCAAGCTGCTGTTAAGCAGAAGACAAGGCACGTCAGCAACCGTTTTAAGAAGCAGCAGGGAGGCCTGCTGTTTGCTAATGCTGAAAAAAAGAACAGAAAAAGAGCTTCTGAAAGAAGTGAATATATATGCTCAGGGATCAAAATACAAAAGCATTAGAAAGAATAAGCCTACTGGAAAATGCCCTTCACAGCAAAAATTTCCAGACAGGTTTATCATTTCTTCATAAGCTGTTGTAACGCACTGCTGCTAGGGTTGTATGCAGCAGCAAGTTGCCCTATTCTTATAGCGTGCAATTTTGCTGAAAAGCAGAATGCAATGTAAGCTCATGGGTGGCATGAATGCATGCATGTTTTTCTAATCACTTGAAAATGTGCTTTTACAACTTTCACAGTGTGGTGGATATTAAAAAGAACACCACTTGGTCAAAATTTCTTGAGCCCTCCACTACGGCATCCCTTATAATCACACCATGGTTTTGAGATGTGACATGCAACGCATCATTACACTTTAATTGCATATCTCAACTGCATGCTATGTTTATCATATATGTTATTTGACCATGCACACCTAGGATGCTACCGTGACAATTAAGGGTGCAATATACTTTATTTCTGCACACTCTACGTTTTTCATTGCAGCAAAGAACCTTGTCCTTTGCGGGTGTTGCAGCCGCAAGCCTCAAAAACAGAAACGACTTGCACCTTTGCCACCACTATGTGCTGCCACGTTGGAACCACCACAGCGACCACGGACAGCCCTGAAGTAGCCCACTCAAGTGTGAGGGAGGCTGCACTGCTTATCAATTATGTGCCCACTGACAGAGAGGTATCATAAAACTCTAGTATGCTTTGTCTTGAAGATATATTGGTTTGCTTTAATGAGAAAATGTGCATTGACAAACTAATGTGTGCACATCATCTTTGACTTGTTTTATAGGTGCATCGGAGCAAAGGAATTGCCGTTCCCAAGAAGTTGTACAATCACCCCTTGGGCTTGAAAAGACAGACCCGTTTTGTTCGTGAGGTGGCCGTTACCATTTTTTATACAGCAGGCCAAGTCGGTAGAAGTCTTATTGGCGCAGCCTCCAATCGGTCTAAAGGGGAAGCGAAATCTCCCTAGGAGAAAGAAACATATGCTGTGTTTTCAGGTAGGTGAAATTTTGCAATCTGACCAAAATTCATAGAAGTTGGTGGCTCCATTTTTGCACGTAATCAGCCGAGGTTTCACTGCCAACTTGTGTTATAATTACTTACTAAAGCTTCAAGTGTAGCTTTTGCCTACTGGAGCTGGGTACTTTTATGCAAGAATCCACAAACTAATTTTAAACAATATTAGAGAGGCAGACTGGTAGCACTCCTACTTATTTCCTTGTCATATTGACTCCTCTATTTAGAGTGCACATAATTGTCGCTTAATAAGTGCCTGTAACTTGCTTTGTTTTTGATCATGCAGATTTCTTCTACCATTTTTTTTGAAGCACACCGTTCTGATTGGAGAGGTTGAGCAAATGAAGAAGCTCCTCAATAAAGCTTTGGCAAACAAAATTATTGACTTTATGAAATCAAAAGATTAACCAAGGAATGGCACATCAAATAAAATGTTTTCTGATTTCTGTGTTCATATTTGTGTCCTGCTTGCTCTGATGTAGCGGTGCACCTGCCAGTTGGCTAAGCACCGATTCGCTTGTGGGCCTATCGGAGTAGAATGCTACACTTATAGGCTGGCACACGAGTACTGGTAGACTGATAGACTGGTACACTGATAGACTGGTACACTGATAGACTGGTACACTGATAGACCGGTACACTGATAGACCGGTACACTGATACACTGATAGACTGATACACTGATACACTCATAGACTGATACACCTATAGACTGATACAACTGTCAATAACCTGATAGCCTATCAGTTTTTCTATCAAAATTTTCGCTAGGGTATGTTTCACATCGTGCAGAGAAAAGCTTTGAAGTAGATGCCTGCACAAACTTAACACACTGCATACAGCCCGTATACACAAAGCTTTAAAACCTAGGGAGCCGTAACACGCCAAGCACAACTATTCGTGTCTTGTGCCGCTACTCATCCCACGTGCAACTACTCATGTGTGACTACTCTACCTTTTTGTAGAGTAGGAAAGCGTGTGTCCAACAACGATAATCGTTGGATGCGCGTAATGATACATCACCTTTCGCAACGTCTTCCGGTGTAGCCTTCCTGGCAGTCTGTACAGATGTAGTCCGGTCCGTGCGTCTGGCACGTGCTGCTGAAGCTGAATGTAATGAACACGAAATGCAAGTAAGCTCAAGTAATTCAGCAAATATCACACAGAAAATGTTATCGCTCTGTTAGATTTCATAAGAGAGAGTGTCAGTTTCTTTATTTGTACAGTGTTCTTTCATAACACAGCTTACACGAGTGAAGGGGCAATTATCACATGCATAGGAGTGTAACAACAAAAACACGATACATGTGAATACAAAATATCAAGTACTGAGTAGGGATAAAAAGCAAATTGGAGTGAAGTCTTTTTGAAAAAGAGAAACGATCATTGGAAAACATGCTTAAGTCGATTAAAATGTATGTGCTCTTCGACACTTATACGATAAATAAAATTCTCAGCCACTCGCTGATTTAACATGAAAACCTTTTGTTTTTTTACGACATATTGGTGCAATATCCGAGATAGCAGTGCTAGTGGATCGTAAGGCTGCAAAGACTACAGATTGCGGCTACAAGGTAAACTGGAGCCATGAGGCTAAAGACTAGGCCCGACACTGCAGACTGACGCGACAAACTATACTTGAGTCATGACGCTACGGACAAGAACTAAAGGCTAGGACTCTTGCTACACTATATACATGGGACTACACACTAGGCATGACACTAACTACTAGAGGTGTGTTTATACACACCTGTTTGTGGGGAGTGGGCAGGCACAGGGCAGGCATGGTCCTCGCGAAGGTGTTCCAAAGAATCCCTCGGCGCAGCGTTCGCAGTGGTCGCCCACAGTGTTGCCACCACAGTTCTGGACAAAACAGGTAACTTGCCCTCATTTCGACGGGCACGAGAACACAACACGGCCCGCCTGCTGACATGAACATTATTCTACAAAGATAAACAACAGGCTCGACTGAAACTGCGTTCCCGAGAAGCTAACAGTAAAGTAAAGTTTAAATACAATTTACAAACAAGGGGCTCACTCAAGTACTAAAATATGCTTGGTTCAATCTTCGGTTTTCGTTTTTGTCTTTTTCCCCATGGTAATGCATAGCTGCGAGTTGTGGAGCATGAAAAAAAAAGCTAGGGTTATCGAAGTATAATGTTGGGCAAATACAATCATAAAAACTGCATGAACAGCAAAACGAATCAAAATTGTGATTGTTCTTTCAAAGAGAAAAGTTTCAAACTACAACCTTAGCACTGTGTTGGATGTATGTAGTATAGTAACATGTTGCATTTATACATCATACAAATAATGTAGTATAATTCAACATGCTATTCATTTAATTATAGTACCTTCATTTTCACTTTGTTATGGATTTGCACTTATGTATTTACACACCCAGAATCACCTAGAAATCAGAGAGGGGAATGTGTACATATTATAAATAAAGGCCACTACATTAAGCCACATTTTTATTCTTTATAAAGAAATTTGCATCATGTCATGAATAAACCACGACAAATAAATCAGTCAATGAATATATAAATACGAAACTATTCTTCAAGCTTTATCATTATGCATTACCCCCAATTATGGAGTCTTCAAAAATAATTAACAGAAGCAGAGCAGTGGGAGACAGGCAATTAAAAGCCAGAAGGTTCCCTGTTTTAAGCTACAGCACCACCAACAGTTAACATCAAAATGCACCCAAAAATGTGTCAAAAACTCACGATGCAAACTCCAGTTTCCTTGTGGCACGTGCGGGTGCGGTTGTTGCAGTCGCAGGGTTCGGCCCATCCAACCAAGTCAAGAATGTCTCGACTGTTGAGGTAGTTATGCTTGAACTTGCGCCAGTAACCTTCGTTGGGGTCCTGATCAAAGAAACGCAAGTTTTTCACATGCATCTGTCATTCTTCTACTCTCAACTTTAATGCAATAATCCCACTACTAGCGCATGACTTTTGACAAACTACATGCCGCAAAATTTTTAGAATCTATCATATACACACTGACTTACAGGGATTTGTCACACTTTCTCTTGCCTACCAGCAAGCGCACTGAAAGCTATGAAGAAAGTGGTACAACGAGAAAGCAAGACGAAGCGTTCCTTTGTCAGTGCACGGCACAAATTTGAGCTTTCATTTTTCTTCAAATGCATGGCTTACTTTAAACATGATTGAGATCGCACGTGGGCACGTGGCGGCATCCCGTGGTGGCCGCGGTAACTATGGAGCTCGCAATGCTCAAATCAGCCAACCATCTTAAAAGCAGGTACATGGCACAATGATTTGGATATATAGCATTTGTTAAAAGAAGAGGGAGCTGTCTCCAGCCAACTTTGAGAATTAGTTGGGTAGTCCAGCCTGCGTGCCATCGTATAATATTTGGCTAGCGTGTTCTAGGAGCCTTTACTGCCGATTGGCAGGATTTTATGGCCATGCTCAGAAAAGTGTTGCGAAATCATAATTAGCAAATGGCCGTGGAACGTACTAACCTTCCAGGTGTCGGTATAGGCATGGAGAGGAATGTAGTTGTAGGTTAGCGAAACTGTATATAACTGTGTGAGTGAGCAGTTTGTGAGCATATCTCAATGTTTTTTACATGGCCTTCTCTGATGTCATTTTAAATGTTGCAGTTAAAGGTGTTCTTGAAAAAAAAAAGTGAAACAATTTACCTGACAAGAACTTCCGGTGTACTGGATCGGACATCTTCCCTGCTCAACACCATACGCCATGTAGGGAGTCACTTCACCGTGTTCTGGTGGCCGAGCAATCTCGAGCGAGACATCTTTCAAGCTTCAGATAAGATACAGGAAAGGCGATTTGAACATAGAATGAGACAAAGTACGTTTGGCCATATTGCCACAAGTTGCAAATAGACTGACATTTGTGAATCGGAGAACTTTTTCATCAGTGACAGCTTGCGTAAAGTGTGAAAAAAAACATGCATGTTTGTGAAGAGTCATTGATGATCATTTTGCGAGTACAAAAATAATATTTATAATAACCCATGGCCAACACACAACACACATGGCCAAGCCACAATAACTTCAACGTTACCAGTATGACACTGGCACAGCAGCCATTTGCCTCTCAAACAATAAAACAAAACAAAATACTTGAGATGCTTATAATTGAAAAGCTGACTTTCAAAATGCTGTAGTCCCACCCTTAACTTTAATTTATGTAGTTTAGTGCAGTTAAATCACTAAAAAGCAGCTAGTTAAATGCAAATTGCATTGTACATACTATAAAGCAACTTCTCGCAACACAAGGCATAGGCATGCTACTGCACAAAACTTCCTTAATTTTGCCTAAAATCACTTTGATCTCTCTTTGTCAGCATGCCAAGTGTTTTAAGATGAGGTTAAAACTTTTTTTCGTACAAATATTGTGCAAAAGGACACTTTCCACATTACCAGGCATTCTCTTCACCAAACTTAGGGGAACTGAATTTACCTGGCAAACCTGACATCTGGCCCATCGTTGGCTCTGATGAGGATTCTCTGGACATTCTGGAGTGCGACCATGATCATCGCCCGAGTCACGGGAACCTGAGGATTGTCTACCTGATACCATGCGTCCTGTGAAACACAAAGAGCATAATTTGAACACCGTGCAAATTGAATTTATGCATTGAACCTTTTTCAAAACACACTGGGTAGTCTGGCATTCGCCAAAGCAAGAACAGTGGCACAGGGGGAGATTGATGGTGTCTCCACCTACGTGCTCATCGTACATGAATGAAACAGCTAATTCTATGTAATTACCTGTGCCAGTTGGGGAAGGCTGCTCCGACCAAAAGCGAACAGAACAGTACTGCATCGCGTTGTAAATGATCCGTTGGCCTGACAAAATGTGCTGACAGGCTATACTGTTGGTGTGCATACCTAAGAAATTTTTTGCATAAGAAACACGAACACAGTGTACTGTCGTCTTTCAACACGAACAGAGTGTACTGTCATTGTTCATTTCGTGCTTTTTGCACTTGGAACTCCTCATGGATACATTGGCCCCGCAGCTCATCAGCCATGAAAGACGAGCTCTTCAACAATGGAAGGCGAGACTCGAGTACCCCTACTCTACCCAGTTGCACCACACTTTCAAATCGTTTGTGACTGACAATTTTTTTTCCTTCTCTATTCCCTTCACCACCTGTGGGATAGCAGACTAGATAACGTCTAGTTAAACTCCCTGACTTGCCTGCACTTTCACTTTTCCTCTCCTCAAGATTGGTTTTCTTCTGGACAAATCACTGAATTACTTGTTCTGACTGAGGTGTAGTGCATGTCACATCATTGTTATGATGCCTGTGGTGTATATTCGCTTGCTTTAAGGAAGCCCCAAATGTGCTATAAACAATGTAAAAGTGGGGTTTGTGGTGACGCACATTATAGATTGTACGTGTGCCAACTGTGGTCCTTTGGAAGTTCTAAACCTTTATATCAAAGCACTGAAATGTGTACTCATCCCCATTAGCCCTAGTTTATGGGCAGTACTAAAAAATGATCTGTTGCGCTGACTTCTGGGCAAACGTAGCACATGTGTTAGCCCGTAAATAAAACCCATATTGGTGCTTTAAAATATAGGACTTGACATGCCGAAACCAATATATGATAACGATAAGTTCATGATACGATTATGATAAATAGTTATCCCGGATTATTTTGATTGACTGGGTTTCTATATAACATTTGCCAAAAACTAAGTGCACAAGTTTTTCACATTTTGCCCCAACAAAATCTGGCTGCTGAGCCAAGGAATTGAACTGGCAACCTGCTACCTAAATTACATACCCAAACCTCATAGCGCGACATAAACCAGTGTGACACACCCAACGAACCAATGCTATAGAGGAGAAGGGCTCCATTGACTTTCAAACATATGGCGTTCTTCAACGTGCAACTAGATCTATGCAACCAGGCATTTTGAGAATTCTGTCTCAATTGAAATGCATCTACGGCAATTGGGAATCAAACTTGCGATCTGTAAACAGCTCAGCATTGGGAAAGAGAAATAAAGAGAAAAGGCAAGAAAAGTAAGCGAGCTTGTCTCGGTTCCACAGCGAAGAAGTCACGGAGATAGGCACATATCTCACCTCATGAATGGGCACAACGTAGGCACCGTTGGGCGACAGCATGTGCGGGTGGAATCCCAGGAGGATGCGGTGGTTCCCTTGGAGGAACACTAGGGGGTACTGGCGAAGCATGGCATCGGGAAAGACGTCCTGGGCGTCGCTCTCGACCGTGAACTTCAGCTTTCCATTGTAGGCGAGGACCTAGTAGAAACAAAGCCACAACACTACTGACACAAGGCGTAGCTACGGCAGATAAGCTCCGAATCAGGAAAGCAAGTACCAAAGGCCATTTAAAATGAAACCGGACTCAAGAGCTATAAAACTGAGTTCGTGCCAGTTTGTAGGCAAACTCCTGCCAGAATAAACAGTGCAAGGCAGAGGCAAGGACACATAAGACAGAGACTAGCAGTGACTCCTATATTATTTACTACTTTTTTTCACGTAATGCTATGCAGCTAGTGTATAGTAGCCTAAAAAATGAAGGGCAAGCAACATAGAATGAGAAACTGGGTACAAGAATTTGCAAGTAATGAAGCAAAAATAAAAAAAATCAGAACATTGCTATCAAAGCGATATGGCTCCTACATGAACTGTGACCATAATTGCTTACTTCATTAGCAAACAGAAGATAAGCAAACGGGCAAGAAAGAAAGCTTTCAAAAAGGTTTCACAATAAATAATTTTCTTAAGTTGCAGTCAGAACTGTTGCTTCCACTAAAACCACTTAAAGTCACTCATTTGCCACTCTTCTTTCTTGCAAACCCTCTAAGTCTGCTAAGAGCATTTCTGAAATGTTGATAAATCATGTTCATAATACTTTATAGCCAAAACTACTTCATTCTACACTTGTGACTGTCGTGACATTGATAAGTGTAACACGAATTAGCTATCACCAAGCGGTCATAGATCTGCAATACAGTGCAGTCCACTTATAACGATATATTGATATATATCGATATATATATTGATATATATTGATATATTGATATACATAATGATATATTGGTTGTAACGATGGGTTGACTTAATAGTCTCATTTTTTGCATTGGGGCTATGGGGAAAAAAAACATATATAACAATGCGTTATCCACCGTATATCAGATACGATGGAAATTTTGCCTTGGACGGCAAGCTTGAGAATAATCGTAACATTCACATCGATAAGTTCCACTGAAACAAACGCGACAAGACGAAAAGTTAGCGTAGAAGAGTTCGTATTTACCGCTATTGCAGCACCGACAGCACGTGCCGCCTGTTTCGAAAGGTAAAGAGAACATCACGAGTTGCGGCGGCGCACTGAGTGCGGCACAGAGTGCGGAAAGAGACAAAAAAATTCGAAAAGCAAAGCCTCGCCGCGGGTCCCCGCGACCAACACCATGTCCGCGACAAAGAGGACAGAAAGTGGAAAAAAAATGTGAAAAGCAAGGATAAGCGCAGAGTCCCGCCAACACTGTTTGGAGTCTCCCCTTTTCCTTCTCAGCGATTGGTGTCAGTTGACCAGTAGCACATCGCTACTGGTGACAACGATAGCCGGTGTGCGTTGTCGGTTGAGGACTTTCTCACAGCAGACAGTGCTGCCTCGTGCTGCGAGGAACTCACCGACGAGGCAATCATGGCGGATGTGATGTCGCGACAGACGCCGGCGTTGTGGGACGGCGGCAGTCACAGTAGTAACGAGGTCAACAGTCACAGCGCTTCTCCGGCCCCGTCGATGAGCACACAAAGTGCACTGTGTCGATCGACGGGTTAGTTGACTTCATGCGTTCTCAAGGAATGCCTCCAGAGTATTCCCAACAGCTTGAAGCTATGCGAACCCCGCTTGTCAAGCTGAAACTTCCGCAAAAGCAACTGCAGATATCAGGCTACTTCATCCCGCCGAAGCCATAAACGCTCTTCGAAGTATAAAATAAAGCTTTTTTTTAAGCCTTTAATCTACATCGTCTGTCACTGGTGGAAAAACCGTACTCGAGGCTGGAGCTACGAAAGGTATGTCGGGTGGCGATTTTTTACGACAGTCCAGTTATAACGATCATCGGTTATAACTATCATATTTTTAGGTTTCCTCGATATCGTAAGTGGACTGCACTGTAGGTGCACAAATGATGAATAAATAGATGCAAAAAAAGATGCATTTTCAGCCATCTTGAAACCAGCACCCTCATAGTTTGGAAATTGTGGCACTATCTCACCATTACATGACATAATGTGACTGCATTAAGAAAAAAATTCCGCCATATCCACGAAGTGAATGATGATGAGTGGGCGAAGCTCCAGAGGTAAACCTGGTAAACCATGAATCCTCTGTACATTTTGCCCACTCGATTTTATTACATCGCTCCCCCTAGCGTACGTCGCCGCACTAAATCGAACGATTGCCTTCAACCAATGACACGCGCCATATGTGACATCATTCCTATTTTATAAGATCTCGCGTCTTTCATCAACTACAAGTACCGCTTTCTAGTTTATAACATCTTGCATCTTTTCATCATCAGCTACAAGTACCACCATCTAGTAAACACTACAAGAACTAAACGAGAGGTGGCTACATACAGGAGACGGTACCGCCATCTAGCGAACACTGCAAAAACTAAACTAGAGGTGGCTACATACAGGGGACGGTACCGCCATCTAGTGAACACTGCAAGAACTAAACTAGAGGTGGCTACATACAGGGGACGCACAGCCCACGCCCTAAGGAGCTTCGCCCCTAAAAAATAAAAAGGTGTATGGCACTGTTCAATGTTCAAGGATGCACCTCACCAAAAATTATGCATATTAAGGAATGAAGTGATACAAAACATTCGTTTTCATTTAGTTGAAAAGATAGACAGTTAAGGGGGTTTGAACCTGTTTACAAGGTGGAGAACTCTAGGTGTATTCACGTAACCAAAAATAACCGTCTTATTCACCTTATCTCCAAGGAATGGTTCGGGCAAGGACCAGTACAGGGGTTGGTCCAGGACATAAGGCCCCGGCAAGAGAGTCGAACCGGGGTGAGTACCAGGGATAACCTTGTACCGGTGCACTCGGTCAAACTCCGGTTCCCCAGGTGTGATAGTTATGTCCCTTGGTGGAGTACGCATCTGAAATTTCTCTGACGTTAAGAAACTGCAGCCCAAAAATCAAGCTTACTAGGCAGAATAAACGCAATTTCTGTGCACTAAAGCTTATTCACTGATGGCACTCTGTTATCATTGCTATGATTAACTGTTAGTCATAATTAAAGAAGAGAGAAAGCTAGTGCAAAACAAATTAACCTAATTGAGCCTTACATGTTTTTTTTTTTTTTTTGACACATCATGAACATTGCAGTTCATTGTATTTTATAACAATACTTTTGAGGAGCTAGCCTTTCACAGCCACTAGTACTACTATTGAAGCAGTTTTCATTCATTCAACGGTGATAGCTCTACGTTGAAAATGTCGGTAGATTCAGTGATGTCTTGATTTATGAATGAAACAGCTAACAAAAGATGTTACTCACGGTGAATGTCCGCTAAGGCGCAGGGAGTTATTTGACAAGTCTCGCACCTGTTTCATACTGTTTTGATTTGGACTAGTGAGTCGGGTCATATTAAATTCGGACCTCGCAGTGTCAACCTGGTTGTACTGTGTTCGATGACAAGATTTACGATGGTATAGACAGTTTAAACTGCCCAAAGGCTCTACAACCAAACCTTTGACAACCGCAGTGATTCTCTCCATTTCACGCTCAACAACATACATTAAAATAGAGGCCAGCTCAAATAAGCTTCAGTTACATAGCAACCAAAGTGTAAAATAGGCTCGAATATCATCATGACTTCTAAGAACATTTTGGTTTGGGCTCCTTACCACTCCCCAGACTAGGTTGGCCTGCATGCACTGGTCGGTCCGTCCAAACATGAAGCACTCTGTGCATCCTCGAGGGTTGCTCTCCAGCAGCGAAAAGGTTCGGTCTCGACATCGATCACAACGGCGCCCTTCTACATTGACCTGCAAACATTCGAAAGTGGCATGAGGAAACCTTACTAACAGTAAAGGCACCTCTTTCTTTCAACAGCCCTGAAAGTAAAACTAAATTGCTCTTTAAAACCGAAAATATCAATTTGTGGTGTTACTTCAAAATGGCATCATTTACTACATTATTTTTACACTAAAACCTGATTATAACGAAGTGGCATGTTATATCAAAATAAGTTTGTTATATCTGAAAATTTATTATATAGGTGTGTTCCTAACACTATACATATTACAATACCACTTTTCATTTACTTTGTTATAATTGATATTTTGTTATATCCATGTTCATTATATTGAGGTTCAAGTGTAATTATGTTTTACAATGCTGAACCCGATGAGAGAAGCTGTAGCAGGTGATACAGCAAACAGAAAACTTCGCTACATCATTCTGTACAGTTCAAGAGAGATAATACAAGTAAATAAACATTAAATCAACAGCAAAATAGCAAGAAGTTTTTTCGTATCATAAACGGCAATCGACATGTATCTATAAATCCGCAACCACACAAACTAGCTCTTTTATCGATGCTATTAATGAACAACAAAAACAAAACTATGGCCTAAAGATACTGATCTCTATGATCTCATAACATGTTTACAAAAACATGCTATGAAGAGAAGCATTACAGAAATGGTTTACACAGAGACATTTTATGAAGAAGTTTTATGGAGATGGTTAAACGGAGGTAATGTACGGCATGTTATGAAGAGAAGTATAAGAAATATGGTTTACAGAGAGACATTTCATGAAGAACTTTTATGGAGGTGGTTTAACGGAGACGGCTTACAGGACTTGGGAGAAGGTTCTCACCTTGCACGGACACTGGCCCCTCTCGTCACACTGGCAGATCCCATGGTGACAGGCGCCGGGGTCCGTGCCAGCTGGGTGACAGTCGCAACGCTGGCAGTTGGGGAAGTTGTAATAGCCCGGCCTGCAGTGGTCGCAGTGCTGCCCTTCAAAGCCCTCCAGGCACTGGCACTGGCCGGTGTTCTCATCGCAGTTGGGGCTCAATGAGCCCAGCTTGTTGCAGTTACACAGCTGCAAGCAATACACAAGCGTAAGCATCAAAAGGAAAGCATGCATAGATAGGACTCCCTCCGCTGTCACAAAACGGCACCACAGAATAAGACAAGAACACAGAAAACACGGGCTACAACTCTCTGAAGGTTTATTCACATGCATGCAACATGTACACATGTGGCTATACAAGAATAAAAAAAATTACCGCATTTAAATATAAAATTTTTTTCTGCTGTGATCGACTAGTTCTCATTAATAATGTGTATAACAAAGAAAACTAGCCCTTAAATTAACTTTTCTATTTCTGCTGTGGTGCTACAGATAGGAAGGTGATGCTTAAATGGGAAGCTGATGAATAAATATTTTTATCGATATATACTGTCAAAGCAGGATATATCAAACTTTAGAGGGATTACAAGTAGTTCTTTATGACAAACAGCAATTTAATAAAGATGTATCCCTTACTCACACCACAACCAGTGTACTGGACATGATGAAAAAAGCGGTGCAGAAAAACAAGCAGAGCTACAATCAAAACCATTTTGGCAGCTTCTGTAAGAGTTGAGCAATACGTTTTAAGTAGTTTTCCCTTCAGCCCCATTTTATTATAGATGGCATCATCCGAGCGGAAATGCACATGCACGACGTGGTCAACTATACAAAATTGACTTAAGAGCTGCATTCGTATATTTCAATTAATTGAAAGCATGCTAGCTGTCTTGTGTCTTCTTGAAACATTGTTGCAAAAAGGTAGTTTTTGTAATCAGAAGCTCGCAGGTAATGCGAAAAGGTATTTATGTCCAGTACCCTGAACACCAGGAGGCAATTGGCACACATTGTGCCAAACGCATAGGACAGAAAACAAGACACAGCGGCAAATGACAATCTCAAGTGAGCTATAAAAAAATAAAACTGCAGCATGCTGGGAATCTAACAAGAGCACGGAGCGCAAGGAGGGAGTGGCATGTGATGAGGCTGACTTGTGGACGCTAGGTGTGCTCTGCCCTATCTTTTTCCCCCCTTCGTGGCACTGAACACCACGTGTGACTGCTAACCACGGCAAACTTTTTCTTTGGTCAAAACGAGCTGGTTTTATGCTTTATAAAATGAGTTTCCATCTGACAGGACCAAAATGAACACACTTTCAAGGAAGACAGCAAAATGTGTGTACCCTACAAATGAATCCCAGTGTCCAGTATAGTGGACATAGTTCTCCTGTGAAAACCATTGTGCTTACAGTCCTAATTATTTTCCTTCATGCTTTTCAATGGCCTGTTGGACAGAAAAAAAAATTAAAATTTTTGTTCTACCCTAGAAAAAATTCAGGTTGAAAAGAAATTATGGGACTAAGGAGTCACACACTTCTATCAGCAATTCTTTTATTACCTCATGATTGTATTGCAGCAAAATATCTCTAAAGCAAATGTTCCAAAAGTGAAAGGAAAAAGGGGGATGACTACTTTTTCCTAAGAAGAACCTTCCTTGATCTTTCACTCAACCAATTTGCCATGCTTGTTGCCAGTGTGCTTCAAGCTGTTCATGAATTCGCCCTTAGGGTGCAATGTGCCAGTCGCCTGACTAGCTATTACAGTAGAAAAAAACACACTGGAAAAAAAATGGCCCCATTTAAGAATCTTGAAGCACAATGACATTTTTCTTGAACTGAGAAGTTTTCTTTCTAAGGAGTCTGTAAGATTTCATGGCGACTGTGCTGCAAATTACTGAATGTGTATTTTTTTTTCCCGTTTGTGAACGTCCACTTTGGATGCTCACGCAAAACGCATCAATTTGGCAAATCAAGCTCTTTTTTTCTCTTGCATTGCCCCTCTCACTCCCCCTCGCCCTTTCCCAGCTTTCAAAGCTTCTAAACTTCTTCCACCTTTAATGTTTCTGTCGAACGCATCTGCCACATCTTTTGTTAACTGACGTCAAGTAAGCACCTTGCAGCCGTCGACTGGGTGATAACCCCAGGCACCGGTGTTGCAGCGGTTGCACCGAGGACCACCTGTGTTCTTGGGGCAGATGCACCGACCCGTTTCCTCATCGCAGACGTGTCCCGGTGCCTCGCACGGCTCGCAAGCTGCATAAGCAAAATGAACAGAAAGAACACATCGCACATGTGCTTTTGATTTTGAAACCGTCTCATCTCTTTTTCAGTATATTTACAGCTAATATTGTTGTCATGGTTAATGTCAAAATCACCAGAGCCTCCTAACACAATGAGTCTATATTAGACCTCTCACGAAAACTTAACAAGGTGCTAACCTTGTTGATATGACTCATTTTCGGAGCAGCCAGAAAAGATAAGATGTGAATAAGGAAAAATACAAAACAGCACACACTATCAATTGAACTTCTACCAAACAGAGGAAACTATACACAGGACAATGCAGAGTACTGGCGGTGTTTACCAATGCACAAACCAATGACAAACACAGACGCATTACAGCATATTCGATGCTACTACATTTGTGAAACCACTATTTATTTTTTTGACATAGTTATACAGTTGAACCACTATAATATGTATTACAGGGCCATTCTTGAATGCAATGCCAGATGACCTGAGCGGCATTGTGCACTAGTGTAGACCTCACATCTTTACCAAGTGTTCTTTATGCTGTCTTCCCACACGCCAGCAGAAAGAAATGTTCATTGACCTTACGTTAACGTTGGATTAGAGAAGTGTCAAAACAAGAGGCAACACAATGCACCATTTAAAAACAAAGAGCCTATATATTAACCCTAAACCTTGTCTAAAACTTTTGAATTCAAAAATATTTGCTAATTAAATTTTGCTACATATAACTTAAATTTTGCAGGAACCAGCTATGTAGTTCGAAGTGTTGATCAATTCGAACTCTCAGTACTATTCTACTGCACTTTACTGGCTAGAGCTGGGCTCAGCTTTGTCTGGCTCAGCTGATACTCAAGCGAACACTTGTCAGTTAAATGTTGGCTTATAGCTGGCAATAAGGAACTTCCTACGTATTCTGGACATATAGTGCTGACCTCTGCAGCCGTGATGGGAGAACCGGAAGTACCCTGGCAGGCACACGTCGCAGGCCATTCCTCCAACGCCAGGCTTGCATGGACACTGGCCCGTCCTGTCGTCGCACTGCATGCTCACAGAGCCGGTTGTGTTGCAGTGACAGGGTTCGCATCCACCAGGCGACGCCAGGTTCCAGTACCCAGGCTGCAGGCACAGAAAGGCGGAGAGGCGATCTATTTCAAACCTGAAAGCTCGAAGCTCTGGTGGAGATGAGACAGTTTACCGTCAAGCCTTGCCATAGGGAAGTTCTAAGGGACGTCGAAGTAGCTACGTTGTATTCAATGACAAATCTTTGTGACGGGAGGTAGGCAGTTGCAGCCTTTAAGACGGTAAGGCTGCTTGGTCTAACACGGGCTCCAGCAACATCTCGTGTTCGGAGTGTTTTTCATTGCTTTAAAATTTCATCTTCCCACAAACTTCTACCTTATTCATTATATTTGAAAATTCATTACGTATGTTCGTAACTTTATACAAATAGCAACACTGTTTCTTATTTCGTTTCAGTATAGCTTATAATTTGTTATTTTTGTATTCAATAATTAAAATATGACAGTATTACAGAAAAAAAAAAAGATAACAGTTGGCAAGGGGGTGCCAGGCCCAATTTTTATGGTTACTATGTTATAACATGCATATTTATATGCAATGGCATATCTGCAAGTAAATATAAGAAATTACAACTGCCAATCACAGACAAATAGAAACACATATGATATACAACTCATATACAAATACAAATCATGTATTTGTATTTGTATTTGGGGGCACATATACAAATCATGTATTTGTATATGCGCCCCCAAATTTATGAATGGTGGCCAGCACTGCACCAGAGATGTTTACTTGCATGCTACAGCACTGGTTATCACACGATAATCTTAGCTAGCAATGGTTGAAAAAGGGTGATGTCAGCCAGCATTAGCCAACATTGACTAAACGATGGCCAATGATGGTTAACAATGGCTTGGCAAATAAACGTTCAAATCAATGCGAGAGACACACGCACCTTGCAGCGATCACAGGTGCGGCCCACAACGTTGGGTTTGCAGGGACACTGCCCAGTGTTTTCATCGCACTCGGTACTCAGGGATCCGTGAGGGTCACAGCCACACCCTGGTAGAACAACGAGGAACATAGATTTAACGCGATTCCAGGTTTCGTTTCAGCTCATTATACAGAGCAGAAAACTTAGGATTGCCATCTGTAAAGATGAAAGAAAAAGACAACTCTGAACTCTGATGATGAAACAACTCCCCAACCAGTAACGCAATGGTCCATAAGCAACAAATGAACACCTACATGCACTACTGACTAGCCTTAGAGATCCGACTATTCAGACTTCCAGAAAAGCAAAGGTCCTGAGAGCCTGGCCTGCGAGACCCCCAGCACTGAAAGCCGCAAGAGTTCTATTACAGTACAAAAAATGTCACAGACTGAAGTTATCAACTGCAGATATTCTTAGCACACGTGGATGTTGTAAACTCACATTTTGTGTCTCTTTCACTCTCCACATGTAAGGAACCAAACAGGACAGTCTAGCTAGCTTCTTTGCCAATTCTACGATTCCTTCACTCCAAGTTGTCGGCACAGTCACATGCATGTATAATAAAACTATCCGTGTAGTCAAGGCATCCTCACATGCCTTCATGAGCATTGTGATGCATATGAGCATTCAAGCATATGAGCATTCAAGCACACGAGCATTCAAGCATATGTGACAATTACAATGAACGTTCCAAGTACTTCGTTGCAAAGGTATCATAAATGTGTTACACGGGCATTAGACTGCACATATCACAATATGCGATTCAATAGGCTCCAAACAGCTCACATTTGCAGCCATCCGAATGCAGAGAGAAGCCATAGTGTCCTTCAAGGCAGGAATCGCAGAGGGTACCAAACACCCCGGGCCGACAGATACAGTTGCCTGTGATCGGGTCGCAGCGCTCGGAGACCGAGCCCTGCAGGTTGCAACGGCAGGGGGCGCAGCCACGCTCCACACCTCCAAAGCCATCCTTATTGACAAAAGATGAAAGTATGCATGAAGCAAAGAATCTAGGTCTGAAGCAGCTTTAAAAGTTGGTGCACACCGAATTTACTAGATTGTAACACAACCATGATTGTAAAGCGAAGAGTGACTTTCCACGGAGAAAAAAAATTGAACAAACATAACAACTGTGAGCATCGTTGCAATTTTTATACAACTTGAATATCAGTATTCGACTGTAATGGGAAGGTCGATTTCAGGTAACAAAAATCTGGAAGAAAAGATTCATGTTACATTTGAGTAAATACACTAATGTGGTGACATCAACAGAAACTTCCAAAATTTCATGTTTACTGGCCAGTTGCTTTCTCATAAAACCACGTATCATTGATACCGATGCTTTAAAACCATCTTTCTTATAGCCACCATACCCATGAGTAGAGATGGTCCCCATTACAATTACTAAGTATTAGCAATGACCCCGTTTCTTTGTCTTCCTTCAGTCTTATTCTTATTCCTACTAAAAACCCTTTTGTCCATGAGTAGACAATCAGCTTAATTTTCTTACAAATATCTTTCTAGGCTCATGAAGTATACACAAATATTTAGAAGGATGAACGTAGGGATAAGCCACCCCTGCTCTATTATAGGCTGTCATGCACACCACAGAGGTTGTGGGCTTAGTTTTCAATGATGACAAGTTGCCTATCCTTTGGGTCATTTCTCTTTCCATTATTAATTCCAGTCAGTTAAACAGCACCGAATTTCCTGCCCATTCTTTATTTCTTTTGCTTAACTGTCTGCTCATTTTGCTATCGTTGTAAACTAAGGAAAGAAAATTAAGCCCTCGTCCGTTCTGCTGATTCGCACGGCTCACCTGACACCTGTCACACGTGCGTCCCGAGAAGCTGGGCTTGCAGGGACACTGTCCAGTTGTCTTGTTGCACACTTGGCTGATAGAGCCTGTCACACTGCAGTCGCACGCTGGAATGATGAAAGACCGACATTGTGAAGACAATTACTACAACTGTTGCTGCACGTCTAAGAACTTTGATTTTGTTCACACGTGCGGGCACTTGTCTGGCCACTTTGTGCATATGTTGCCGTGCGCACCAACGCACTATGTAGACAATGTGTTTACGTGCTACTATCTTGGGTGTATCCTCAACTCTACAAGTGTTCATTTAGTTGTTACAGATACAAAACAGCAGACTCACCGGCATGAAAACAACTGGGCTTTCTTGTTGCAACATTCATTTAACAACCCAAAGTGATGGCCCCCTTCGAATCACTCATTAAAATAGTTTACATAACAAACGATCACATAGATGACTGAGAGACGTGCCATTATCTTCGAAAGCATCCAGCTCGTTTTTGTAGCGTGGTGCTCTATTATTGGGGTGCTCTTATGGTTCATGTAGCCTAACAGTCACAGTGATGCCTGTTTGACAAGCAAAGCCAGAGCGAGCAGTAATTACCTCCCAGTGAAACGTTGACATAATGGCCATGATTACAGCAAATTATTGGATATAATGTGCCACTCCTCAATATAAAGAAGTGACAAGCGTACATGCTACAAAAAAGCTCAAATAATTCTGGAATCAAATTTTCTAATAATGGGCAACTTTGCGAAGCTCGGACGAACAAACCTGCCCCTGCTACACACCCCCTTTTAACACAGGTCTCTGCTAATGAGGCTTCCACTAATGAGATAGGTCTCTGTTAATGAGGCAAATAGGGCTTCTAAAAGAGACGTCCAAGGGGACAGAGGACTCACGTCGACAGTCTCCAGTGGCAGGGTTTCCAAAATAGCCATCTAAACATTCGAGACAATTCCAGCCTCCCGTGTTACCACGGCAACGCAAGCAGCGGCCAGTGCGGTGGTCACAGTAGCCGGGAACAGACGTGTCTGCGTTGGGACCGCAGCGACACGGCCGACACGGTTCACCAGGAATGGCAGGATTTCCAAAAAAGCCATCTGCGCACCTACACACAGTGCCAGAACACAAAAGTTGCATTGGAGGCATGAGTTTCTATACATTTGGAAACTTTCTGATCACCTTCTTTTTCAGTTGATTGATTAATTGATTGATTGATATGTGGGGTTTAACGTCCCAAAACCACCATATGATTATGAGAGACGCCGTAGTGGAGGGCTCCGGAAATTTAGAACCGCCTGGGGTTTTTTAACGTGCACCCAAATCTGAGCACACGGGCTTACAACATTTCCGCCTCCATCGGAAATGCAGCCGCCGCAGCCGGGATTCGATCCCGCGACCTGCGGGTCAGCAGCCGAGTACCTCAGTCACTAGACCACCGCGGCGGGGCTTCTTTTTCAGTTGGCCACGTTCTCAATGGGAGTGTCTTGGATGCCACCATCATTGAAGCTAGACTACTAAAGGTGCATTCCTACTAGAATTAAGCGATGCCAACAATGTCACTAGACTGCATTGCAAGAACCCTTTGTTGCCATTTCAATTGAAACATGCAAGCTCTCACAAGCTTCTTGCAAAATGAAGCTACTAGAGGACCCCAAACTTCTGCCTCCCTCCTCCCCTCGTCTTACCAAGTAATTCAAGGAGTTAGAGGGTTCATAAAGGTGGTAATTTAGGAATCTCGGCAGTCCATTTTTATGAACGGTAAAAGTGCACTGAAGATGCCCTCACAACGAAAAAAGAAAGCCTGTTTGTGTCTGTTTCTTTGTTGTGTACTCGTCTTCAGTAAGCTTTCACCATTCACTCCCTTCTCCTTTCAAGTGTACACACTTACACGTGACTAGAGTTATGTTTGAGCCATTTCCATATTTAGCGCCTATCAGCAATAGTGAAACAGTAAAAAACATCAGGCAAACACCTTTCGCATTTGTTGCCAGCATGGTTCGGCGGGCATTCCAAACAAACGTAGTCACTTTCCCCCGCCGGGGTTACGATCGTTCGACACTCGGAGGGCAAGTCGTACAGGCTGGCCCCGGGAGGACAGCTGCACGGCTTGCAGTCATCCGTAAAACCGAGGACCGCGTTGCCATAGAAACCTGGCAGGCACTCGTTGCAGTTGGGGCCTGTAGTGTTGTGCAGACATTCCTGCAATAACAGATAATATATGGTTAATTGAAGTAAAGCGCTGCACTGGGTGAGTCGGTACAGGTTCATGTTGAGACGTAGGATAAAGAAAGCTAGATACAAACAAGAAGTCACAAAACGGGAGATATAAGGTTGCAACAAAAATATGCAGATTCTCCATCTAATCAATTCAATTATCCAATGCAATTATCCCCGGTCCCCTATATTTTTGGCAGGTGATTTTAATCACCCAGGCATAAACTGGCGGACGTGTACACCCGAAGGCGGTGCAGGAAGGTCTGACCGTCAGGAATTTCTTGAGGTACTTGCTTTGTTCAATTTGACACAGATGGTAGCCCTGCCGACTCGCGGTGATGCTATTCTAGACCTTGTATTGACTACCAAGCCCGATCATGTACTTGTGAATGTTTTAGATAATATCAGTGATCACAATGTGCTTCATTGTGAATATACCTTGGAGAACGAAAAGCCAGAAAATCCAAGGAAAACAATCTACAACTACACGCGGGCTAACGTTGATATGATTATAAATCAGCTGTCGTCTTTTTCTTTAGAATTTTTGCGCACCTTGTCACTGCGCACAACTAATGAAAACTGGCATCTCGTACAGTCTCAGCTCACCGAACTAAAGGAAAAGTATATCCCTAAAATTGAAGTGATAGCGTCAACTCAGAGCGCTTGGTTCAACTTGCATGTCAAACGCTGCATAAATAAAAAAAAAAGACTTTACTCGAAAGCAAAGCAGTCTGGGTCCGATAGTGATTGGGAACGTTACCGTGAACAATCCAAACAATGTAAAACAGTAATCGAAGCAGCCAAAGACAAATTCTTTAACAATGATATAAACACGCTCTTAAGGGAAAATACAAAAAAGTTTTGGAAGGTAATCAACCCCAAACCATCTTCGTCATCACAAGTGTCTATTTCCAAAGATGGTGTACTTCTTTCGCCATCATGTGTTGCAACGGAACTAAATGATTTTTTTGGTTCAGTATTTACAGAAGAAAATCCCGTTCCATCTGAACTTAATTTCACGACCCTAGATTCGGTCATGGACGATTTAAATATTTCACATCAAGGTATTGAACGAGCTATTGAAAGGCTCCCAAACAGTTCAGCACCTGGCCCGGACGGCATCTGCACTAAAATACTAAAAATAACAAAGCCTGTAATTTCTCACATTCTAGCTGCTCTTTTTCAGCAATCTATTGATAGTGGTAGCGTACCAGACGCCTGGAAAATTGCCCACATCACTCCTATCTTTAAATCAGGTAACTCCTCTATGCTTTGTAACTATAGACCAATTTCACTAACAAGCATACCATGTAAGCTTTTAGAGCACATTATATCATCTGCAGTTATGACATATCTCACTAAAAACAAGTTCTTCTTACCAAGTCAGCATGGTTTCCGGCGCGGCCTTTCATGCGAAACTCAACTATTTGAACTAATAACCGATATTCACGAAGCGATACATAATAAAACAGACATTGATGCTCTATTTATAGATTTCGCCAAAGCCTTCGACAAGGTCCCCCATAACCGTCTAAATATGAAACTGAGCGCCCTCAACATCAACCCTAAAATCTGTAAATGGATTGCTAACTTCTTGTCTGATCGCTATCAGTCTGTTTTTGTTAATAATACCTTGTCTCCATTAGTAAAGGTTAAATCAGGTGTTCCGCAGGGTACCGTGCTGGGGCCCATCCTATTCCTAATTTACGTTAATGATATAAGTAACCAATTGTCGTCCTCAATCAGACTTTTTGCAGACGATTGTGTAATTTACAGACAAATTACTAACCATATTGATGTGAGTGCGCTGCAGTCTGATATTGACAAAATTACCCGCTGGTGCTACCAATGGCAAATGGAAATTAATGTTTCAAAAACGAAGTACATTCAATTTACAAGAACTACGAAACCTGAGCTGCATTCTTATATGATAAACAATAGGCTAGTCGAAAGTGTGACCACAATAAAATACTTAGGCGTTCATCTTACACACAACCTCTCATGGAATGCTCATGTTGAGGCAATAGCCAGTAAGGCTTTAAGAGCTCTAGGATTCATTAAACGAAATTTGCACTCTGCCAACCAGTCCACCAAACTTCTTGCTTACACAACTTTAGTTCGCTCAAAAATGGAATACGCCGCCCTAATTTGGAATCCTAACCAGCAATACCTTATTCATAAACTTGAGGCCATTCAAAACAAAGCAGCCCGCTTTATCACAGGAAAATACTCTCGGCTATACAGCATAACAGCAATTAAAACTTCATTGAAATTACCTACTCTAGAAAAACGTAGGCTTATCGCACTACTGTCTCATTTCCACAGGCTTTATTTCAGTGAGTCATCTTTCCTACATTCACACATTAAACCAGCTCATCGCATTTTTCCACGTGTGGATCATGCTTACAAAGTGCAACCCATGTTAGCCCGTACTAACTTCCTTCGTGACTCACCATTGTTTCTTGCAATTTATCACTGGAATAAACTACCAAGAGATGTTGTAACTGTGCGTGATCACGACATATTTGTTAGCAAATTAAAGGAGTTGTGGAATGTAGAACTGTGATATTTTGTGGCTTTCTTTTGTTTATTCTAGTGCCAATAATACATCAGTTATCGCAAACTTCGTTTTACGCTTTATTGAGTGTTGTATTACTTTGTTTTCTTTGATCCGAGATTTTGCTTTCTGCATTTACCTTTTTATTTTTGCGTGTTCTGTGTAAATATTTCTTTTGTGAACATAACCCTGCTGTATTGTTGTATTATGTTGCTTTATTGTAACTACCCCCCCCCCCCTATGTAATGCCCAAATGGGCCCTTAGGGTATATGAATATGAATAAAAAATAATCAATTATGCCTGGATGTGCGTATCAAAAGTAATAATATCAGCGTGCAGTGTCAATCAAAAATAGCTTTTAAAAATATACTGAAATAACTGCTTACCTGCAAATACTGCAACTCATGCTTACCAGTACATTTTATAAGCTCATGGGAGCTTCGGTTTTCAATTACCTAAAAAAAATGGCAACCGAAAACTTTTATGTCTGCACCCCTTCAGAATAAGCACCTCTTGCTCTGAACATCTGACTGCTAGAGCCATACTGTTTATTCCTTATGCTAACCAAGACCTTTAGCTCAGGCCAAACAATCGGTTTTCGTTAATTGCATGCATTCCTTGTTGTGAAACGTACATATCAGCGCGATCAAAGTGTTCACAAAGTTGTCCAACAGCGAGTATCGATAGAGAAATCGAGAGCCGCTTACGTCGCATTTGCCGGTGTACGGATCGCAGGAGTCGGCGTGGTTGTTGCAGTCACATTTTTCACAGCGCCCACCAAGCAGGGTGTTGTTGACACGACGATAGCCGGGGGCACAGAGCTGAAACCGACAGGAAAAATGAGCGAACTCGTACATCACTCTAATTAAGCTGCATTTGTTTCTGAATCTACGACTTCAGTGGCATATTGATTAACTTTAGCTCATTTGATATGGCAAGGTTCAGTGACGAAAGGTTATTACCAGTCACAAATAGTATAGAATCCCCAGCCACATGACTTCATTTGGGCTCATTATACTGTCTCCATGCACGAACTGTCAAATTTGTGAAGATCGCTTATTCAGCAAAAATAAATAATTAAATTCTAGTCACTTAGCGCTATTCTCACATAGACCAAAAATGTAAATAACTCAATTGCTGGATTGCGATTAGATGATGACAATGTTGCTGTTACAGCAGCCACCAGCCAATAGTAATCAACCGGTTTCTGACAAGTAGCCATCAAGTAGCTGAAATTAGCCAGTGCTGGTCACGTGCACGTGAATATGATAGTTGAATTCGGTCAGAGACTATCATTGACATCATGTTTTGTTACAGAAAGTGGGTGAAATATTCTGGATAAAACATTGCCTTTAAAGAATTGTGAAGGTTTGTGTGTAGTACTAATGTTACATTGCATTCCATATGCATCACAATCTGTTGTGAATGCAGAAGATTGAAGACCATGAGGCGCTTATGCCAAATACAATGCAGGCGCATAAATCAGAAGCAGCAGATAAAGGGTCCGAAAGCATTTTCTTTCTCACGGCTTCATAGATGTCTAAGAAGCTTTTTCATCCTGCCTCATCAAATACAAGTCCTTACCTCACAAGAGAGCCCAGCATAGCCGACCGGGCACTGACACATCTCAACCGATGTCATCTTCGTCAACGTCCCAGACGTCTTGGATGCCACGGGAAGATCTACGTGGTGCATGCTGCACAATTTAAAGATAATCATCAATACGATAACAATGATACTTTTTCTGGAGCTTTTGCAAGAAACATTTTGGTAATAAACCTTATCTCTGCTATAAATTGTTAGCCCAAATCTCGGCAAAATAATGGCTGAACTTTAAGCACTCAGGACACACCTCTTGCCAACACATTCGAATTTTCATATCTTCCTCACGTAGAAACTCACGCACGCTTTTGCAGCAGAGCGGGACATGTGCTTCCATCAACCAGAGCGCAGCAAAGTGCCGAGCCAAAGCCAACTAGTTTTCAAAGCAGTGCAAAAATACACAAACGAATGTCGATGAGTACAGCTTATTTAAGAATGCCCATTTTAACTAGAAATGTGTGAACGAGCCTAACTTGTCCAAGGTAGAAAAGAGGGTAAAGGATTATAAATATTATCAAACGGCCAAACAGGTGATTTATTGTCGCTTTGTGGCCAAAAAGGTAACATGCCGCTCAACTCAAAACAACCAGCTTCATGAAAAGGCGCGCACAAACTTTTTGTGGAGCGCAGAAATTTGAGCTAGTTGGTAGTCAGTGAACTTGTACATCTCAACAAGTGCAAAGCAACAATCACCGCAAAAAAGAGACATGTTAATAGAAGGAGACATGGGCGCTAGATAAACTGAAAGTTTACAGGTGAACAATGATGGCAATGCACATACAATCAAACAACTATAACTAAGTTGCATTTTACAAGAAAAAAAATTCGTTATATACAAAAACTTGTAACAAAGGTTACTTTTAACACAGCATTATTGCAAGGCTACTTTTTATTTATTTTATTGATTGATATGTGGGGTTTAACGTCCCAAAACCACCATACAATTATGAGAGACGCCGTAGTGGAGGGGCTCCGGAAATTTTGACCACCTGGGGTTCTTTAACGTGCAACTTGTTATTTATTTGTTATAATTGATATTTTGTTATATCCGCATTTGTTATAGTACTGTTGTTATAACCGATATTTCATAATATTCGTGTTTCTTATACTAGTACTGAGGTTTAAATGTACACACACAAAACCCACAGTGAGGAGCAAATTTTGTGAAGTCTCTGTGGATTCTGTGCAGTTATGAGCATCGCCATCATCTTGGATCTGTAACCTTACAGTTGATGCTGAGAACTGGTCCTGTTGATTGTCTCTTCTCTCTGGGGTTGTTGCTGTGCACTTGTTAAGATGTACGAGTTGTGCACAAGGCTTTACAAGACAGCACTTACGCTCCTTCTATTTGGTCAGAGTGGTACTTGGCCCGTAGGAGCAGTCTCTCCATGTCGTGCAAAGCAAGCGTAAACTCCTCGCGCGACGCCGGCCTCAGAGGGCGTCCCTTGTTGTCCAGCAAGTGCCAGCCGTGCTCGCGAAGCGGAACAGCAATGGTCACGTTGTCGGGGCTCGGCCGCAGGCTCCAGTTGTAGCCAAACCGCTTCCCATCGCCCTGAAGAAGCGAGGACGCATTACGACAACCGCTTGCGTTGCAGCAACATTGCGAGTACGACATGAACAACCCGAGTGCGGAAGTCGCACTTGAAATTTATTGTGCTTCTGTTACTTCTCTGTTGTGTGGAGGTAGTTTTAATAAAAAGATGTCTCTGGTTCCCGAGAATAATACATGTTTTATTAAGTGGTAGTAGTTTTAAAATCAAAGTGAAATGCTTTCATTGTTAGGAATATGCAAAAAAATACATAACACAAATAAATAAAGAACAAGAACAGTTGTCATACTTATGTGCTTCAGTGCACCATTGTTGACCATCAGTGATAAATTTTCAATAACTCAAATGATTCAATTCTCAATTTCTTGCAACTTGCAATTCCAATCAAAGCAAATTCAAATACTGTAATATTTGTTCGAATATTCAAAGCATTCACACATTCGCACAAGCCTAGAGTTCACATATTTCAGGTTCGGGCATCAAAGCTTGAGTTGGCCAAAATTTAACCCCTTAAGTGCTTTGGACAAACAGCTCATCCTGCCCAAATTGTCACCTCACCGATTTAGAGGATCAGAACTTGTTTTAGCAGAATAGGTACTCCCCTCTAGCGTTCAGGTGGAGAAGCACGTTTATAGCTTACATTGCGTGTCATCCACTAGATGGCAGCATTTGCTCGAGGATTTAGTTTTTTTCTGCGGCAGGAGTGCGGTTCTTGTATGGAAGGGCAGCATGCAGTTGCAGCTATCCAGGCATGTTACCAAAGGGGGTAACAAATTACTTGTGACCAATTACAGGCCGATTTCACTGACTAGTTCTTGTTGCAAGCTAATGGAGCATATAGTCAACAAGGCAATCACCACTTACTTAGAAGATAACAACCTACTTTACCCCAAACAACACGGCTTTCGAAAAGGGCTCTCTACCATAACCCAACTTCTCGAAATAGCACATGACTTTGCTACCGTAATTAACTCAAGACTTCAATGTGACGCAATATTCATAGATTTCTCCAAAGCATTCGATAAGGTGCCCCATCAAAAACTAATTGACAAGCTGAAGATTATCGGGATTGAAACCAATATAGTACACTGGATAGCCGCCTACCTCTCAAACCGCAGTCAACACGTTAAAGTAAACGACGCTGAACCTGAAGAGTTAGACGTTTACTCGGGGGTCCCCACAAGGGTCTGTGCTAGGCCCGATTCTTTTCCCAATTTTCGTTAATGACATTCATTGTCATGTTGAACCTGACGTCGCAGTTAGACTGTTTGCTGACGACTGTGTCATTTATACCAAAGTACGAGCGATCGACGATCAGTTACGGCTTAATACCTCCCTAACTAACATTTCAAGATGGTGTCAAGAATGGGGAATGGAAATAAACGTAGTAAAAACCTCGTATATGCATATAACCCGAAAGAGAGCACCCTTAAAATTTGCGTATCATTTAAATGGACTACACGTAGCATAGGCCGCTTCGGTGAAATATTTGGGCGTTACCATCACAAACACATTAAAATGAGATGTTCACATTAACCAGACGTGCACAAAAGCGTACAGACAGCTGGGATATCTTTGCAGGAAACTCGCTCTAGCCCCTTCCAAAGTTAGACTAACAAGTTATAAATGCCTTGTACGACCAATCCTCGAATATGGCGGTGTAATCTGGAATCCGCATCAAACTTACCTTCTTAACCAGCTGGAGGGAATACAAAATAAAGCGCTCCGATTTGTGTATTCTCAGTATTCTCGAGATGTCAACATAACCGCGCTCCGCAATAGGGCAAGCATTCAAACACTGGCGATATGGCGACGCATAGCTGCATTAAAATTTCTTTATCTGCTTTATCATGACAACATTAACATCAACAAACACGAGTACTTGAAACCACCATATCAGCGCTCCGCCCGAACAAACCACGACAAGAGTATCAGGCCTTTCATCTCCCGTTGCAATTCATTTAAGTATTCCTACTTTCCGTCCATAATAGAAATATGAAATAACCTGCCACGTGATATAGTGTCCTCAGAATCTCTCGAATCATTCACTACCAATCTTGAAAAGTTTTTGGATCAGTAAGTTGCAGCGTTGTAGAATAATGGTGCAACTTTTCATTAAATGTACGTTTTGATTTGTATGCCACTCGATGTTTCAATTCTCAGATCTGCGTCTAATATGCACTCTTTCTTCCCTGTTAGCCTGTAATGTTTTTATTCTGTTTTATTTCTTGGTTCTTCGACTAGATGTACAGTTGTAATTTGTAATTGTTTAGAGTAGTCTGTACTGTTCATTCTTATTTTTTCCCGTGTTCATTTTTTTTGTTTACTATTTTTTGTTCTGTGGTCTAATGTGAAGATGACAATCTGTATAATTTCTTCCCACTCCTGTATGAGCCTATTAAGACTTACAGTATCAATAAAATAAAAAAAAAATAAATAAATAAAATAGCTGGCCTGTGAGCATTGAAAAGAAGCTATTCGTTTTCGTCATTTTTTTCGAGTGATGATGGTTCGAGTACAGATATTTATCTTGTGTCCGGAAGTGACGACAGCGATGACGGTTAATTGGGTAGCTCCTCCGGTGATGATGAAGACAGCTCGGACATGAACACTGCGAGTGCTGGCCAGTGAAGCCGCTTTGCGTTATTCCGCGTTTTGAAATTTTCATCGCAGCCTCGAAACTTCCCGAGTGAAATACCCCAAGGGTGCTTAGCCTGCGGAAGTGAAGAAAGATGAGGCGTCTGTAACTGTTTTGTTTATAAAACTTTTAATTTTATTAGCAGCAGGTAGTTGGTTTTCTATGTGTTGTCAAGAAATAAACATTATTCCATTGATTTGACTAAGTATGTGTTGGACATAATTTTTCAAGGTCGACTGGCTACTTTTTAGTACAATATCAAACATGCAATCAGCAATTGAAGAATAGGTACTTTTTGACCATAAATCTTCAAAAAAATTGAGCAGTTAAGTTTAATTACCAACATGATCTACTTACAGGATCTCCATAAACACTGACACACCAAACAACATCATCCATCGAATACCTTTGTACTAAATGATATCATAAGTCGATTTGGTTGATAAACTAGCAAAACTACCTCAGTTGAACTTTCTAAATTGATAGTCTAATATATAATTAAAAGCAGAAGCTTATGACTATGTGACTAATATTGTTATGCAAAGGCGGATTGATGGGCAACTCATATTAACGATATATTTACACTATGCCCAAGCGTAGACATGATAGCCGAGTGCATACCACTTTTCAAAATTGCATCTTCTCCACGATGCTGTTCTTTGTTCTTCAATGCAGTTGTGCATCAGTATTTAGGCAGCTACTTCATAAATGCAGGGTTCTGCTGACTTGCGCGGTTTTGAATGAGAGGCAGAAACACACTTTTCCTGGTGATACTTACTTCAATTATGACATCCGAACCTTCCACATAGGATCCCGAAGTGTCACCACGGGCCACCACGTAGCTGAGCATAAACTTCAGATCTCCTCCGTATGAATAGAGCTGTCAAGAAGAGAGACAGCAAAAGTGAAATAGAAAAATCATAAATTTATCTTGTTTTGCATCAAAAGGTATGTGCGTGTTAAAAGAGAACCCTGAAAATGACCGACGAAATTGTCACCTCGAGGGACACTACAGGCACCTGTCGGCAGCAATGGTCAACGGAACTTGAGATGCACAGCTCGGAATGCTTACATTTAAGTGGCTAGCAGCTGTGTACCAGTCAACTTCCGTAAGCTAGTTTTATGCCTTGTAGCATGAATATTCAGAATCAAAATTTTAAAACAGCCATGGTAGGTAAGGTAATGGTAATATAAACAAACAGAGAAGTGGCCAAGTACAGTGGCTACACAGACCTTGTTTCCAAGGTATTGATCGGGTGCTTGCCAGTAATACATGTTCCAATTGACGTCGTCATTCGCAATGGTGAGGCGTCCATTCTCGGGTGTCGGCCGTACTGTTCGGCTGCCGTGCAGGTTGGTGATCGTCCAGGTGTTGGGCTGTTTCGCCCCAGTGTCGGGCTGTTCCGCCCCGGTGTCGGGCCGTTTTATCTGTGCAGATTCAGGAACGAAAGTTATACTAGTTATATATTTTAAAAAGGTATCTGCTAGCTATGAAAAAGAAAAAGAAAATTGTAGCTCGAAAGACTTGCAAAAGCATGCTCAGGTCGCTGTTGCCTGTGAGGCTACTTATATGCATATAAAGGTTTATAAATTGCTCCTTGAATCATGCACACAGATGAACGTTTACAAGCAAAGCATATATGTAATGCAACTTTTAGGGTGTTGCATGCATTTGGTGATTGATCGTTGATGCCTTCAAGATTTGTATGCACTTTTTCACAGCGTTATTTTCTTTTTCAGCTCTCTCTTACATTTTCTCATTTGCTTTTGCATCTGTACATATACATGACTCGTGAAGGGCTTCAGCCAAGAGGTTAAACCGAAACATACAGTACAAATCACTATTGCCAGTAATAGTCAATGTTGAGTACTCATGCTTATGCACTTTTCCAATAAAGACATGATGGACACTGACCGAGAAGGAAAGCACGGGTCGACACAATCAAGAATTAGGTCCAAAAAGTACATTTCTGGAAAATGTGACAACACCAGTTCATAGTATAAAATAGTAAGCACCTTCCAACTTCTGTTAATATTTAAAACAATTTGTCAAAAATAAGTAGCAAAAGAAGAAATGATGCTGGATTCAAGAAAGATGCACAGGAATTTCTGGTTACCAAATGAAAATGATCAAAAACATAAACATTGTGATATTTTGCTTATTTTATTAGTATGAAACACACAAACGCTATGAGAGTCTCATAAGCAACACTTTTCAAAGTAGCTCTTACAGTTTCGATTCCCCAGTTGCTTGGTCGACACACGCTTGTCACTCCAAAACAGAAGCACGACGAACAGCCCTCAGGGTTGGTCTCGGACAAGTCGTAGAAGCCGTGTGCGCACTGGTCGCACCGACTGCCCTCGACGTGTTTCTGCAAGACAAGAAGATTAATAGAGCAGCATTAGATAGTCACATGTGACGCGACCATATCAACGAAATTGAGAGTCACAACACACGTGCGCGTCGGCTTAGCGTTTTCCACCTACTGCAAGACTGAATGAAAAACGTGAGTTTGCTCAGTATTCACAAGAAGCATCTTCACATGGTCAATGTGTCATTATAAAACATATAGGTACATGAAATATACAAAAATGACGAGGTGCAGCACGAGGCAATGTGATCTTGCACATAAGAAACTAGACATACCTTGCATTGGCAAGGGCCATCGCACTGGTCTGGGTTCACGGTGCCCGCATAATGGCACGGGCACGGCTCGCAACGGGGGTAGTTTCGATAGCCACGCTTGCATTGGTCGCACTTGGGCCCCGTGAAACCCTCGCGGCAGATACAGTCTCCGGGATGCTGAAACAAACGCAACACATTGGCTAGATTTTTAGAAAAGACAAGCAGTTGATCAAACAACACACTTGGAGCGACTGAAAGTGGCAAAAAAAGAAAGCTTCTGCCTGATGCCTCTCTAAGGCTCAACTAAACTGGAAACACGCACTTCTGGACTGGGGCTTCTGTCGTTTGCCCCGTTTGACCACTACAGTTAGAGCTCTCTAATTAAATGCTCATTAATTTGAAAAATCACATGATTTGGAAGTCATCGCTAGTCCTGGCCAGGACGTACATTGTTGAGTGGCACCAAGCTCTCATTATTTCAGTCATATTTGAATGACACTGGGTTATTTCGGGTGACCTTCAAAGCACGAAGCGCCGCAAAACAGCAAAAACAGCACCTGCGGACAGGAGAAACGGCCGCCTTTCGGAAGAATGTGATTTCTATCCACAAACACATTGATACGAAATAAGCATATTGAAACGCGCTAGCGAAGATTCGACGAAGAGGAGGAAGAGACTCGACTGGCTCGCGAGCGACGCTGTTGATCCTTCGCTGAGCTACACCTCTGCATTACCCATCTTGCAAATAAACGCGTTCCATCGTCACAATTGTGGTGGAGGTGCTGGGTACTGGGTGCTGGGTACAGCGAAGGATCAACAGCGTCGCTCGCGAGCCAGTCGAGTCTCGTCCTCCTCTTCGTTGAATCTTCGCTAGCGCGTTTCAATATTTCAACTACTTGAGCAACGTTGAGATTATGAACAAAGTCTCAAAGGACCAATATGGCCAATTTTGCATGCAAAGTAATTGCTGTGTTTAGTATCCTTTGAGAAAATGAAAGTTAATTGATAAAACAGTCATTTCTTGATTGCTTTTTTGGTACTTTTGATAATTCAGCGTTTGGTTAATTCTGAAACTTTTTCCGGTCCCATAAAATTCGTATTAACGAGCTGTTACTGTTTTATCGCGAGTTCCAGTTCAGGCCAGCGTTGAAGATAGATGGCCAGCTTGAAGACCAAGTAGTGAAGTGTTTTTTGAACTACTTGAAGACGTTGCTATGTCCTGATGCTAGCTTGCATCAATCAGAAAAAGCTAAAAAAAGTGCGTATACTATACCATCTGTATTTTGACACCCTGACATGTTATGAAACACACAACATGGCTCGAAACGAGCCCACAAATAAATGTGACGATTTTTTTCTGTGATGATAGAGCCTCCCGATTAACTCTCCAAACTTTCTTCTGATCAGCTGCCATCTTGATGGACCAAAAGGCAGCCTGCATCACTCATTTTTTTTTTTTTCAGTTTTGTGGTGTCTTCATGAAACTGTATGTTTCCTCCAGCTTCACTGGATGTTGGAATGATACTTAAATGACTGCTGTCCATAAAGCTGCCTATTTTTCCATCTAACTATGAAATTACTGACATGATTTGGCCACAAATAATACACACACAAATCATGTCAGTAAGCAAGTACCAACTAGGCCAAGAATCAGTACTGTAACTATGAAATACCTGGCATGTTTTGTCACTTCTTTTACCAAGGAAGTTGTCCTAACCTCAAATCCTTTTAAAGGGACCCTGTAACGGTTTTGATGATATTGCACAAACTCATTGAGCCAGTATACCAAGCCCTAAGGGTCATTTACAGACTCATATAAGCTCTCTGCATAAGCTGTTCAATTTATTACAATGCTTAAATGCTGCGAATCGCTGCAGATCACCAAGGCTCAGCTAAACGCATATGAACCGCCCATTCACAGTACGACATCCTTTGGTAGCAGGACATCACCCATGCTCCTGATCTGATTGGTTGTGGAATGCACGAAAGTGAGACTGACTGGTAGGGTGGCGTCACCTGTTAGAACAGATATCAATGACTTCGTGATTTTCGTCTCTGTTGCCAGACGGCGTGTGTGCTGCTGGGCTCGGCGGGCTATGCTCTCCAAGATTGCGCACAGCTTGTCAGTATGCAATCTCTCGGACGCCGTGACTGGGCGAAGCTCGAACAGTCGAGTGTGCTCACGAAAGTGTGCGATCGCCAGGGATGCCAGCATGTCTCATGAGCTGAGGAGGCAAGGCAGGGTTGAGAAGGAGGGTATAGATATAATAGTCCATAGTAGCCTTCGTACATGGCAGGCCACCAAATTTGTGGTGTGAATGATTTGAAGATGCTCCGACGAAACTGACACAACTTTGAAAAACCATTTTAGGGTTCCTTAAAGGTGAGCGACTCTTCATGGTCCCTTCTGTTGTGTTATAAAGGAAGTGTACTGAAAACAGACAGATGGCAACTCAAAGGTGTACAGACAAAGAGGATATATGTGCAGCACTCCAAGCAGCAACGAGCCAGCATTTGATGTGAACTGACCAGTCCCTCCTGAACATGCGAGTCATCCCCGATGCAACTTCCCGTGGTGCCAGGCCCGGAGCAGGAGCACTTGCGGCACGGACTGCGGTGGTTCCTCGGCACACCGCGAGGGCGGAAGTAACCGTCTTCGCAGCGTTCGCAGTTGATTCCAGCAGTGTTGTGCTGTTGAGAAAAAATGATATACACTCAAACCTCGGTATACCAAACCCGGATATAACAAAACATCTGTTATAACGAAATACATGAAGCATAGTGTTGCAATAGGTATAGTATTAGGAATATGCCTTTATAACGAATTTTCCGGATATAACAAACTTATCTTTGTGCAAGATACAACTTTGTTATAATGAGGTTTGAGCGTAAAACAGTAAGTTTTCGATCTCTCTTGATGAAATACCTACAGTGTTTTTTTTTATTTTGCTGAAATGCAGAGATCTGTGCCACTAAACTTCTAGAAGCGCAACAATTTCTAACCAAATTCAGCTCTCAATAACATTTCCTATGACCTATTGCATATAACCTTGAAGTAGCGAGTAATACAAAACACAGCTTGGCTTTACTTCCCCGTATGAAATACTCTCAAACCTCAATATAACGAACCCGGATATAACAAATTATCAGTTACAACAATGTAACTGAACTGTCACAAATACAGAGATAAAAATATGTTTACAACGAACTTTCGAATATAACAAATTACTTTCGTGGTAGGTGTTGCTGTTATAATGAGATTTGAAAGTGCTGGTAGATAGCTCGTATCTGCTTAATCAAGAAAAATCATCTTCTAGACTAAAATATGAGTACAAAAATATATATACATAGAGCAGATAGTTAGAATGTTAATAAGTGCAGCTATGCAACAAATAAAAAAGCGGCATCTATTTTGTCACTCTCTTTAAAAGCAAAGAGGGTAATACATGCAGGTGTAAATCATGCAGGAGTTAGTTCTCATTAATAAGGTGCATGTACTAGTACCGCTACATAACAAACCATAACACTAAGACTATAATGGTACATGATAAATACATACAACTTTCAGGCATCTTAAGCCTTGTAACTATCTCATATAGTTGCCCAGTTACTGCTTATGATTACTTAAAGTACAATAAAAAAAATGATTATATCTCATTCATGCACGTCATGACAGATCTGAACAAGCGATTTTCACGACACAAAAGTGAGGTAATGTTCTACGATTACAAGCAGTAGTTCACCAACATTAGTCTATGACCACTCTGAGGCTACATATCAAATTACCGCCCAGACAAAAAACATTGCATTTCCAGCTTGACTATGAAACCTTTCTAACTGGGAAGATCCCCCGTTCGAGATTCAGCTACATGGCACAACTCAAACTTTGATATGAGGACCCTGATATAACGAAATCTTGCTTAAACCAAAGTAAATTGGGAATAGTCTTGCAACCGATATAGTGTTGGAATACACTGGTTATAACAAATTTTTAGATATAACGAACTTACTTTCATGTATGATTCAACTTTGACATAACAAGGTGCGAGTGTATAATTCAGCTAAAAATGAATGAATATCCAACTGGAACTTTAGCTTTGTCAAGTGGACCAGACGTGTATCACTTCTAGAGTTCACGGACTCTGCCGACAAGGAAACATACACCGATTAATTATTTGCTGTACCTAAGCTATCTTTATTGCTTATAACACCATAATTGTTGAACTGAAAGTAACAACAGCTCATATGCATTCATTCTACAAAACACATCATTAATGCCGGGCTGGGAAAACCAGCCCATGCCACCCTCAAAATTATATTGTCAATTCCAATGTTGACGTAATAGAGCGGTTGACTGGGCTAGTTGGTATGGCATACTTGGGTTTTAGCAGCGCGAAAAATGCACGAAGGACAAGAAAAGGACGAGACAAGCACTGACTTCCAACTAAAATTTTATTGACGGGAAGGCCGTTAATATGCAATGGAGCACAACGAGTGAAAAATGACAAATTTTAAGATACAATTATCACCGATCGCTATGCCTGCTGCGCCGACCCTCGCACCTCAAGAAACATATCTCTTTATCTGATAGGGCGACTGATGGCTTGCTTACGCATGCGCTGCTTTCAAGCTCCATTTGAGCAGCCTCATAAATTAAACGCACGTTTTCCTCTTTAATCTTGCATAGAACTGTTGTTTTTTTTCAAACAGCGGAGTGCACCCACACGTGCTCACGTGTTGCGCTAAGAAGCCATCTTTTCCGCCACGAACATTATTGGCGTGTTCCCGTAAGCGATCGTTTAAGCATCTGCCCGTCTGGCCCACATAACATGCACCGCATTCTCATTTGACACGTGTCAAATGAGAATGAAGCCTAACTAGGCAATAAGATGTGTCTGATCTTTGTGAAATGACATCTCACACGAGTGTCGCTCCAATGTTTTTTACCAATTTATATAAACAATATGAAACTATAAATGCACGCCATGCTTATTTATTCAACTTGGGCATTGTATACTGCCACTGTTCTTTGAAACCAATATTAAGCGACGAGCACTGTATACATAACACAGCCAGCTATATCAAGAATCAAGAATGTTTATCTCCGACAGTTGATAGAGGACACCCCAGGCGAAAAGCGGCGAAAAATGCAGCTTGAAAAGGACTGGGTGCCCGTAGAAAAGGCAGCGTTGACATATGTTTTTGCCTACATAACGAACAGATTAAAAACACAAATACTGGAAAACATAAAACATACATTTTAAACATGTGAAGAGAAATGTAATTCATGTAAATGTAATGTGAAAACAAAAAATAATGACGTATAGTATATTCAAAAATGCTTGCTTTTGACATTTTTATATTACTATGCAAGTTTATAACACAAGAATTTAAAAAAAGTTTTTACACCATACAGTGAAAGCAATGTGCAGTGGTAGAAGCTGATAGTTTTGTTTAGTGAAATTCAGACATAAATCGAACATTCAACTTTTTTTTACCAATGTGACTAAAATCAATACCCTGTTTTTGATATTCGTTCAAGAGATTCGGTACATTGAAAGCCAGCGATTGTCTTTTGTCGCAAGTTGTGAGCCAACACGGTACCAGCTATTTCTCGTGGCTTCTGGTACTAGGATTGCAAATTTGTTTTTTTTTTAACTGCAGAGACTTTTAGTAGCTTTTAGTGGTGTCATTTGAGAAGAAGAATGAGTATAATAAGTGGTACTGAGAAACCAAAGTGGCATTTATGATTTGATAGTGAAAAAAAAAAATTGTCGAGTGGGATGAGTATAGAAAATGTTAGAGACACTTCGCCTATATCATCCTGCACCTATTTTGCAAATGTGCTACCACCATAATAAGCCAAAAATCAAAGGCTACAACTGGCTTAACTGGGCCGACAATAATCTTTTAAACCTGGGCCTGGAATGGTCTATGTTTCAAAACACTGAGCAGGGCTCAGGCAGCTCGAAGTATGGCCCTTCTGGGATCAGGCCAGCTCTCTGGATAAGGAAAGTTGGCCACTGCAGTGCTGAATGTCATATACACTTTTAAAGTAATGGTTATGCAAGTTAAAACAATACGTAAATCTTAAAAAAAAACCTAGTGCCCACCGAGCAGTTTTGGCAGACTCCGCCACCGTCGTACTCTCCGAACTTGTTTAGACTGGTGCCGCTTCTCGCCACTTCAGCATCGTAGATGCAAGACTGTGCATGTCCAAAGCACTCGCACTCTGGAAGGCAACAATAACAACACAGCTTTCGCCACTTCAATACAACCACATTGTGAGGGTACCCTACTGAACCAGGTGAGTTTTACTTACTTATGTACGATAACCACAGGGTCAACAGAAATTACTGATACGAGTGGTAAAACATTCAAAACAATATAATAAGTACTAAGACCCAATACAATGCCATAATAATTAATGATAGGCACAGTATAGCACGAACTTACAGCAGAAATATTTTCAGATGATTAAGTTGACTTTATAATGTGCATCCTTATGTATAAACATAGTACAGAGCATAATTTGGTAAGTTAGCATAAATATTTTAAAGATAACTAAGTGAACCTTATAATATGCATCTCTATGCATCAACATAGTGCAAAGCATAATTTACAAAGTTTTCAAACTTCGCCATTAATGAAACACCGTTGTAACCATCATCAGTCTACCGTCCGTTTACTGAAGGATGGAAGCTTCTCTCACTCGTCTGCAACCAGCCCTATCTTGTATGAGTAAATTTCATGTCATGCCTGAGAATGTACCGATTTCACAGCTCCACCAAACACTTTGCCGTTCTTGTCAAATGCTGGTATCCAAACGCCCATCATACTTTCTTCCACTGTGCACTGTGGGAATAAAACTGAGTTTTTTTGTCACTAAGAACCTGCCCTATATGTTAGAAATGCTAAAACACAGCGACTGTAGACTTTGTGCTTCAGTGAAAGTTGTAAAATGCAAGTCACCAGATGTGAATGACAAGACTAATGGTGCAAGGCTGCTCAGAAAAAAAAACGAGTTGGAATCTCTTATATGCACTATGACTAAAAAGAAGTGCGTAATCCGCTGGGAACTATAAGACTTTTTTTTCTACTACAAAAAGCTGTTTTTGAGTCGACTTGCTCCCAAATTTCTCAGAAAGAAAGCAAGAGCCGGCGCTGTACCTTCACACTCTGCCGCGTCGCCAGCCGTGCCCATCCTCCACGGTTGCTGGTTGAACAGGGGGCAACAGCGCTCGCAGCTAGTGCCACACGTGTTGTGCTCGCAGCGACACTGCAGCTGCATCATTAAACAACAACACCTTGGGTAGGGTTCGTGCTATGCGCATGCATCTCACATTTCAGGCACATTTAAAATGAGAAACCTGTGGTGGCTTCAGAGCTAATGTTTGATCTTGATGATTTGATCAGAACTTTAGCATCACTAATGTGCTACCACTAATAAATGAACAATGGCGTACCAACTCTTTCATTAGTGGGGAGCACACACCTACCTGACTCGTGAGCCGGGATATATACGTATGTGTATAAGAACCCATGAGGAAAATCGCCACAGTGGCAATGTTGGCGAAATTGCACTATGCTATGACATGACCTCGTAACAATTTCATTTTCCCGTAAGAACATAATTGAGTCATTACTGTTGTGATGAACAACAACGCCTTACTTCTTGGTTTCCCCAGCGTGCAGCCAAGAGTGACCACTGTCAAAAGTGGGGGGGCTCGTGCCCCTCTTGCCCCCCCGGCTGATACGCCTATGTAAATGAAAGTATTGCATGTATTGACAGTGTTTACCCACAACTGAGAATGGACTTGCAGATACACTGGAACCTCAATATATCAAACCCAGATATAACGAAATACTGGTTATAATGAAGTAAATAAAAAATAGCCTTGCAATAGGTATATGATAGGATTATACCTTTATAACAAATTTTTTGATAAAACAAACTTATTTTTGTGTATCATGCAACTTTGTTATAATGAGGTTTGAATGTAAACGTATTTGCTATTTTATCTACATCTGATTGCATCTGCTTACAAAACGTGAAAGCCCATCACCCATTTTTGTGCAATGCACAAACACAACACATTCATTGCGAGAAGGTGACTTCTATGAAGCAAGTTATGCATCACTCTTTCTAGTAGCATGGCAATCTTTGCACGTTTTATTGAATAAGACATCCTTGACTAGTCTAAACTGCTTTCTGGACAGAAACTGATTACATCACTCACATTAATTCAAATACCTCACCTCTCCGCCAGATCCTTTGGATGGACACTCCTTTGCGTGTCCAGAGCAGACACACTGTCCTCCAATTGATATGTCTTTGATGGAGTAGAAGTACTAGAAAAGACGGAAATGAAGTTTAAAAATCACAGCAAATTTGCACAACGAAAATAGTAGAGTGCAACTCATTCCTTGAAGTGAGGCAGAAGCGTAGTGGTAAAAGTGTACTATTTTATTGGATTGTTATAACAGCACACAGTGAAAATTAACCAGTTGTTAGCCAACAATGACTTAGTGGTGATATAAGATAAATGCATTAAACCTCACACATATTGTACATGTTCCTAGTCAAGATTAATTAGTTATTGTACATATCAACTTCATTCTAGTTTTAAATGATGGCCATATTGTCCTGCTAAATAAACATCTGTAAAAATTCCAACGGTTTCCCACCCGTCTGGCGATAGATTTGTCCAGCTTGTCAGAGTCACCGTTAGTTTGGAAGCTCATGAGGTCAGCATTCAGAGTGCGGATGCGTTGAAGTCGAAGTCGAACGTAGCGGGCTTTGGTGAAGTCCTGTAACGGCACGAAGTCTTGCAGTGAGTTTTCAGACCGTGAATCCTAAAAACAACTTTTGAGCACTTCAAATAATGAAACTAGCTCAGATAAAATGCTCATTTATGAAACTGTGGTGTGCGTAAGGGTGAGTGTGTGTGCACATGCTTTAACTGAAGAACAATTGTTCATGATACACTGGTTTGATTAATTCAATATATAGGCACTGCTTTCACAGCTATATACTGAGGCAGGCCCACAAAACACAAAAATAACCATTGTCGAGATCGAAATTTAGTGTTTACTTACAAAAGGTTCATTCTGGCAGCATACTACATGTCTGGAACAAATTAAGAACAATTAAGGCTTCTAACACGGGCCGGTTTCATCCTCAAGTGCCTTTTTCTATGCTCCCACCCCCCAACCCCCAGACCACCTAGTAGAAGACGTTGCCCCTCCCCCCCGTAAGTGATCCCCCAGTCAAGGGTATTTTTTTTATTGTTTACATATGTCACCACAGTCTTTTGGTGCACAGACTGACTTACACATGACACTGCCAAGTAACAACATACTTACATGTCACTCGGTATTTCAGAGAGATGTGGTACGTACTAAATTCATGATCAACATTTTAGTTGACTAGTAGAAATAAATGCTAACTGAGGAAGTGACCCTCCCCTCCGCTAGTAACTCAACTAGCACGTTCTAAGCTGCATTATTTATACTAAGAGCAGGGTTCACTCAAAAGAATCTAGATAAACACAGCTAGTCTAAAGATATACCTGAGCATATAAAAATATCAAAAATGGAAAAGATGTTTCCTTACCATCAATTTCTCACTAAACTCCTCAGCACCTGGCCTTCCAGTGATAAGCGAAGTGTGAATCTGGAAACAAAATAAAAGAATATAAGCAGTATGTAAAGCTTGCAGATAGATGCCATTCGGATGCAAAGCACCAGCATGGTGGTTTCTGATTCAAACCAAATATAGTCCGTGACAACAGTTCTTAACATTAAAATAAAAACAAAGCACACCTAAACAAAGTAAGGCAAGTTTGAATTTAAAACTTGAAGTTCTCAGTTGTATTCAGAACAAGAAAACTAAGCACAGAAACCCTGCACCAAAACCATTTCGCCTGGAACACAGGTGTGGACTGAAAGCCCTAAAAGCCCTAAAGGACTTTCAATGTACAAGACACCACACAGAGAAACTTGATGCGGTTTCATTATGGCATGCACATACAGGGCCCGCCAGCTGGACGTTCCGCTTGTGTCTTGTGCTGCAATGGTTCGTGCAATGCATCCCCTGCTGATTATAGCCAACATACAGCACACTATCAGCATTCAGAATTACACATAGACATTGTAAATCATGAATGGTGGAGACTTGGAGCATGTTGTTAGTTTATGGTAAAAGTTCCAAGTTACTTCACCAACGAAGAAACCCTAATTTTTATGCTTGCTGATTTTGAGGACAAAATTCAGCCATCATTGCTAGAACCATACAGGTTCTAGAATACCTCAGAAGTGAGACCTCACACTTTCAGAACAAGCGCAAAACAATGGAATTCAAGTGCAGAGTGCAAAAAATACCTCTCCATCTTCAAGCGGAGTGATGGAGGAGTAGTAGGATGTGCAGATCACTTCGTCGTCAGTCTTGTAAACAGGCTGTCCCGGAGTAGGCGCTATGCCGTACGCCTCCCAGCATTCGCCATCTGACACAGCGTAGTACTGCCAGGGTCGGTAGAACACTCCATCGATGGAGCGTTCCAGAATCCAGTTTCCAGGCCGTGGTGAAATGGCGGACTTGACGATCACGTAGGTAACTTGGAAAACCTGCGGAATTAGAGTCGAATTCGTTGCAGGGCTGTTTGGTTTATAATTCTGAATATTTGATGGCACGGGTCTACTAAGAGACAGACGGAACACTGGTGCCGAGGACAAGTGAAAATTAGTTGCGAGAAAAACTTGTCCTCTGCATTAGTGTTATTTTTGTGTTATGTGCCATCCAGCATTTAAATGGCGAGCCTCCTTTGCAGATCAACGTGATGTAGGCCACCTTGAACAGCTGCAAAAATTAAATAAGCAAAATCTCCGTGACAGCCAAAGCAATACCACTGAGTAAATAAAGCTTTCACAAACTCTAGTATCAAGTAATGAAAATCACAGACGAAAATAATGTTTTTATATGCAAGTTTTTTGATGCGCTGTGTTCACGGCAGTCGCACAAAACACTCTCTCGGGTGCAAAATTAACATGAGGGATTACAAAAGACAAAAAGTGAAATTCAATACAAAAAGCACGTAAACATCCTGAAAGCTTCTAATATGCACAAGCCACCAGAGCTTCCTTTACAAATCTGAAAAAATGTCTTGGCCATTTGTAATAACCATAAGTTGAAATAACCACGAGATGTCATTACCTTTAATGGCCATTCAAATGCACATATATGACAATCTAGCATTTAAGAACATCTAGCGACGTTATGAACACACCTGCGTAACTAAATAATGATGAATAATTGCGTGCATAGTACTGAGAATAGAGCTACACATCATTAGAATTAATCGCAGCAACGCACTTGGATTTACAGTTAGCCTTGCACCAAAAGCTGCTTGAGGGGAAAAAAAAGTATGAGGTTTCCAGTAACTACTTAATTTTTATGTAAGCTGCTTGCAGGACTTTGCATTACGTATTGAGCATAGAGCTTAGGTATATGACCAGGCATTTCAGCTGCACTTGAAGTTGTTCAAGCTTCATACATAACTTGCACCCACAAAACTGTGGCATGCAGTTTGACAATAAGCCAGGAGATAGACAACTGGGGTTTCAGGTTTTCAAAAATGCCATAATGATAAAAATTCAAGTCGATGGGTTCTATGCGACTGGTCAATAATATCGCATAAACAATGAACAAACATAAAAGACGGTGATGTTTGTGCAGTCATGACAACAAGGATGTGAATCCCCTGTTCTTCAACTGTCCCAAGCGACGCATAGAAAGCAACTTGAACAAAAACTCCACTAGCTGTACTCCAAGCAAACATTCCAATTAGCAAAAGTACTAGTCCCAGGGCCATCCGCGATATGTCATCAAAAAGCAATAACAGTGTTTCAAAAACATTTTGAAGACACCGGTTGTGAAGACTATTCAGAGAACTATACATCGAAAATGCGCACCGTGCTTGTCAGTGTGCTTTAAACTCTCGAAATGAACTAAGCAAACGCCAAACTGTATATATATTCTTGTTCTTTCTTAAATTTTTTCCAGACTGATGAAATCTCAGTGAACAGCGGAGCCGGCAAGCAAACACCACCACCTGGCATATGCAGATTGAGTTTTACAGCGAAACCTCTTATCTGTTTTCCGTGTAAGACACCGACCGTGCTCGGAGCTTGAATATTTCTGCTGCTAAAACCGGAACATCTGTTCTGTCTTCATCATTTGTAAAGCTCTGCCAATCGACTTTCAGAAAAGTGGGGTCATAGATGCACCTGCTTGAGGTCGAGGGTAATGGTGACCCACTGGTACTTGCGCCCGTGCTGTAGGGAAGGGCTCTGCCACCAGCGATTGCTGCCGTCGATGGCGTGCTGGATAGGGTGCCTCCTGTCTGCATAGCGGCTCGTGGCATCGCACTCTCCACACTGCGGTTCTCTGAAACAACGTTCGCGTTTCTCATACATTGACTTGGTCAAAATATATATGAATTACATAAGAAGACAAAACGGCACGTAAAGCCACGTCCAACTTAATACGTGTGAATTAAAGAAGCACTGACACATATTTTCACAGTTTGTCACTCTATATAGAAACATGAGAGTCGGGAACCCTAATAATTGTGTTGTAGCACTTGAGAATGCATAGAATATATTTTTAATACCGCTATCTCAAAACAGCAATCTTGGTTTCGGTACGGAGGGTATGGATCGGCAGTAACATGTAAACACAAGTATGATTACTAGGGCAGACTGCAACTCACAAAACACTCGCAACAGCTTTCAGTTTACTGTCACACGGATGTAGTTCACATAAACAACAAGTGACTTGTCGTCCAGAAACTCCGAGAGCGATTTCTGCAATTTTGACTACATGCAGGACACAGATTTTGCAGGCCCAGTGAACCGCGTTGTCATGTCATGATAATGTCAACTGCCAGGGGGGCCTGGCTTGCAGATGCTGGCCAATGGAAATGTTAAAATCAAAGTAAAATAATTTATAACTGTTGTCTAGCTCCAGTCCCTGGAGAGCATTGATAATGCGCACCATGGAAATAATAAATGTCCTTTTTGGGACATGCCTCAAAATCATGTCAGTACTTCTGTAGTTCCCTATTTCACACTCAGTTCATGCCAGGCACATACACAGTGTGCCACCTCCTCTCTGTCTTTCTGCTTAATCTTTCCTCCTCCTGGCTACACTCCCCACAGATAAGGTCTCCTAATTAGCATAACCACTGCAGAAGAACCTCTTGATAGACAATGGGTAAGAAAACCAACAAACTAAAACAGAAGCAACTGCAATACACAACGTATATTTGTGACTGCATAGTTATGCCACATAAGCGACGTTCAGAACATAGCGAATAAGGGGTACAATGGATTAACTGGTTCAGTTTATACAATTATGTTATATTTATTTTGTCACTGTAGGATTATCCATCTGGAAGGTCATTAAGGATCACAGACTGAATTTCACGAGAAGGCAAGCGAGTGAAAGGGAGGCAAAAAGTTAGGTGGGCAGATGACATTAGGAAGTTTGCGGGTATAAAGTGGCAGCAGCAAGCACAGGACCGAGTTAACTGGCGGGACATGAGAGAGGCCTTTTTTGTCTTGCAGTGAACGTAGTCAGGCTGCTGCTGTTGATGATGTAGGATTATGCCCACCGAGAAACACTTTACCAGAGCACATCCCCACTCAAGAGCCATAAAACAGTCTGAATTTCTCAAACTTTTTTGTGTTGCCTCTTAACATTTTTTTTAAGAACGAAACTCTTCAGTCTAACCTTGTCATGCATCACGTGTAACTGAGAGAAGAAGAGACAAGAAAGAAAAGAAGGCAGTATCTCCTGAACAGTATAATAGAGGCACTGTCTCATAGAAGTGTATACAAACTGCAGCTGAGTGAGAATATTTTAAATGGCGCTGTACCACTACTCTGCGATTGGCTGCTGCACGCGCTTTACCTGAGTGCACGGGGAACGAGTTCCTCTCTCAGTCTCCGGACCGTTGCCATACATCGCAGATGGTTTGTGGGGCATGGACAAAGAAGAGCGGTGGGTGCGTTGAAGACGCTTGCGCTCGGCTTTTTTTGGCTCGCGTCTCATCAGTGTTACCCACGCACCGTCTGCATTCTCAAACGCGATCAGACCCATGGACACATGCATGGATGGACGGATGGACAGACGTACGCTTGACTCCACTCATCATCGTCCACTCCGTGGATTTGCTGCGATTTTTTTTACGCCTCCCTTTTTCTGTTTGTCTCTCTCCCCTTCTTTTCACCAAGGAAAGTAGCACGTCAGTGATCGAAATAAATGAGTGAATAAATTTTTAACAGAGAAATTATTTTTCGCAAAAGCAATGATAGAGTTCGGGATGGAGGGGATAAAAGTGAAAAAAAATTTACAAGCAAAGTATAAAGGCTAATTAAAACTGGAATACGAAAACGATATGCAAGATAAAGACTAGCATATAGCAATGAAAACATCAGCATCCTTAACAAGTATGAAAAAATTATTTATTAGATGAAGTATTTGTAAATATGAAACAACCAAGCATATTCATTTCAAGTAGAAGCAATTTATCACCTCTCAAGAAATTCACAACAAAAATAACTAGGAACTCAGATAGTCCAGCTAAGCATTGTAGAACAGGATGTGGGGAAAAAAGAAAAAAGAACATAATGGGGGGAGAAGGAATGTATCGTACCTGTTGTAAGTGTGTTCAACAAGCTTGCAGTAGTTGTCAGGTCCTGTTTCCCCACATGTTGCATTTACCGTGATGCCCGCATTGCTGGCCAAATTGAACTCAGATGGGTACAAGCCTTTTTCTGCACAAAAAAGAGAAAAGACATTTTTACCAAATGCATCAGACAGACACGCATCACAAGTGAATGAACAACAACTTTAAACACAATGCTAATTTTCCTCCACATTTGGAAGCTTACTGTGGGAGATAATCAGGTTGTAAATTTCCGCACTAGGAAATGTCTATTTTCTTTTAAATAAGCATTCCTAATTGCACGATGCTTAAAATATTCTGCAAATTGTTAGTATCACTCACCTTCACTGTTTCAGTACGCAGTATAATATTGGTAGCAAAATAAAAAAAATTCCACGTGGCAAGTGCTACCCGGCCGCGGTACTTATGACAGTTTGATTTTAAGTGCTGAAAGTACACTTGCAATTCTGAACTGTTATAAATGTGTGCACAGGCAACTTATCACCATTTGGTCATTTGAAGAGAAACACCGAAAGGCCTGCATGTTCACGAGACGACCCCTTCACCCACAGAAAGTATAGGTAACTATAATTGCACAGTTTGTTGTGAGTGAAGCTTGTCTTTATATTTTGTGAATCCAGGATGTAGCCTTCCCTCGATATCGGAGGGGCAAGCCCTCCACAATCATGAAGAGCAAACCGAGTACAAATTTACCAATTTAGATCGCCTGACGTTAAATGCGAGCACTTGCACATTAACGCAATAACGTGGAAGAGCTCGTTTCGCAGAAATTTCACCATCGGCGGTTGTGAGCAAAAACAATCACCTTATTCGTGACCGAAAAATCGAGAATGATGCAAATAAAATAAACAATGAGAAATTCCGGATGTGATAGGGGATCGAACCCGGCTCATTTGCGTGGTCTATCACGTAAATTTTTGTGGTCTACCACACAGCGACGTGTCTGCTTGTGAATGCAGAACTTTCTATGCTTGGAAATGCAGTGAAAGCAGCTTTCCGGCTTTACGAACACACGCGTCCTGTATACATGCTTCACAGCATAACGCAAAATAATGCAGTAATAATGCGTGGCACTATAGCTTTAATTGTCATCGTGTGTCAGCACCTTTGATTACTACAATGACTGTGGTTTAAAGCCGGTCACTCAGTACAAAAAGGCACACATGTTACTAGTTCGAAAAGATGGGGTCAGGATATGACTGTCGCCGCATTCAACTCTTAAAAGGCGAAGCCTAAAAATCCCCCAATACTTTTATAACAACCATCTTTACCACAGCATATTTACTGCACGCCAATAACCACGCAGCAGTAACAAGAACAAAAATGACACTGCTCGATGTCAATAAGCCACGGAGAGAATTCGAAACTATGCAAATTTGTAAAAGTCTTCTTTATCACGTTTTAGTTTTGGCAGTGTACGCGTAACGGCATTATCGTTACCAAACCTAACAAAACTGAAAGACAGTAGTAGAAAAAAAAATAATGAGGAACAAGTACATTGCTGTACCCCTGTACCCCTGTCACACGGCCACCACTAAACTCCGTCTCTATAACGGGACGGTCTCCATAACGGGAACCGGCGGGCGCGCAGCACTGCACAAATCCTGCACTGGCCGCCGTGCAGACCAAACCCAGCGGCGCCGATCGTAGACAAAGCACCGAAGCGTCGCGGTCTCCCAAGTTTACGTTCGCATCGTTCTCTTTACATGCAGCGCGCCAAGCGGTGCAGCAGATCGCAAACCCTCTTCCTTTTCCTCTCAGTCCGTAGCGAGCGCGGGAACACTTTTTACGAGCTGCCGTGATGCAGCGGCCGCTCGGCAAGAAAAATAAACCTCAAAAGAATCATAACGGCAGCGGAGCACGCGAAGAAGCGGTCTCGGGTGTCGCGCTGGATTGCACGATGCGTTGTTTCCGTCTCGCATGAATATGCTGCTTTGACTACGCGCGCGCGCATGCGTCAGCGTCGTGCGCGTGGCTCGATTGCTACACGGTCGATCAACCCGCTCGCCGGGCTCTGCTGGCCGCCGACAGGCGGCGCTGCCAGCGGAGGATGGCCTCAGTACCGTAAACATGGATAAACATTCCGCGTCGTGCGAATTATTCAAGCATCGCCCAACCGACGCTCGCGAAACAAGAATGGGCGGTCGAGCGGTGAATGTAAGATGTGTGCGTCCGGGGGGAGGGGGGTAATAGATAGATAGATAGATAGATAGATAGATAGATAGATAGATAGATAGATAGATAGATAGATAGATAGATAGATAGATAGATAGATAGATAGATAGATAGATAGATAGATAGATAGATAGATAGATAGATAGATAGATAGACAGATAGATAGATAGATATAGATAGATAGATAGATAGATAGATAGATAGATAGATAGATAGATAGATAGATAGATAGATAGATAGATAGATAGATAGATAGATAGATAGATAGATATATAGATAGATAGATAGATAGATAGATAGATAGATAGATAGATAGATAGATAGATAGATAGATAGATAGATAGATAGATAGATACTCAGCTGTAATATGGCCTAAATTTCATCTGGAAAGTGAGAACGTCCCAGTTGGATATTCGGTGATAATACAGTTCTATCGGACCTCTCCCGCCAGTATGCAACTTTACTGTGCCGCCTGTGGTTAGGAGTAGCTTTTACGAAGGCGTACTCCTTTCGCATAGGAATGGCGGAGAGCTCCCGATGTGAATCGTGCGACACTGACGAGACAATAGAACATCTACTGTGTTCATGTGAACGTTTTGCGAGCGAACGCAACTTGCTACGTGAAACGTTTAGAGACACTAGACAGTAGACCTTTTTCCGAAGAGAAGATCCTTGGCTCATGGCTCTATGCGTCGCTGGCCAGCAAAGCGACGCGGGCATTGCTAAGTTTTCTAAAGATGACCGGACTACGCGACCGCTTATAAGCGCGCAATGGACAAGGTCACATCTACACACACGTTGCCCTTCACTTCTCTCTCTCTTCTCCTTTAATCCCCTCACCCCTTCCCCCAGTGCAGGGTTGCAAACCGGACGTGCGTCTGGTTGACCTCCCTGCCTTTCGTTTCTTCCCTTCCTCCTCCTCCTCCTCCTTACAGCGAACTATATTCTAGTTCACTGTTACCTTGACACCGAAAGTATTTTCTGCTAAAAAACTTTCTCGGCTGTTTTTTTTTTCCGTCAGAAGACGGATACGACGAATGAAGCGGCATGCAACGACGTTATGAGCCACATCGCCTGTGGCCTGCTGCACGGCGCGCTTCATCTGGAAGCGCTTCCCACTAACGCGCACTGCATCGAGGGACGTACGTTTGGCGAATTCCGACCTAAAAGGGGTGCTACGGCTTTTGCGATTGGGTGATGGAGATGCCGCCACTGCATCATTTGACAGTATATATGGAACGTGGAATATGCGCAATTACCCACAACCACCCTTCCCCTCCCAATTTCGAAAACACGCACAATCAGAACACTTGCACGGTTCATAAATGGAGGCTCACTTTTATAGGCGTGGGCACAAACAGGGCGCGGGAGGGAGGGGTGGGGGGCTATTTGTATTAGCGGGCATACGGTGTACGCAGTCCGTCTCATACGTTAACTTAATTATGGCCACGCCGGTTTTTGGCGGTCATAGCAGCCGCGGGCCGATATGTTGCGTTCCAAGAGCTGTGTAGGTCTCATCCTTCCTGCAAGAAAGCCAGGGACCAAGGACGTGCCATGGTGAGACGTACGTTAACTTAGCTGTTCATTTTCATTTTTGTAGACACTGGCCGAGGTTGAGCAGGTTTGCATGACTTGCAGTGAGCAGCATAAGCGGAGCTAGAGTTTCTCATATATATATATATATATATATATATATATATATATATATATATATATATATATATATATATATATATACGCGTACATTCCGAACTTATTTTGCCCAATAGCCGTGCGAATACCGTAAGTTTGGTCCATCTTGTGACTTCGTTCTCATTGCAACCGCGGTTCCAGACGCCCTCCGGGCTGCATCATGCAGAGTTACTAGCATGTGGGGCAGAGCTTTCCTGGCGCTGGCCCGGCAATTTTTTAAAAGCTTCAGGGCTCGCTGGACAATGGCATGGTTTAACTTCATTATTTTCGGTTTCCCCCGACGCCAATTCGGAGCAGGTTCGGATTGCAGGTATTCACAAATTGCGCACTATGGAGCACCATTTTTTTTTAGCAGTTTGGAGCAATTGACGCAGCACTTCCATCACTGAAGGAGATCTAACGTTAGGACCGGAGAAACATATACTGATCTTCAGAGTGACCGAACATCCAGACGTCGTTTAATACGGATGCCATTGCGCCACGATTATGTTTCAACAAAGTGGAGTGCCTCGAGAAAAAAAAATGCTTGATACCAGTCACGTCTGCGTAGCTCATCAACGTATACGAAAACCAACGTATAAGAAAATTAAAAAAAAACAGTGGTACCAAGATAGCTATTTCCGGGCCAGGCCACCAGCGAAAGGTGCTCAGACCACGGGTTTAAGACATTTGAATTAGAAGGACTCCCATAGCAAATGACGTACTGTTTCTTTATGCAAAAGAAACGCCCTTTCCTACCATGGTTCCCTTAAACAGCGCTAAGATGACAACTTGGTAGACTTGATGTTACTATCCGAACTTCATTCATTCATTCATACGAGTATCACGTGACTTTCTGTAACATTCGTACTGACGACGCCGAATATTTCGACTCGTGGCATGCATAAGGTCTTCGCCTTAACGGGGATTTGGCGCGAATGCTGCGCGCTCTTCGCGAGTGCTGCGAACAATAGAAGCGTCGGGCGAGAATGGGGCGTGCGAATTCCGCTGACCGAGGCGCGACGACGAGGAACGTGCCGTAGTCGAGGAAGGGTGCGGCCGCAGAGCGGGCCGCGATGCCGTTGAGAGACGCAGCGCGGCCAAAAGCGGTCCTTGAACTCCGGGCGACTGCTTGCGCGGTTTTATAAACACAGCGGAGAAGGGGGAGGAACCGGCCGTTGATCGCTTGCTTTCGCGAAGAAGAAGAGCTGCAAATATGTTTGTTTTTATTGTTTGTTTTTTTTTGCTACATTTGGCTTTTCGCGTTGCACGAGTGAAAGGGGACGAAAGAGAGAGAGAGCAGTACTTAAGTCGAGGCATATATTTTTTTATTAACAAGTCTCTGAACATTACAGCTGCACTTTTTTTTTTTCACTTGCATTGCATGCAATCAGAGTATTATTTTCCTGACAACAGATGCCGCTGCACTTGAACATTTTCGTTCAAGAAGCGGTGCGTCTATAGGCTCTCTCTCCTCGCTATATTTTTCTCTTCTTCATTTCCTTTTGTTTAGCAATATATTATGCCAAGACAAATATTTGCTGCTCGTGGAACCTTGTGAAGTGGTATATCGATTATTCATTCATTCACAAAAGTTTATAAATAAGGGTCTGGAAGCCCAGTCTTTTTAGACCTAGACAGGCAGCGAGCGTGTCGTAATGTCAGGCAGTAGCGTCGCCAGCGTTACATGCCCCCCCCCCCCCCCTGAAATTTTCGACATGGAATACAGAGCGAAAAAAATCGCAGCATATTCACGGAGTGAATGATGATGATGAGTGGGGAGAAGCGTCCGTCAGCACGTGATATATGCTTCCGTCCGTGCGCGCGACCATCTGTGCGTCCATCCATGAGTCCGTCCATGAGTCCGTCCATGAGTCCGTCCATGAGTCCGTCCATGAGTCCGTCCATGAGTCCGTCCGTCCATGAGTCTGCCCATGTTCTAGTCTGTCTGTCCGTCCGTCCGTCTGCTAGTTTGTCTGTTCGTCCAAGCGTCCGTCCGTGCGTCCATCTAGTGAACACTACCGCCATCTCCCATCTCGCATCCCCTGTGGCATATACCCTCTCTAGAGAGGGGGAGGGACCACCGGTGGCTACGTACGGCAACAACGGAGGAAGGATAGACCTATACACCCTAACTAAGAAGCTTCGCCCCTAAATATTATCATTTCAAATAGGTGCCACCCTCCCCGCCCCTTGAAAAAATTCTGCCTATGCCCCTGCATGCCGTTGGGCCGAGCCTTATGGCGCCATTGTGGACCCTCCGGAAAGCCCGTTGATCTTGATATCAAGCGCTTGAAGCCATCTTCTGCCAGTGAAGCCTTTTTTTCTTTTGCATTTTGCAGTGTTTTATTATGTGTTATTATGTGTTATCGGACTGACTTGACCAATCAACCTACAGTAATGTCTGAAGAGTTGTGTCAGGCGTTGTTAGGCGTTGTGTCATCTTTTTTGAAGATAATAAGCGCAGATATCGTCACCACGCGACATTGACGACTGCACCTTCAATAGCTATTGCACTCGATGACATACCGTGGCGACACTTACGTGATGACGTCACTCATAGGATGCCGGGTTTACTTTGTCTGCTAGAACACCACATTTCCTGCGCCATTTCCTGCGCTTTTGCTGTGGATACCGGGCACATGCTTCCCTTTGTTTTGAAGCTCAGTGCTTAAAGAAGTGGCAAGACCTGATAATACGGGCAAGCAAATTGCCCCCGGTGGCACTCTCGTATCCAATTAGCATCGTAAAATTGCGACTAAGAACCAGTGCAGTCATGGAGGACGATGCAAGTGGTGTCGCGAAAGCAAATCTGCGACATTCCACAACTACTATCCTATATATATCTGTGACGTCAAAACGATCGCAGCGCTGGCCTCTCTAGTGGAGGCCCTCGCGGCCAATAACAGCCGAGCATAACAGCGTGCTTTTCGACAAAAGTGGGCCATGGCCTGTGTGAGGCATTTCATACTTTCTCATGCAACCTCTATAGCGCACGATTGCGGATTTTTCACCATATTTCTGACTAAAATATTCTGAGACCACTAACGAGTGCAACCTAATAGACCTCAGAAAAGTTCTTTCCTCCATTTATTCATCTATGAAGTCGAACGGGCTTGCAAACCAACTCGTACTGGCACTAGCTGCATGGTTCTCACCACACAGCCGGTTAAAGTACCATGAACCTCGAACGAAATCACTTACTTGCAGAACTTTATCCACCGCTAAATTTCTGGCATGGCATCTTCCTGTCTGGGGTGTGGCACCCATCTCCCTGCTTTCCCATGCGGTGTATTCGAAAGAGTTAAATGTATTTTTTGGGGGCACATTTCTCTTGCTTACAGTAGAGCTGGTTAAGGCTCCAGTGTAATCCCAATCGGGTCCAGTTACTTCCAGTGCAACTGACCATGGTACCACTTGGTTTACAGTAGGGATGTAGGTGGAACTAGTTGCTTACATCACTGGGACAAGTTCGTTTACAGGTGGAAGCAGGTGATCCGAGTTAACAGCAGCTAAAGCAAATTATATTCCCAGCAGCACATTTTCACTTGGAATAGCATACATCACTATTATATATATATATATATATATATATATATATATATATATATATATATATATATATATATATATGTATGTATGTATGTATGTATGTATGTATGTGTGTATGTATGTGTGTATGTGTGTATGTGTGTGTGTGTGTGTGTGTGTGTGTGTGTGTGTGTGTGTGTGTGTGTGTGTGTGTGTGTGTGTGTGTGTGTGTGTGTGTGTGTGTATACTACTCCTACAAAGCAGTCTGTGGTCACGATTTGTAACGCAATCGCAACACGTAATGCGATAGCCGAGAAAAACCTTAGCCGACCGACGTGATAGCGAAACGAAAGTCACGGAAACGTGTAATTTCCCGTGCTACCAGTGGCAACTAAGGCACGCAATCGAGAAATGCATCGCACATCAGGGGCTACACAAGTACGTGCGATTTATGTACGCGACGATCATTTCCACGTTTCGTGCGCACACACACACACACACACACACACATACACACACACACACACGCACACACACACACGCACACACACGCACACACACACACACACACATACACACACGCGCACACACGCACACACACACACACACACACACATACACACACGCGCACACACACACACACACACACACACACACACACACACACACACACACACACACACACACACACACACACACACGCGCGCGCGCGCGCGCGCGCGCGAAGACTACGCAAAACCAAGCGGCGCGTATTTTAGTGTTATGCTGTTCGGTGGTGCCGAAAGAACACATTTCGACTGTGGATCATTTTCACATTTCTAAGTGGCTTCTCGGATTAAGACTGAGTTTAGTTCGTTAGCATTAGCACACTACAAACAAATACAAACACTGGCAACTATGGCTAAGTAAAGGCTGCTGCTGGCTAGTGTCCGCTGCACTGTTGGCTATCAAAGTGTGGTTGTCGGGGGTAATCAAAAGTAACGCTAACATACGTTTCTTTTCAGTTTATTTTACAACTAAATCGCCATGCATTGCATTTGGCTGAGTCCGCAACGGAGTCGTATTAGCCGCCATTCTGTCGGCTCTGATTGGTTCAGACAGACGAAATGGCCTTTCTTGAATGGTTCGGAGTGCCGTCATTACGTCACTTGACAATACGGCGAAATTTGTCAATGTCCAGATCCTTGCTAGGGTAGGGTGAAATTGCGTGAAATGATAGCACACGTATTATACTGCTCAGTTTATTTTGTTCTCTTTAGAGTCACCTGAATGGTCCCGTTTAGATGGGTTTTTAAACCACACTACTGCAATCTGGAAGTTGTAAAAGACTGTCTACTTAGGGCAGGTAATAACCGCAGAGCCTAACCACGAGAGTGAAGTAACTAGAAGAATAAGAATGGGGTGGAGCACATTCGGCAAGCACTCTCAAATTATGACAGGTAGATTGCCACTATCCCTCAAGAGGAAGGTATATAACAGCTGTATCTTGCCGGTACTTAGCTACGGAGCAGAAACCTGGAGACTCACAAAGAGGGTTCAGCTTAAATTGAGGACGACGCAGCGAGCAATGGAAAGAAAAATGGTAGGTGTAACCTTAAGAGACAAGAAGAGAGCAGAGTGCATTAGGGGACAAACGGGGGTTAAGGATATCATAGTTGAAATAAAGAAGAGGAAATGGACATGGGCCGGGCATGTAGCGTGTAGACAGGATAACCGCTGGTCGTTAAGGGTAACTAACTGGATTCCCAGATAAGGGAAGCGGGTTAGGGGGAGACTGAGGGTTAGGTGGGCAGACGAGATTAAGAAGTTTGCGGGTATAAATTGGCAGCAGCAAGTACAGGACCGACTTAACTGGCGGAACATGGGAGAGGCCTTTGTCCTGCAGTGGACGTAGTCAGGCTGATGATGATGATGATGATGATGATGATGATGATGATGATGATGATGATGATGATGATGATGATGATGATGATGACTGCAATCTGTTACAGGTGACGTCTCGAGCGATGGCGGTCACGACATCGCGTGTCCATTTCGGTCACCCACATCACGCTGCAAAACCAGGGCACTAGATATTGATTGCCATTACTTCGAAAGAGCTGTTGTGGAACGCAACGAGAGGCGAATCCTCGAAACGAACAAGAATGGCGGGACAGCGCCAGCAAACGCCCTTGTAACGCATAAGCGAGCGTCGAAACAAATCTGCATCTATAAGGTGCACTTGGTCGGGTACGCTTCTAAATCCATCCACAAAAGAGCAACGACGACTTTGATCCTCCGCTGTGCGCGCAGTACCGAGTCACGAGCAATAAAAAAACGAAAGAACATTTCACTCAGACGTTCGTTCACTTCCTGCGAGGCAACGTCGACTCTTTCTGCGGAAACGTCAAATGAGTAAGAAACACAAGGAAGCCAGAGCACACCAGGAAGCGTCGAGGCACGTGACCGCGCGTCACATACGCCCTTCGCCATCGCGCGCGACAAGGAAGCACTGCGTGCATCCTCTCCATAGTATTCTGCTCTTCCCTGTCGAAGCGTCGTGCGCCATTATCCATGCCGTGCGTGCATATATTGTGTCCTTTACGAATTGTTTGTAGAAGCGTCTTGCGCTCCACTCCAGGCGCGTTTTGTATATTTCATGTATCGTTCGTACATGTGTCGTCTGCTCCACTCCCGATGCGTGTGCAGTGTATCTCGTGTGTCGTCTGTCGAAGTGTGTCGTATATGCTCAATTTCTTAGAGTGCACAGTGTATCTTCTCGTGTGTCGTCTGTCGAAGTGCCGTCTGCTGATCTGTGCGCGACTTACATGCGGACCGCGACTCTGTTTCGTTTTTCGTATAAGCGACGCACAAACATCGCACCCACGCATACGACCGCGACGTATAGAAGCGAAAGGGAAGAAAAAAAAAAGACGCCCTCAACAGACGAGCTCTTTGCGGACTGACGGCTGGATGGGATCTGGCATACGTCACTCGAGAGACAGCGGACGCCGGCTGGTGGTCGCGCGCCGAAGCCATCGGCTCCCGACCCGACATCAGGTGCGCAGTCGCAAAGGCTCGTGTGACGCGTAGGTCGAAGAGCGCGCCCTCTGGAGCGCGTTGGTTGGAACGGCCGCGATATGGCGACATGTGTTGCATTTAAACTGTATATAGTTGCACGTATGTACTACAGCGTGCGAACAGAACGCGGGTCGTCTGTTCTTTGTTTCTGGTTTGCGCAAGCGCTCCCGAAGAACACGCGCGGTTCATATATGTGCGCTTCGGTATTGGGAGGGTCGCCCGCCGCGGTGATTTATTGGCCCTCCGCCCGTCCACATCAAAGTACCCTCGCTGTCTCAAGAGCAGGCCATCTGCGGTTCTTGTTGTCGGTTTTTAATGCTTGTAATCGATGCACTCGGGAGATGTTCGTACGCTTCTGTTCTTGTGAGGGAGTTGTAAAGATTTCCGGTATTGCAAGTGGCGTTTACGTCTTTTGTCGAGAGCGGTTATGCGAGTTTGTCTGTAGGCTTAACCTCGGCAGCGCGAGTGAATATTTATTGTGTATTTCTTCATACGTGCGTGTTTATGTGTGTGTGCGGGGGAGGGGAGTATCAGGCCTTCTGCAGCTTTAGATAAGTTCAAAGAAGCCATAACACGGATAAGACAAGGCCCACACAAAGAGGACAGGGGCCGGTTTTTTTTTTTTTTAAGTGATATATGCTGTTTTCATTGCTGTATTAGCACATGTTTCCAAAATAATGGTTCAGTAGTGAGTATAGCGCGCGCCTTGTCTTATTTCTGTGGTGTCCGTCTTATCAGCGCTTTAGCTTCGTTGAACGTACGAAATCAACTATAGCCCAAAAGTTTGTTCTCTTAGCTGTAAATAATGTAGCAGCCACGGTGGTCTAGTGGCCATGATGCTTCACGAGATATTTTTCTTTCTCTCTAATCTCAAGAGAAATGATTTATTGATTGATACGTGGAACTTAACGTCCCAAAACCACCATGTGATTATGAGAGACGCTATAGTGCAGGGCCGTCCAGAAATTTCTACCACCTGAGGTTCACTAACGATCACCCAAATCTGAGCACACGGGTCTCTAATTGAAATAAAATTAGGAATTGTGGCTGGAGTGCTGGAGTGCATTACATGGATTATTGCGACATTATAACGAACAGAATATATGACCATATTGTTATATTTGTGGTGGTCATGTTTCGGGTGGATAAGCGATAAATACACTCATCGACTACCACATTTCTCAAGAGCTCAGCCAGCCGCGTGAGCACGAATCAAGTTCTCCACAAATGAACGCTTATCGGAACGGTTCGTACTGACGAACTTATGAGCCGAGAGGAAGTGACGAGAGTCGCGATAAGACGCGCGTGTTTACACTGTGACTCAAGCACACCCACACCCACATTTGCGTGTAGCAATAGGGGCGTTACCTCGCAGATGCGAGCGTACAAAAGTTCCTCTTTCGTTTCCTTATCTCATTCTTTATCTTACATTCTTAATTCCATGCTAGAGACTCCTTCGTGGCGGCGGTCGACCTTAGCGAGATTGCCCGACAATCAGGTAAGCACGGAGAAGGAAAGGAACATTGCAACGGGCACTGAAGAGGGGACTAAGATAAGCCTGTATATATAAAAAAAGAAAGATACAGGGCTACAAAGTGAGATAGTCTGGTAGTACAGGTTGGCGTGAACAGGCTTGAAGAGAAGTAACAATAAAAGAAGATAAGAAAGAAAAGTGATAAAAAGAAAAACTCACACTAAGATACAAAATATAATAACATACAATGATTCGAAGTATATATGGATAATAACAGTAATACTATTATCTGGGGTTTCACGTCTCAAGACAACGGTATGATAATGACAGACGTCGTATATAGTGTTGTGGATCCCGGTCGTATCCCAGCGCTGATCACTAGTTGTTGCGGACCGGGGTCTACCCGGTCTCTTGTGGTAGCGTGGTGTAGCTTCGGGTGGAGGAAACGAACGCTGGCAAGATGTGAATACGAAAAACAAAAAGGTTTATGGCACTATTTACAATTATTTACAGCATATAAAGGTTAGGAATTCACAAACCACGAGCGTGGTGGTTGAACCGTTACATGGTTCAGAGCAACGTCCAGCACATTGCAGCGTCGTTATAAACCCTGTCGGGCTCCTCCTCCTTGATTGGAACGTCAATCACACACACACAAGACACCGCCCACTGGGCATAATTCAGTAGCACATGGTCCGCCGAATAGTTATTGCCCCTCTTGACGCAATGCTCTGGGGATAGGGGAAATGGGGCTCTCTCTCGGAACAATTTGGCGGTTGGGTTGCTTCTTCCGCTTTTCCCAGGAAGGGCAGCCAAGGAGTGGATACTTGAATCGTGGAGACACGACCTGTGCGGTCGGTCTGCTTCACCATCTCGCTAAACAAGCTGGCCCGGAGGAATTTCTTGTAGGGACATTGGTTCTCGGACCATCTTCTAATCCCTTGGTCGCTCCCCGCCGCTGGTTCCGAGAGAACTGGGGTTCCGGGCGTGGGAGCGCTGCCTGGCTACGTTTCTCAGCGACAGCATGGCGCCTACGGACGACGGTCATAACAATAGGCCCCGGAAGCTTTGACGATCTGGTGTTCTTTAACGTGCGCTTACATCGCACAGGTATAGCACACGGGCCTCCACCATCTCGCCTCCAGCGAAACTCGACCTCCGCGACCGGCATCGAACCCGCGACACCCGGGTTAGCAGCAGAGCACCGTGGCCACTTATCCACCGTGGAAGAAGACTGTCGCATTCGTTGCCGGGCCAACAAAGACCACATTAAGCATGTTTGCCGTTTACGTTCAACTTAATTCATATAGACAACTCGATTGTACATGCCTGATAATGCAGCAAGGGCATATGTTCGATTTGCGATAAATACTTTGTTCCTGCCCTGAATTTGTTCGCCCACAGCTGGAATTTGCATCACCCGTATGGTCCCCCTTCCAAGCCTATCTCATTAACCAGCTAGAAGCTGTGCAAAACAGGGCGGCACGGTTCATTTCACGTATTTACAGTCGCCCCTCGAGCGTCACACAAATAAAACATGACCTTTCATTGCAGCATCTAGGCATACGGCGCACAGTTGCCCTCGTGTCTTTGCTTCATAAATATATTCACGCGTCCAGGCCACCACCCTTCCCACTAACAGCACCATTGCGCATGTCTAAACGACTTCACAATCAGCTAAGCATCACACGCATTTTTGGAAAAACAAAATCATTCAATACATCGTCTTTGCCTCGTGCCATAGCACTCTGGAATGACCTACCCGACGTCATTGTCAATTTAACTAATCATGAAAATTTTCGCGAGCAATTAATGATACATTTATCTCAATAGCATTGTATAACCTCCTTGAATTCTGTTTTTGTTCTTTGTGCTTTTTTTGCGGCTGGGAAATTCTTGTTGTTGCTTGAAGCCCCTCTTTGCCATTTGTGTAGCCACTGTTATTAGTTCCAATGTTATTACTTGCTTTGTATTTTATTAGTTATTAGTTATTAGTTGCTCTGTAGTTGCTTTGCTTTGTAGTTGCTTTGTATTGTGGCAGAAGTATCACCCACTAGCATTCTTTCCTATGTACCCCCCTTACTCTATGCTCCGTAATAGAGCCTGTAAGGTATTTTTAAATAAAATAAAAAATAAAATATCGAGAACAAAATCGACGGGATGTGAATGACAGATCACGGACATTTTATTACGATTATTTGCGTATACCCAATGTACAGAGATGTATAATCCGAGATCGTTGGTGTAGCCCGGAAGGGCTCGAACCCATTTCCCCTGAGCATTTTTCCACCTTGCGCGTGGGCTTTCACGCAAACGCAAAATAACAGTGTACAAAGGCCCTTTCCTCCACCCCGTCCTGAAAAAGATATTCCTGGCTGCGCCTCTGATTATTATGATCGCAGCATCAGTTCTCTTTTTGTGGTTATATTAGGAAACTATATTATAATAGCCCGTCATGAGCATCCGATGGTCGTCTTGAGCAGACTGGACACGAGTTGTATGGATACCTGGCCACTGTGCACCATGGAGTCAGAGGCAACGAGCTATAGCTCATTTTAGATCAGATGGCCCACCTGACCACATACACTGAAGTACTAGAAAAACAAATGGCTTGTGCAGAGAAGCTGTACCCTGCCACGTCCTCAACTCAGTAAGGCCGCACAGGTAGCCTGGCGCCGCTTACAAACGTTATCGTATCCCAACTTACACTTACTCTCCAAAATCGACCCTGGCAAGTACCCCTCCCCCACATGCAGGCTCAGGTGCAACACTAATCTAGCTACACCCTATCATATGGAATGGGAGTGCCAGAGCAACACATCCAAAACTGGATTCTTTAAGGAGGAGGAGGAAGAAAGTTTAAGCGGAAAGACAGGGAGGTTAGCCAGTTCTTACACCGGCTGGCTACCCTGTTCTGGGGAAAGGGGTGAGGGAAATAAAAGATGTTAAAAAGAAACGTTACGAAGAGAGAGGGAGAAATTACAAAAAAGTGCCACAAAGTAAAGGCAACATCAAAGAGTATATAAGACACTAAAGTCTGTCTCCGAGGCCAGTTGTCCGGAAAAAGCGCAGCAAAGCTTTCAAAGCCTTCTGGGCTGAGGATGGGCTCGGCCAATGACCCAGAATCCTTTGTTCCGACAAAGGCCGATCGTCCAGTCTATCCAGATTCTTTAAAGGTTTCAGTAGAGATTGGTGGGAGGTGTCCCTGTCTCGCCCTGGACCGGGGCTCGGTGGAACAGTGGCTAGGGTGCTGACCGGAAGTTGGCGTGTTCGATCCCGACCACAGCGGTCGCATATCGATGTATTGATTGATTGATTGATTGATTGATTAATTGATTGATTGATTGATTGATTGATTGATTGATTGATATGTGCGATTTAACGTCCCAAAAGCACCATATTATGAGAGACGCCGTAGTGGATTTCGACCAGCTGGGGTTCTCTACAAAACGGTAGAGGACCATGTACTGCGTGATCCTAGTGCACGTTAAAGAACAAAGATGGCCGAAATTTCTGGAGCTCTTCCACTATATAATTATATCGTGGTTTCGGGACGTAAGGCCCCAGATGTTAATTATTAATCAGCTGCGACGACTCACATCGCAGTTTTGAAAACGTTCTGATATGTTTTCCCCACTTAAGAGTACGGATTCCTTCCGCTACACACCGCGGATAACAAGCGGCTGGCTTTTTTTGTCGATAGCCGTAGTATACGAATTGCACTACACGCCGCGCGCTGGGAACAGCCGCTGGGAACGTATCGGCCAGATAAGCGGGGCTCGCAGAGTCGACAGAACGTCGTAGAGCTTTCTACACACACCACTCGTTTTCTTGTTTCCTGTCTCTCTTTTTTTTCTTTTTTTTTTTTTGCAGCGAGCGCAGGATGTGGGAAACAGGAAAGAGAAATAGAGTTGCACTTTAGACCACGCCGACGGTTGCTTATTTCTTTCTTTTCTTCTGCTTTTTTTTAAACGGCGCGATGACGTAACCCGTCTGGGCAAGCACACGTTACCGACGCTGGATAGGCGAAATGGCTATACGCTGACGCGACCGCAATACAACGCCTGTATAGTCGGGTCACCGCGCTATATAGCATTGAACCCCGGAGCGGATTGGGTGATATATCGCGCTAGAGTGACGAATCACGGCGGTTTTCCGGCGTGACGTCACATCGGGGGCTCGCAACGTCTGAGCTTCTCTGTACCGTGGGACGCGTAGAGTCTACAAAGTTCAACACGCCCGTCTAATCGGGTATCATATCGGGCTTCTTTGTGAATAAGGTTCCCGTAGCGTGGACTAAACGTCATATCTGTTCTTTTTGTTTGAACGTGTAGTTGATGCTTGCTGTTTCCCGCCATCAATTTTTCCCGACCAGATGGGTTCCCAGCGAACCCTGAACTTCAGAAAAGGATGAATGTTGAAACAGAAAGACAGGAGGCGGGGAGACTGGACTTTTGGGTGGAGTATCTGACCCGCCAGTTCCAGACACGCTTGCTTCCCTTCCTGCCGTGAAGTGTGGAAATCGAAACTATACGACCATCGATAAACAATGGCGGCTGTTCATTGCCAGACTCGATCAACGCGAGTTTCATGCAAGTCGTAGCAAAGACTAACAACGAACTGTAGTCCCGCAGAATACGTGGCAAAACACCAAAGCACTTTCTTTTCTTTGACGAGTAAAAAAAATTAAGGAACAAAGTAAAGAGACCGTGAAAAGCGCACGGAAATCATCGTGCTATACGCACACGACCTCTTTCCCTAAGCATCCTCCACCACCCTGTTTCCACGCATGCGATCGCCTCAAGTGTCCGTCATCGTCAAGTCTTGCAGGAAACCCGCCGACCCGGACTATGAACAAGAGGGGAGTCTTCGGGGAATACAAAGAGCGCCCTTTCAAAACTGCTGCTGGCACTTCAGCTTTCTGATCGAGAGGCACGGACGACACCGACACGCATGGGCGCCATGAAACGAAACATTTATTCTATCTATCTATCTATCTATCTATCTATCTATCTATCTATCTATCTATCTATCTATCTGTCTGTCTGTCTCCATCCATCCCTTCGTCCGTCCGTCTATCTATCTATCTATCTATCTATCTATCTATCTATCTATCTATCTATCTATCTATCTATCTGTCTATCTGTCTGTCTGTCTGTCTGTCTGTCTGTCTGTCTGTCTGTCTGTCTGTCTGTCTGTCTATCTATCTGTCTGTCTGTCTGTCTGTCTGTCTGTCTGTCTATCTGTCTGTCTGTCTGTCTCTGTGTCTGTCTCTGTGTCTGTCTGTCTGTCTCTGTGTCTGTCTGCCTGTCTGTCTGTCTGTCTGTCTATTTGTCCGTCCGTCCGTCCGTCCGTCCGTCTGACGCACGAAACAATTCAGCCCCCCGACCAAAGTAACCACTTGTCGAACGACCAACCATCTTAAACTGGTGGCTGTTCGTACTAGTGAATATTGTCAAAGAGCAAATATTACGCATATTTGCGGCGAAAGTGTTAGGCGGTGCGCTCCTTGAGTAGAAATTACGTACATACGTATGCGTAATTCCAAAGACACTAGTGTTTCTCAAGACTGCGCTGAAAATGCGACATCATGTACGAAAGAACGCCGGTAGAAGACTATCTACGATATTTTGCAGGGAAGCACGGTAATTCGCGGCCAACTAATTTTTGTTTGTTTGTTCTCGCTTTCGTCAGTTGCGGTGAGCATGCAAGGCAAGCACTTCCCTCCACCGTTCATTCGAGCCTATATATAGCACGACGACATCGAAACGACACAACTATCACACGTTCATTCGCACACACATTGGAACTGAGTTGCATTATGTCTGGCCACCCCTTATACCGGTCAGATCGAGCGTTTGTGATAATCGGTTCCCGACAGGGGGCTTGACGGCCAGACAAAGAGCTCCGCTTAGCGCCGTGTCAAGCCCGCCATCACTCAAGAACTTCACGCGGGTTGACGTCTATCCAGAAAGCATTTATAACGTAGAAGGGTGTTTTTGTTTTTTTTTAGTTGGGGTCGAATTGAATAACACAGTGTATCGATACAAGGTCTGAAGTCTCCCCATCCGAGACCGCCCACCCTGACCTTCTTCTCCCCCAATACACGCACAATGGACACTCAAACTCTATATATACTTACAAAAAAATAAAAAAGGGAATAAACAGCAAGAGAAAAGACATGCAAGCGAGTTTTTTTAAGGCAGTGTCTCATTAATTCTGCTCAATAAACAGCTAATCAGCGAATACTTCGTTTCACAATGCCCACAGAATGTTTCGCTTCTCTTAATGCAAGCGTAGTTATCTCAAACCAAAGAAACCGTATTTAGGTCGTAGTTAAACGTGGTGTACTACTTCTGCAAGGGTTTACAGAAAATGGGTTCAATTAAACAGCAGTAAAAACAATGTCGACGGCATCCTCGGCCGCCCTCTCCAACCAATAAAACTGTCAGAAACTATTTAGGGTTACTTAATGAGTGCTTTCGTCGAATCATAGTAAGAAAGGTCCGCTTGCTCACAATTTTTCACTCTACGAAATGAAATACCGTTTCGTTCCGCATATAACAGTTCCCTGGCTTTCCTGGCTTAAACATACGTCGCGAAGTGCGCTACCAATGGAGCTTTTCAAGACTGCGTCCCTTTGACAAGGAACTCCGAAGGACAAACGATTTTAATAGCAATGTCACCATTGTCTATATACAGCTTCTGAAAATTTGCACCTACGGTATTTACTCAAATCTAACACGAGTTTTTGTTTCTTTTTTTTTCTCTGTGATTGATATGTGTGGTTTGACGTCCCAAAACCAGCATATGATCATGAGAGACACCGTAGTGGAGCCTTCCACTACGGCGTCTCCCATAATCATATGGTGGTTTTGAGACGTTCAACCCCACATATAAATTAAAATCAATGTTGAAAGCTTCACTTTTAAATTTCCCTCCAACGTCTCGGTTGCCGACATCACAAACTTCAAAATTATTCTCTTCTTTTCTTTTTTTTTTGTGCTTCAGCCTCATTGGCTGAACGATATTTCCTGAAACTTGGCGTGCTAAATTTCTAGCTCCCTAAGAAGATAATGCACTTGACTTCTACTTATTTGGAACTAACCAATCCCCCCGTATGGACGCCACCAATATCTGGAGTTAGAGCTCTTTTTATTTTTGTAACATGTCTTCTTGCTCATCTAACGTCTTCTCGCAGTAAGCTTTTTTTTGTGTGTGTTTGGCGTCCTGAAAGAGTAACGTACTTTCGAAACCCAAAATGGAGTTTCTCTTTAGGTTCTCCTAAATTATGATTGCGTACTGACATTCACTTGAGCACTTTATCTTGTGCGGTATGTACGCTTGTATGTTGTTGTTTTGTTTGTTTGTTTTTTACAGCGAAAGCTGTTATGAGATCATAACAAGGGTCACTTGTTGCGCCGTCGTTCTCAGCCACCGCCGGTGTCCGTAACCACTATCGCACTAAATGATAAAATAAACTCACAATAAAAAACATCAAGGATACAATGAGATTCGCACCCGTGTCCTCTACGTGCCAGCCCAGTATTCTAACACTAAGCCACGCTTCCAAACTGGCATTAGGCAGGCTTGATGTCGGGAAGTGAATGGCGTTAATATGTGCAATGAGGCGTTTTAGAACAGCAAAAGGAACAACCAGGTGTCACACAATGATAACTGTGCACCGAGTGTGTCATCGACTGCTCTAAATAATTACAAGAGCTTGCTCTTAATCTCCTATTTACTGTGGCGCATACGCACTTCAGGCATCCTTCTTCATCGTCGTCAGCCGCTGCATAAAAAAAAATTGCACGAAATTCCTCGCAAGTGTGGAGCGGCTACCACGCTACCCCGAAAACTGACGAAGCATGGCATAGTAAATGCCGGCCTAACTACACAATGATTGGTGGCGTAGTGCTTGCAGCTCCCGCCGCGGTGGTCTAGTGGCTAAGGTACTCGGCTACTGACCCGCATCTCGCGGGATCGAATCCCGGCTGCGGCGGCTGCATTGCCGATGGAGGCGGAAATGTTGTAGGCCCGTGTGCTCAGATTTTGGTGCGCGTTAAAGAACCCCAGGTGGTCGAAATTTCCGGAGCCCTCCACTACGTGCATCTCTCATAATCATATGGTGGTTTTAGGACGTTAAACCCCACAAATCAGTCAGCGTATAGTGCTAGCAAACGTGCTTGCAGCAGCTACCCAAAGAGTGTTAAAAAAAGGCTGTGTTTTCGACGATATCACTGAATAAAATCAATCAATAAATAAACTGCATCACCGCTAACAGTGACTCGAGCACCGTCTAGTAGAAGCGGAAGGGAGTCGGCGGAGTGCGGTATCGCAACGCCACTTCAGGCCTTTCGCTCGCGCCGGCCGTAACCTGCCCCGTCCCAGGTGTTTCCCAAAGCCCCTCGCGGCCTCGTAATCGAGAGAGTTACGAAACCGTGAGGCGGGCGCCCCGACCGAACGGCACTAAACACATTACTAAATATATCTCTCTATAAAGGCGGGGGTCGTATAACCAGGCGTATACTTGCGATCTCTCGTCGGTCGAAGACGAAGTAGTTGAAGCAACTGAGGACGAGGAAGAAAACGAGAGAAGACAGAAAATGGCGCTAGATCTTAAAACTTAAGTACTGCGCCCTCACAATTTCACAACGAAGGTTAGCTAACTGCGTACCTGTAGATACGTCGTTATAGCATGCAAATTGTAGAACGTAGTATAGTGATGTATTCCTTTTGTATCGGCTATGCATTTCTTTTTTACGCATGACATGACGGTTGTTACGTCAGTTTTCTACCCCACCCCTGTAACGGCCCAATCGGCCAACAGTACCTGGAAATAAATAAATAAAAATACAGCGTGCGATAAATATACACGCATTTCCATCGCAGGTTCAAGTCATGGGGAGATGCGACCCAACTGCACACTGTTATGGAAACGTGTCCACCATTCGGAGTCCCTATCCTGTCTTCACTCATTTTTTTCTTTGCTCGAGCTGAGTTGCGCCAGAAGTTGTTCATCACTATATTTGCAAGTTTCGCTTTGCACCAACTCTCCCAACGTTACACTCCGCCAGAGGAAAGGGTCTGCGCTCACCAGTAGGATAAGGGTAGTCGACGCAATTGACGTTCCACGTACAGTCGTTCTCGTGGCAAGGGCTGGCCGCTACAACGAGCAGCGCAAGCAGCGTGCACCACCGCAAGCATCTGCGGCACAACCACCACAATCCCAAGCTCCGCGCTGAAGATGACCACGACGAAGTCGAGGCAACGCCGTCAACGGCGTCGACGAGACGTCCGCCGCGGCGTGGAGGAGACCGGAGCGCCGACGTCTCGACCATGGAACAACCGGGAACCTCAAGCACATGGTCGTGGGCGCGAGACGCGCGCCCCGAAGATCATCAAACGTTGCAGCGATTGAAACCGTCGGCTTTGATCAAAACTTCACGGCGTCCTCGTCGTTGGTGTGCGCTGTGATATCATTAGTCCCAAGCTCGCTCGCACTTTCTGTTCTGCAGCGTTGACAGCGCGCTCCATCCAAGCCGACCACCCTGGTCGGCCGCTGCCGCTCTTTTACGCCGCTTTTTACGCGCGGAAGATGCCGCCGCCGAACGTTGATCGCACGGTCGGTGGGGGGCGTCGTTTATGCAACGAGCGAGCGAGCATGCGAGCCCGAGCTCTTCACCGTAGCCCTCCCTCTCGTCACAGAGCACACCGACTCCCCACTCTCGCAAGTCGGCGCCGTTCCCTAGTTCGGTTCCCTAGGTTTCAACGCAGGGGAAAGGAGGGAAGAACAAACGAGCACCGGACACCGGCTTGTCAGTTGCTTCAGTTTTCTTTATTGTACCTGTGTCAAATCCACGCTATCCAGTATTTAGGACGATTAACCAACTACGCCAGCAACCGATTTCGTTAAAGAAAGTGGGCGAATACTTTTCTCCCCTTCCATATCCTCCTCTGTCTCGGCTGATAACAAACATAAGAAGAACAGGCACCCGTTATATCCGTGGTCTGTACGGTGGCAAATTATGTTGCCGAGGTGGGAGTTGGAACTGACGTTGTGAACATTTGTCCCAATTTAATGAAGCGGATAGTGTTTCCAGGCTTTGACATTCGATAAGTCTGGGTATTTGCGCACATTTCTTGCATTGTGTCTTAAAATTTAGCGTTACGACGCGCTATGGTTATAAGCTTAGCCTTGAAGGTAAGTCTCAAACTATGAACGTTCTTATGGTGATCGTCGATGTTTTTGCGATATTTACGCGTGACATTTTAATTTTAATTTTATTAAGTTTTTAATTGTTATAATACAGAGTAATTTCATTAATACGATTCTTTTAATTGTTTAACCTTATTATAGAACAATTTAGCTAATAAGATTCTGCATAATACGTTTTTCGGTCTAATACGTTTTCCTTTTTGCTCCCCCGGCCAAACTCTTTGCCTAATACTTCATTTCCAGCATGCCATAAATATAGCACCAACGAGATTCCCAAGTAATTTGCACAACTATGGCTGCTTCCTTGTTATCATTGTCTGTTCTCTGTTGCGTGCTCCTTCTGCAGCATAATAACTGGGACGGGCTACGGCACTTTGTGGGGCATAAAATATGCCCAGCTCTGCCAACTTATCCTGCATGCTTGATTATAATGAATGAAGGAAGGGAATTCTGAGGGTTCATTTTTTCCTTTGACACGAAGAATAACGAAAATCGACAACTAATGAAGGCAACAAACAACAAATCCTTCGCTTAATTGTGACTGATTGACTTAATAGAGTCGCGGATGCAGGGGTTCCCCTTTAGGAGAAAGGAGAGAGGAAGGCTGACTTTGACCCCCCCCCCCTCCTTCCGTGGGCACGTATACTCCATTCTCTTTGTCACAACGCGAATGGACTTCGTACTGTCACCTCTCAACTTAGCGCCTCTCCCTAGGAAAGTCCCTAGGCTGTCGAAAGTGGGCGGGTGCGGTCCTCCTTTCGTACTCTCCTCGGTCTCGGCTGATAACGGCGATAAGCAGCAGGGCAGGCACCCGTTGTATTCGTTACGTATACGTTGGCGTAGTATGTAGCGGAGGGAAAGAAAAGAGGGGGCCCGTGTGGGGCGCCGGAAGTGGCGTTTTGCTGTCGAAAGCCGCGACTCGGATTAGAAGGGGGAAGAGAGAGAGACGGATAAGGAGTGGGAAAGAGTTCGAAGGCGCGTACAATAAAAAGCTCTCAGCGGCACAGTTATCGAGAGAGAAACTAAAGGTGATGCAGACTGGGCGCTGACGTGATGCGGTGGGAAATTGTATCAAATTGCAACGGCCGGCAGATTGTGAATATGTAGAGTTCCGCTGCTCCCTCCAGTCCGAGTTTTTTCGTCGTGGGTTCGAATCTTCGTCAGCGACAGCGCTGGTGTTATACGGTGGACGTGAAACGGGAAAGATGAGATATTACAAATGGAAAACTACACTGGGACACTACAATCAACTTTAACCTGGCAAAACAAGGTATCGCGTTCTATTCGGCCATTTCAGCAACGTAGTTGGCGCCATGTAGCCGTGCTTCGAAGCTGCCACACGGTGATAAACTGCGACGCAGTTCGGTCTCTCAGTAGTCATGAACCACTGGACGCGTCTTCACACTCCGCGACACTGACATGCACGCTTGCGACATCACCGTCTCCTCCGCCATTTCGACCTACCACTGCGCCGCCTATAGTCGCTGGAATGATCTAATCATGCGAAGGCGAAAGAAATATTTTGCTTCCCACTTTATGGCATTGATATATCTTACATTTACTTATTACATCGGTCTCGAATTTACGTTCGCAGACAACGCCAGCTTGTTGCTCACAACCACCGACACCGACACTAGAATTTCTGCAAACCGAGATCTTTAACGCTATTGCATTAAAAGAGGGCGTCGCAAGAGTAAGCGTTTCGAGAAGAGGTCATGCCTTCGTCAAGAGTGCCTCAACGAGGACAACTCCACTAGTCGGAACGGTGTCTCCAGTGACATTACCTGTTCAACGATGTTTCCGTGACTACTACAATGCAACCCGGAGGCTAAGGACACTTGAGGTTGCCGCATTGCAGCTATTATCTTAAAGGGGCGCTGCAACACTTTTTGAGCATGGTCGTAAAACGCTTCCGATCGGTAGTAGAGGTTCCCGACAACACGCGAGCCAAATATTATGGCGTTTCACGTGGCTTGGAATTAACGATAAATTATCAGTCAGCTAAAATTAATTTCTCTTCTCTCGACAAATCACGCAATGTATCCAAACATCACACGCAGCAAGCCCATCTATCAGCCATTAGCTGATTTGAATATGGCGCGCTCGCTCGTTACAGAGATCGCCGCAGGAGGCTGCACCTTGTCCACGCGTGCGTGCGCAATCACATTGAATAAGCCGCGCATTCGAAGAAAAAAAAGAAAAAGTGTTCAAGGTCACGAGGCACGCGTGATGTTTTCCGGTGGCCCTGCCCACCCTTCCCTGCTTAGCTTACAGCGCTTTCGTCCGGACGAGAGAAGGGAGAATGCAATTGCAGCATGCGACAAACCTTTGTAACTCCACTCGCACTGGACGGATTCTTTATATTTATGCGGCGCTGAATTCGCGAGGCAATGAGCTCTTCCAGTAAATTCATTCTTTCGTTATCTTTGGTTACTTTCAGGGCCCTTTTAGCATCCACCACGGCAAAATTCGTATGCGCAGAATGGTACCCCTAGGCAAAAGAATTTAGTTAAAAGAAGAAAGAAAGAAAGAAAGAAAGAAAGAAAGAAGAAAGAAGAAGAAAGAAAGAAGAAGAAAGAAAGAAGAAAGAAAGAATAAAGAAAGAAAGAAAGAAAGAAACCAATAAGTTGAGATGACTCGCCTACAGAGCTGCACTCGAATCTGACGAGGGGGACTCTGGCATATGATACCCGGAAATTACGAAGTATGGCCGTCTATCGAGGCACTCAGAACCACCTCTGCTTCACAAGGCAACGAAGCGCCTGCAGGTTGTCTGGCTCCGACTGCAAACACACTCGTTCCCGTGGCTGCACGTATATGCATTCACAATCAACCCGCATCGGTCACATTGTGGGTCAATAGCCACACTTAGTTGGATTCCCTGGGACGGCAGGGAAGATAACACCCCCCCCCCCCCATCTCTCTCAAGGTCCTGGCCCCACCGTTGCCCGAGGTGTGAAAGGATGTTTTGTCCTTCGTCAACCTGACAGTTCAGGTCCAGGCAATACAGACAATACCGAGGGCCGAAGTGGTGGCGGTGGCTAACATTTATTAAAACAGGATGGTTGCAAGGAAAACTAGCCCTTAGTGGGTCACCTGCCTTCCAATAATACAAGGTGGAGTCTCTAGTCAAGGACCTCATGGGTCGCACCCACTGTCCTGGCACGTCGGACCATGGCTCGTTGGGCCGGAAGTACATTGCAGCCGAGCAGTGTCACTTCCCAGTACTCTTTGGTTGGATTGTAGTTCGCGGATAACGAAGGTTTGAGCTGGGATACCAGGATTTCTTTTCCTCAACAATATTACATAGGAGTAATAAACAAAGAATTTATGACGGCATTTATACAAAAAGTCTTTTTGAGCGCCCTCTGCCCATGCTATTATTACTCAGTGCAGCCCTGCACTACGTGGGTACACATGGCAAGGCCCGCTCGTAACATTCGCAACTCCCTCACGTATTTTAGTGTTCTGCGCCTGCTTGCGTACTCTGTTGTGCGCGAAATCGTTAGGTGCGTTTTATCCTTGGTGAACGTCTTCAATGCAGTGCCCAAAGGGCAGCGTAATGATGCGAATTACATTTAACGGCGAGTGCATTCGTCGGTAGCTGCGGAAACGATGTGCTGCGCAAGGATGCAGTATGCCTGGTGATCCATGCATTCTAGGTTACAATAACACGGACAATGGTTCGGAATGCACTGCTCGCTACACTTTCACCAATCAATAATCCTGCAGCCCGGTTTCCTTCCTGAGCATGCAGCGTCTACTATTCGCGTTATCGGTGAGCAGATTGCCGAGTTATACATTACGGTGCAATTCGCGTGTCTCCATTTACATACGTACCAGTAATTTCTCGGAGAATAATGCAAAAAAAGCAAGACATGACGCAGGAATTGTCTGCCGATGTTTTTGTTCTTATTACCATTTTGTGCAGTGTAATAAATTTGAGTTATTGTGGCCATTGACTAAAACTCAAATCTCATCTTTTGGCATGACTGGGCGTCATTCATTCCTGTTAAAACAGAAAATCACAAGCATTGTGCATGCTCAAAAACCTGCGTATGTGTGAAACAAATAAGTCATGCTGCAGATCTCACTTGTATACGCTGCTACGCTGTTGGTTGCCTTAAGTCATCGGCAGAAGATGCCACGAACGGCGAATATAAGTTCGAAGAATAGGTTCTCTGGTAAAAGCGAGGCAAAATGAACGAGTACAGTTAAACATCACTATTCAGTAATGAGTCCGCACTAGATTAGCTGGGGTTGACTTGAAACGCACTCTTGGATTACTCGCCGGCGATCGCCTAAGCGCGAGTCGTGAGCGATCAGGGGCCTATGAAAGTAATTTGAGATCAAATTTCACGCTAGTGCACACAAAATGACGTCACACGTTTACCAGCTATTGCGTCACATCCACTTTATTTTTTTTTGTTCCGCCGGAAGTGTTCCATCCTCAGAGAGGGTGTGTTCCAATTCTCCCTTAGCCGGCAAAATAGACAGCTCCGAGAAGACCGTATCATAGACAAATACGATGCAGGCTAATTTGCTGTCCAAACAAGACGGCGGCTCAGCGAATCGCTTCAGCATGCAGGAAGGATCGCTCAGATAGGTTGGATCTCGCCGGAATGGTCGTCTGCACACAAGCAGACGCTTCTCCAGGCGCTAAATGTGAGTGACGTTTATTTTTTTTAATTTCAACACGAAACTAGCAACAAGTACAACAATTATGTTTGTTGAGTTTAGTTTTCTCTTCTCGACACGAGGTGGCTCCTTGTCGCGTAAAAGACGTCCAGAAGTGTTCCGACGGTTCTCGGACAGCAAGGGCTCGGGGTGCTGTCTTTTAAGCTGTCTGCGTAGACTGCAGTCTACGTGCTGTCTAAGAGTTGGAACACAGCCAAAGATGGCGAAGCTGATCAGCCGCCATTTTCTGAACGTATGGGCTTCTAGGGAGCATTCGCTACCAGTCTGTATATACCTTGCAACATGCGTGTATACCCCTTATTACTGGAACGTTATGATTTTGTTACTTTTTGTACATAATGTAAGTACACTTTTTCCAAACAGAGGTATATGGTAATCTAATTGGTCGAACATTTGCTCTAAACACATATTTCTTCCATAGGAAACTAACAGACTTCTTTGAACGAACCGTGTCCCTTTCGGACATTCTTCCTTTTCATCCTGGAACCAGAACGCCTTTCCCGCTTCTCGATGCGCAAACACTGATATGCTGACAGCGCGAGAAAACTCTACGTCTGTCTATAACATAAGACGATCCCTGCTATAAATAAATAAATAAATAAATAAATAAATAAATAAATTGAGAATTACTTCTTGCTCCAGTGCTTGGGTTCAAAGGGGCCACGACACGGCGATCCAAAAATTTGTGGTTTTCGGTGAAAACTAGAAGGGGATGGGTCTATTATGACCACACAAATATGAAAAGTGGGCCGTAAGAGATATTTCGCGCAAGAGATGCTCCAGAAGCGAGCGGCTATGAACTCCGCGCCCACCGCTGGCCACCGACATTTTGCTGTGGCACCTGTGACGTTTCGTGCAGCAAGGAGCGGGGCCGTCGCCTGCTACCACAATATCAGACGCTTCAGATAGTTGACTTTCAAGGCAAGCTGAACAAAGATAACATATCTCCATTTCAGGAGCAGCGAACCACGAAACAGCATCATTCGGCGGAATACAGACGCTCGCACCACCAGCAGCTTGTTACGTCACGGCTTGCGAACACGACTCTAACACTCTAAAAAAAAAGAGCGAGTAAAAAGGGCGTCTTTTTGTCCCACAACAATAATCATCATCTATAGTGCCTTCCATCCTTGCGATATCGCCCCGCGCCCGGTATACATTCCGGTCGCGATCGACATGCCCATTATCAGGGTTACATTGCATTCTCGATAGGAAAGTGGCCAGCGCCGAGTTTTCAAGAAAGGAAGCGCACGCAAGCCTGATGACGATTATTGATGTGGGACAAAAAAAAACACCTTTTCTACTTCATATTTTTTTTTAGAGTGCAGGCCACTCGCGTAAGTTTGCAAACATATTCGATCATAAAGTAGGTGCTAGACCAAATGCGCTAAAATTTCGCCCGCCTATTTGCGAACGCTCAAGGATTAACCCAAATAACACAGATTATGATGTGGAACATTGAGTGTCATGGGCCAATATAAGGGGAATGTCTTAAACGCTACGCTGTACGCATCCTTTTTTGTAGCGTAAGCTACACTGGCCGAGGTTGAGCGGTTTTGCGCGGCGGCTTATCGAAAGCCGTGCTGCGCATGCGCGAGGAGCAGTGACGTCACACGGCGCACAGCTGGCGTGCCGGAGAAAAGCCTGGAAGCTCCTTGAGTGACGTGTCTTTGGACTGGCGCTCGACCTGCCCCAGTTCGCTCTCTGATCCGCCCGTCCGCCCATCTGTACGTCCATCTATCCGTTTGTCTCTGCGTCCGTCCGTATATCAGGACGTCCGTATATCAGGAAGTCCGTATATCAGAAAGTCCGTATATCAGGAAGTCCGTATATCAGGAAGTCCGTATATCCGGACGACTACGTATACCCTAGCTGGCATAGCCCATGCAGCTAAGCCACTGGTAATTTCAACGCGATAGCGTTAAAAATTGGCAGTGGCTGAGCTACAGCCAGTGAACCTCGGCCAGTGTAGCTCGTTCCGCAGAAATTCCGGTGTCGGCATGGGCGCGTCATTGATTGTGAGCGAAAAATCATAATCTTGTCCGTTACCAAAAAATGGAGAAAGATGAAAAGAAAGTAAGTAAATATTAAAAATAAAAATACTGAAAAGTTCCAGTCACGATCGAATACACTGCGTGACCAAGAAGGTGTTTTACTACGCAGCCATGCATCTACTTGTAATTACAGTGAAATTAAGTCTCTCTGCTTGAAAATTCAGTGAAGGTAACTTTCACGCTTTACGAACCCACTCGTCCTGCGTACAGCCTTCACAATGCAAAATGTAAAGTCACGGTAATATTGCGTGTTACAAGCGCACATTGAGATCGGGCGTCAGCAGGTGCAATAATTATAACGACTTCGTGCGTGCGTGCGTGTGTGTGCGTGTGTGTGCGTGCGTGTGTGTGTGCGTGTGTGTGTGTGTGTGTGCGTGTGTGTGTGTGTGCGCGCGTGTGTGCGTGCGTGTGCGTGCGTGTGTGCGTGTGTGTGTGCGTGTGCGTGTGCGTGTGCGTGCGTGTGTGTGTGCGTGTGTGTGTGCATGTGTGTGTGTGTGCGCGTGTGTGTGTGTGCGTGTGTGTGTGCATGTGTGTGTGTGTGTGTGTGTGCGTGTGCGTGTGCGTGTGCGTGTGTGTGTTTTCGCTGCGGAGCTGTTTAAGGAACCAGCCTGCCGTCATCTCTCTCGCGTCGCGCAGCTCGCAAGTTCGATACACACATTTTTTTTGGGGGGGGGATGATCCTAAGCGAAAAGAAGAGAAAAGTGAACTCCGTAACTGTCTCTCAAGGGGAGGACCCCTTAACAGTAGCTCACGAGTGATGGGGGTAGAGAAGGGATTAAAAGGATAGGATTACCAGGTAAAAAGATAGAGAGCGAGGCGCAGGGACAGCGAACGACGGAAGTAAGCAGTAGATAGGAAAGATGGACACGGTTGCAGGAGTCCGAGGACGGGGCACCACTCAGTGAGAGCTCTTGTCGGTGTCAGGAGATGGCGTAGGGTAAAGTCCAGTCGGCCAGAGCTACGCTGACGTCGGAGATTGTGAGGGCACAACCTGTCGGCACGAAATCCAGCGAGCGAGTCCGCACGCAGATTGAACAGGCCGCACGCTTTGTAAGCCTGCGCTCGCTTATCCGACGAGAGAGTATATAAGAGGCGGACGGTCTTCGAGCTCGCAACGTGAACACACGCGATTGTTGGGGACGCTCGCACCTGCCGACTCTCGAATTTGTATGGGAGACTACCTGTTTGTCAGTGAACCACCAGATTATGCGGCTCAAGTCGCCCGTAAGTCGCCCGAAAAACACCGCCCGACAAGACCTCAATGGGAACATTAATATAACTAAAGCAAAGGTCAGTAGTGGCTCTAAAATTTTCTGGTCCACATAAATCGCGTACAATCAACGCCGCGTCTAGGTGGTGTTGGTACAATGCGCTTTTTAAAGGGACACCTAAACAACAAAACGATTTTTCACTTATTAGTAGTAAAGTACAATTTCACAATTCCCAGAAACGCTCTTACCGCGACACGACGCTTCTATAGTAAGCGAGAAAACGCGCGAAAAAAAAAATGAAAAGTGGGTGGCGACGCAACCTTGAGATTCATTCCAGCACCAAACTCCGCGACGCTAGAAGTTTTGAAGGCGTCTACTGGGTCCTACGTAGCTTACAATCGATAAAAATAAAGTGCATTGTAATCTCGTTCTCTCCTGTGCACTCCGAGTTTTGCGATTATTCAGAAAATATGTTGTATAGGAGTCCTCCCACACTTTATCGAATGACCATACAAATCATTCACTGAAGGACATTATTGCCTCACAAATCGGCCACCGAAAAAAAAAAAAGAATCATTATTGCGTCAAGCAGTGGATTTAAAAGATTTTGTCGTAAGGTAAAATTTCTTTTCTTCCATCGTCCCGATGAAGCACTCGATTGATTGATTGATGTGTGGGGTTTAACGTCCCAAAACCACTATATGATTATGAGAGACGCCGTAGTGGAGGGCTCCGGAAATTTAGACCACCTGGGGTTCTTTAACGTGCACCCAAATCTGAGCACACGGGCCTACAACGTTTCCGCCTCCATCGGAAATGCAGCCGGGATTCGATCCCGCGACCTGCGGGTCGGCAGCCGAGTACCTTAGCCAGAAGTTACGTCACGCGCGCGTCATGACCTTGAGCACATTTTTTAGGGACGAAGCTCGTTAAGACGTCAACCGATCGTCCTCTGTAGTAACCACCTCTCTCAGGTATGTGCCACAGGGGAGTTCCTGGAATGCCCACTAGATGGCGGTACTTGTATATAATCAATATATGATGAAAAGATGCGAGATGGTGGTGCTTGGTGTGTTCACTAGAAGGACGTACATACAGACGGACAGACGCTTCGCCCCACTCATCACCACTCAGTCCATGAGTATGCTGTGGTTTTTCTTCTAACTAGCGGTTTACTTTCAATTTGATCACCAGCGGCATTTAGAGACCTCGCTCAGCGGCCAGGGTTACTATGCGGCTGACGATAATCAAATCAGCCAATGGACATACATTTGGCTGTATGGCGCGGTCATTTGGGTGCATAGCATCATTTGTAGAAAAAAGGGAGGCACAATTTCTAGCCAACTGAGAATATATAGTCGTAAATTATAGGCCGCGTTTTGCGCTGTAACGTATGGCTCGCGTATTCTCAGGAGCATCCTCCACCGGTCGACAGCGTTTCCTAGCCATGCACGAAAAGTGCTGCAGGCCCTATTTAAGTTGTCACAGTGTCTTGCAAAGGTTTAGTACGTCCTCGCACCCAATCACAGAGTAATTTAGAAGCCACTCCGCTCCCCTTTTCTATCGTTGGGCTCAAACGTACAACCTCCTAACTCACTTGGCTTCAGAGACAACTGACGGAAAGGCTGTTTTTATGGCGCAATCGTTCCACTTTACTTCAAAACAAATAATATTCTCCATGCGTTTCTTGGTTTTAATTTTAATTGTCTGTTCTTTTCATTTGGTCTTTAGCCTAACTAGTGAAATAAGTATTGTCGATCACTTATACAGGCCGACGGTATCACTAGCACTATCTTTTCAGAAGGTAAACAAAACATCCTAAGAGTGCATTACGAAAGAAGTGGGCGCGTTTTCTGTACTGCACATTATCTGTATTATTGAAGCGGTAGACAAAGAGCCAAAGAAACCACAGCAGACCTTATACGTGTGGTTCCTTAGCAATGCAACGCTTTTAGCTTGAACTGGAAGCCAAATTCGACGTAATGTCAACCTTTCCGTCAATGGGGCCTTAACCCACGACCTTCGAATTGCGTGTCCTGTGTTCTGCCATTTGAGCGACGACTAAATGTACCAACCCATCTGTTTGTTTTTGTTTTTATGTAAATTATGCGAACTCAATACCTCAGAGTGTTGGCGCCACTTGCAGCCCAGGTGATGAGTGTGGACAAGCTAGTCTTCTTGCATGCTGCTCTGTAAATGTCTCATCAACTATAGCGAAATGGCTGGTTATAAAATACAAGAGACAATGTGCGCGCCTTCAGAAAACGCGCGCAGCGCTGCGCTCGCGACACCTCTCGGAAACTAGGCGCACTACAGCGCTCTCACAAATGGCCTCAAAGACTGCAAACGCTACTTTTCTTCGACCGTCTCGAAGGCGAACATTTTCTACGTATCGCTCCACCCGAGGGCGGCACCAATACCGCTGAGTCGTTCAAATAAATGCTCGGTGCTTGTGCTTGTTATGCGTGTCCATGAGAAAACAGTTCTAAAAGAAATTGTCGCAGCCCCCCCCCCCACTCCCTATTATGTCCATTCCATACATGGGGCTGGCTTTGCGCCCCCCTCCCTCTTTCACCTTTTTGTCCCCCACCCATACCTGACGCACTTCTATGAACACAGAGTGAAATGCGCGCTCTCAAATCGAACCTTTGTTCGATTCTCCGCTGATGAGTAGATTCAAACTGCCATAACTGAGGCTGATCATACCACCACGTGCCGGTCCGCATTCTCGCTCACAGTGAACAAGCTCAGTGAAACATGGCGCACCGAGCAATCCATGGGCATTCGTCTCTGATTGAAAAAAAAAAAAAAAAGTTTGAAAACTCTCGGACAATCGAGAATATTTTATTATCAAGATGCGCGTACGCAGCTCCACTCGCATATAATATGTGCCAACCTTCCCTTATGAATGAATGAATGAATGAATGAATGAATGAATGAATGAATGAATGAATGAATGAAACAATCGATCAGTCAATCAAAAGCCGGTTTTATATATCCCGCTCCCCACTACACAACAAATTCATGGCAGGAAAAACTCGAAGAGTCCCTTTAGCATTCGCCTAGACAACTCGTAGTCGAAATACATTTTCTTGGTCATTTTTTCCTCAATTGATCTATTGATCCTTCCGCACATAACGCGGTTTTGCACTACCTCCGAGATCTTAGGCAGCGCGAGTTTTCTGCACCTTTGCTTCTGCACTGCCTTCGGGATCAACCCACCTTTGAACAAGCGACTGTGTCATGTGGCAAAGTAATCATGTGATGTCATCGTGACGTCACATATTGCATTGATCTGCGACGTCACAAGGTGATGATGATGTTTTGCGTCCCTCGCGTCCACGCCGCGGACGGTCAATATTCCCGTTTGCTGAGGCAAAAGGGGCTTTCGTCAACCATGCTCAATACACAGCACACAATTACGGAGAAAAAAAACAAAAAAACGAAGGGCGAAAAACAAAACAAAAAACAAAAAAAAAACGAAGGGCGCACAAAATTGGTGCCACAGATGCTTTCACCGCTTCCCTCAACCCTGCAGCCGATGAGGCGGCGTTTAGCGGTTCGTCGCCTCCGGCGCGATAGGTGGTGACCTCTGGAGAGAAAGCAGAAAAAAAAAGAAAAAAAAGAGGAGGAAGAACGCTTGAGGGTGAGGATCCGATTGAGAGTGGAAGGATTCGGCCTAGAGTCCTCTTTCTCAGAATTGTTCGGAAGCCAGCCGCAGAAATTGCGCAGTTGTGGAGGACTGTAGACGCAGCGGGGGGGAAAACTGCGGTGAAAAGAACGGTCACATAACCGCGATGCCCACACTCAATCGATTGTTGAAAATTAGTGCACAGGTTCCCCCGTAACACGGAATTCCCCATAATACCAGCTTTTAAAATTGACAATAACACGACGATCATAAACAATTGCGGCCTATCTGGACGCCTAATTACTGAGTACTGCATAAACTGAAACGCAATCAAAGGAACTCGTAAAAAGCCTTGATTGCGTGACACGGTAACCTAAAGGAAATGCCAATAAAAGGAACGCATCAGAACACCCCTTGATTATAGTATGCACCATAGCATAAAATCTCTTTCTTACTCCTCTTCTTTTATATATCTTTCCTTTCTATTATTCTCCCTTTCCCCCACCCCAAGTGTAGGGCAGCCAACCAAGCCAAGCTTGGTTAACCTCCCTGTCTTTCTTCTCTATTTATATTTATCTCTCTCTCTCTTAGGTGGACAAAAAAACAAACTCGTCAGAACACTTGAGTAGAAAAATTGGAACGTGCAAAACACTGTGCGGCCACCTTTAAGGCATGTTATACTAATTTTGGCATCCAGGCGAACGTCTTGAATCCGAACTAATCCGCTGTTGCAAAAGCAGGCCAACCGGGATAAGAAAAAGCGCATTTCGTGTGGTCTCGGCACAGTTCGCGTTTAAATATGACAGGCACTTATATTTGTCACAAACAGTTGATAACAGTAGTTCACTTAGCACATAATTTATGCGTGCACGATCTGGTAGAATGGTATTTTTAAAAGACGGGACACGAGATTTGCGAGAACTATGAACTGCCATTCGGTCTGGGTACATGGGTATTTAATAATCGGGGAAAAAAGACATTTTTCCGTATAAATAAATTATAGCATCACAATGCTTTTGCAGCGAGAAGACGCAGCTGTTAAGCGAGAAAGGGATGGAAATTAAAGAGAAAACGCGGGCGGCGGCACAACCTTGAAGTTCCCACACCAATCGCTGTGACGTCACGAATTTGGTTGCTTTCACATCACGAGACTGGCGTCCTATACTAGGAACTACGCGATTAACGATCAGCCAAACTGAAACGCATCAGGCTGTACGGGTTTCGATATACGAGAGCGAAACATAGACAGTGACAGCAAACACACTGACATGGGCTCACTACCAACTGAAAGTTAATATGGAATCTGAGAAATGTATACTGACAAAGGAAAGTTTTGTAAGCAGATATACGATAAGAGCACACCACAAACCACACATGACAAGAACGACATAAAATATATATCAGCCCACACTTTACCAAAGTCCACTTTGCCTTACAGCAATTCCTCAATACGGCATCTGTCACTGTCCAAAAACGCAAGCTCCCTATCGGACAGAGCTATGACGGTTTACTCCTGTCTACTCATATTTGAAACCATCGTAAACCCCCAACTCACCCAATCAACCATATTGAAAATCTGTAAGGGAGCCAGAGACTTAACATACCAAGTTCCAGAAAATTTCGCTCAGCCGATTTGGCAAAAAATAACAGAGAGAAAGAAAAAAAACCGCATTGAAATCCATGACGTCATCGGCGGAGATTTCGGTACGAAACTCAAACAGCGCTCATTGAGCTTGATGTTGTCTATTATTTATTTTATTAATCACATCATCATTTGGCGCTGATACGGGAACCATATTGTGGTCGCTGTGAATCGCAAGAAACACTTGAATAAATATCTGTGTTCCCTGTGTATAATTTCTTAGTCCCACATGATTCACTGTTTCAATTTAGCGTTAATTTGAGGTTTAATAAGAAGAAAACGCGTACGTATACGTTTAAATGGCTGTGCATGTATACCTGGGTGTATATATATAGAGAGAGAGAGCGAGAGAGAAAGAGAGAGAGAGAGAGAGGAGTAATAATTCAATGGGCCAGTTAGTCTTCTTGAAGGTATGGGATATGGCACAACGGGAGCGTTGTCAACAAGGATAAATATATTTATTTCCCAACAGTTTCGGGAGGGGTCCTCCCTTCTTCAGGGGATAACTCATCCCCTGAACAAGGGAGGACCCCTCCCGAAACTGTTGGGAAATAAATATATTTATCCTTGTTGACAACGCTCGTTGTGCCATATATATATATAGGGAAAGATGTGTTTCCTTAAGGGCTCGTTTTTCTATGTTCTACACAATATTAATGATATCTAACAGACAATAATGCCAAGGAAAGTATAGGGGAAGATATTAGACCAAATTGTAATGTAAATATGAAGAAAGAAAAGTGGATGAAAAGATAACTTGCAGATATTAGACCAAATTGTAATGTAAATATGAAGATAGAGGAGTGGGTGAAAAGATAACTTGCCATGGGCAAGTTATCAAGGATCCTGCCCACAGCAAGTTATCTTTTAACCCACTTTTCTTTCTTCATATTTACATTACAATTTGGTCTAATATCTTCCCCTATACTTTCCTTGGCATTATTGTCTGTTAGATATCATACACACGGCCTTTCTTCCGCAAGCCGCGGACTCTCCCATTTCTGTGAGTGTTCCCCGAGTAGGTGCGGCCACGGCGGGCGGCGTGTCCCATATTGGGGCACCGAGGAGCTTTCTACAACGCCGCGTGGGTGAACCGGACTGCGCTCTTCGCTGCTCTGTAACCAGGCGCACGCCGCGACCTGCAGTTGCCTCTCTCTTACGCATACAGCCCGCTTTGTGCGCGAGATTACACCTGTACGGCTCGCGACGAGACACTGTACGCGTATACAGAGCAACACTGCAGCTGTTAGTGGTAACCACGTCGCCTACAAAGAAAAAAAAAGAGAAAGACAGAGAAAGAAAAAAAGATTCGAGGACCGAGAAGAGGACAATCTCCTGCACCATAAACATCGGCAGTGCCGGAAATAATAATCAATACCGTTGGCAAAGGCGCCTGTAGAACTTTTTTCGGGGGGGGGGGGGGGGAGAATTCTTCTAACGTAAACTGACCTCCGTGGCATGACCGTATTCAACGTGCAAAGTAGGCTAGCGATCATGAACGCCGTTTTACATGGATGCCGTTTTACATGAATGATCTTTTTTTTATAATAATTGTTGGCGTTTAATATTCCAGACCCACCATAGGATTACGAGAGATGTGTAGTGGAGGAATCCAAAAATTTCCACCAAAAATGCAGTCGCCGCGGCCGGGACTCGATCCCGCAACCTTCGGGTGGCCAGTCAAGCACCGCATACGCCATGGCGGCCAAAAATAGCGACAAACAAAACATCAGGAAAAGAGACATCGCTCGTTTGGAGTCTTTTGTGTCGAGTTATACACCTTTTCACAGGAAGGAAAAAAACACCGCCATGATGGGCTGTGCGCGGGAGTGCAAAGGCTAAGGGCGCAGCGTTGTCAGTGCATTTTCGAGGGGACGCGCCAATTTGCACAGCCCATGGCAAGGAAGGCTATGGCAGCGCCCAGGGAGGCGTTTATGAAAAGGTGAATATATAATGAGATAGACAGCACCTTTCAGGACGGCGTATTCACTTGATCGGTTTCAACGGCGAAAGCACTATCAGAGTCCTAAGGGACTGTGGCACTATCATACGAAATCCAAAGTTTACATAAACCGAAATCGGTACGAACTAATAAACACGCCATAAACTTTTCTCGCAAGTTCAAAGCGATAGCATCAAAAGCCTAGAGTTATACTGTAATTCTACAAAAGCCCGAGTGAACGCCCATATCGACTGACAATAGTGCCGACGTGCAAACATGCCGGGATGTGTGTGGACGGAGGGAGGGGGGTTACATTCCTTCGCGAGTCCTTCTTTTCAACTTTTCTTTCTGCACGCAAACAAGTAAAAAAAAGAAAAGAAAGAACGGAAAGCCTGAGACATCATTTGTGCTTTCCAAGAGCCATGAATGAACAAGCGTACAAGGGAGTTTTTGTAAAGAAGCTGTTTACCTTTCACTGACAGAAACACACCTCACAAAAAAAAGGCAGTGAGGGAAAAGAGGAGGGGCGCCTTGGTCACTGGTTGGAAACTCTGAAGAGCCCGCCGAGGTCCAATCGAGCTAATTCGGTGCGGCACAGCAAACACTGCCGCCGATCCCTTCATCAGGGGAGGCGCCAGAATTTTTTTTTCTTGACACCGACAAAAATCGTGTTCTACAAAGGGGCAAGGAGGCACCACAGAACTTACGCGTAGTGTTTTGACTACGCTTGCTCTGGTGCGAGGGCGGGGGGGGGGGGGGGGGAGAGAGCTTCAGCCTGTTTGTGCTCCTTGCTGGCGCCGGCCGCTCCTGCTCCTCATACCTGCCGGATCTACGGATCTACACAGGTAACCGGAAGAACAGATTGCCACGGATACGGAAATGCGACTACCGCACAGGCACCAAAAGGACACCTAATGAAGGAAGACGACAACGTTGTCGTTGCGAGACTCAGTGTGGAGCTGCGCCGTTGGTATACGCACTTTTGTGCGCTTTTCGCAGCGTTAGCTCTATGTAACAGTCGTGAATGACCACTGCAGAATAAATGCTCTCCGCAAGGCTCTATTCACACGACGAACTAAACCGCGATTAGAGCTTCCAGATTGCGTACAACGTTACCATAACTACGGAGGCCACAATCACAGTGTTGAACCTCGGGAAACAATGCCAAAATATTTACCCCGTTGCGTAAATCCTGGCAGCGGCTAGATCCGAATCACGTCACGTGACTGATTCGTCCGCGATAACGTGTGAGTCGTACAGCTTTCCACGAGGACACCCACACAACGGCGTTCGAACGAAGAACCATATATGATTCTTCGTTCATCATATATGGTTTTTCGATCATATATGGCAAACAAACCATTCATTTTTCCGGAATTTCTTTTTGGAATAGTTTACCTTCCGACATTAAAGTATGCCGTTCCCTGAAGGTAATTAAATCGAAGTTAAAAAATCATATCATGTCAACTAACTAGCCTGTTTTGCTGTTTCTTAATTGATTCTTGTTCATTGTGAGTTGCGTTCTGTAATCACTTGTGATTGAAGTTAGCGCGTTATTCTTGCTTTTAAATTGTTTCTGCGAGATTACAAGGGTATATTCTTACTTTATTTGTTTCAATTGCATTTTACTGTAGCTCTGTCTCCCTGCTATGTACATCACAATCATTCTCAATTCTACATTGTACAAGAGGTCCCCTTGCAGTCTCTGACTATGGGACCTCTTTCTGTATATCATGCACATGTATTCTTCTTCTTCTTCAATGTTCGATCATATATGGTTCTTCATCATATATGGTTCTTCGATCGACCATCCGCCCGCTATAGCGGGTGGATGGTCGATCCACGTAGAGAGTCTGTACAAGCGTCTGGAATAAACCCCTTTCGGATTTCAACGTGTGGCTTTTTTTTATCGTTGCTCGGTTAATTAACCTGATCCGAACAGCCCTGGTTTCCACTTCTTCACGGCTCTCGTGAGACTTAGAAGTGTGGCAGCTAGGGCTAGTTGGTATAGGGCAAGGCGATAGTTATAGCGCGAGAACAAAACGACGACACGGAGACAAGAAGAACACGAAAGACACAAGCGCTAACTTCCAACTCAGAAGTTGGAAGTTAAAGAGTTGGAAGTTAGAGAGTTAAGAAGTCAAGAGTTGGAAGTTAGTGCTCGTGTCTTTCGTGTCTTTCGTGTCCTTCGTGTCTCTGTGTCGTCGTTTTGTTCTCGCGTTATAACTATCGTCTCGTGAGACGACGTGAGTGCACGGCGGTGCTGCACGGAATTAGCATGGCGGTCGGCGTCTTCTAACATAGGGCATCTTCGAAAGCCAATCGCATTCTTGTTCGAACCGGGTTCTCTTAAACGGTTTTTGGGAAGCTTGAGCGAGAGGTATGCACTCGTACGCCGAAGCGAGACGCTCTCCTGCATGTTCGTTTTCTTAGCGAGAGCTCCTAAATTAAGGCGGACTTTACGACCCAGTTTAACGACTTACGGAATGTCATCTTGTTCGAGTCTGTTCGGGGAAGACATGTCCTCGAGGCACCTCTAGGTCCAAGGAACGTGGTGTGTTCCAAGTTGCTTGCCGTGACTCAATTGATTCTATCGACTCCGTTAACGCTACCGTACCCTATACTGGCTCCATAACTGTCTCGAGGAGAACGGATTACTGGAGTGAGCAAGGGTCATGCATAACTTTTTGCAGAAGGTTGCCCCCCCTCCCCCCCCCCCCAAAAAAAAAGACAAGAACTGGAGGAAGAGGTATACGACAGCGCCTGCGGAAACTATAAAAAAAGGAAGGGAATGAAAGAAAAACCTATCTCGTCCTTCAGCTTGGAATGACAGCAAATGAAATAACGCGCTATATATAGCATCGACGTGTTTTTCGTTTCCCTGTCACGTGAACCAGAATGAAGATAACGATGATAACGTGCGTGCGTCTGACATGTGTTTTTCCCAGTATTTGTTATCTGTATCCGTATGTGTAAATGTCACATACATTTACGTTTCTTCGTGTTCCCTCTTGGCGCGGCTAGCGAACAGAAGAAAGCGGGGACAGTACAAAAGAACGCGATGAGTAAACGACTCTGTCGCCCCTTGCACTGGCACTCTTAAATGCGATAAGTCAAGGCGGCTGCCATTTTCAGGCACCCAGCGCAGAGAACTCTGTGACGTCACGCACAAGTGCCAACATTAATTGCGACACGTACGACGTACAACGTTGGCCGGAGCCATCCCTCGCCCTACGTCACCTCCTGACACCGATGGCCTTCGACGACAGTGTATCTCTGACCGACTGGACTTGCTCTATGCCATCTACTGACGCCGACAAGAGCTCTCGCAAGTGGTGCCCCGTGCTCGGACTCCTGTGACCGTGTTTCCATCTTTCCTATCTCTCCTATCCCCTCAGTTGTCGCTCCTTCTGGCTTACCACCTCACGTCTCTTCCTCTTTTCTACACCTTTACTCTTACCCCTTTTGTCCCTCCTCACCCCCATCCCTTGTGAGCTACTGTTGAGGTGTCGCTCACTGAAGCAGACAGTTACGGGGCTCACTTTTCTCTTCCTTTCTCTCTTGAGAATCGCCTTCTCTCATCCTTATTAGCGTTGGGGATATCTTAGACAGACCATAACGATTATGGCCATCTTTGTCAATAGTGGGCCGTCATTGGCCTCCCACATTTGGCTTGCACACTCTTAGGCGTGGCGAGACCCCCAAATGCAAATGTGGGGCCAATATATCTGCAAATATTTTTCCGACGCTGGTCAAATGTTTGCCGACACTGCCGGCGTGTTGCATGGGAAACCAATCGCGTGCGACCTCCTGTCGCCGCAAGGCCACTGACAACGCGTGCGTACACACGCGTTTTCCATCTGCATACGTAATCACGGTACAATGCATATGCACGCCTTACACGAGGACGTTTGAAAGTTGAGTGCCGCGGACAGCTGTAAGCCGCTTCCGAAGTCACAGTGATGACACCATGACTCGAGGCTGTATACCTAATCGTGCGGGACCCAAGAGCCCCCCTCGCACTAATGACTGTGCACGGAAAAAGTGAACTGGCGCTTTGCGGCCGAATCCCGCGAACCATTAGGAAACAGCTCATACCAAGTGATTCCACGACCCTGCGTAATCATCTCACAAATAAGAATAAGATATCCGATTACGGTTGAGATTACAGGTCGAAATGACATGTGCGGACGGTGTGTGTGCCTATGACCGTCCAGCGTGCGTGATTCACAAAATCAGCACGAGATTCACATGCCCCCGCCGCGAACCAATCAGGTATGCACGAATGTACGTGCATACCTGATTGTGTACGCGGGCTAATGAATCTGGTTCTCCGTGAAGGGCTCAAGGTTGCCCATGCATCGTAAGGCGATTAAGGAGCGTTGCGAATGAAACCGTGCCCGTGATATGTTCTCTCCTTAAGAAAAAAAAATTCACTAGTTATTTCGCTTTCGATATGACGCTCGTGGACAATAAGAACGTTTAGATAACCACAATGTATACTCAATAAACCATGCTTTTTTGTCATTTATACCACGGTATTTATGTATGTATGAGATGTCACGTTGTTTGATAAAAGTGGATAATCGATCCTTTTTTTTTGATCCGGCAAGTAACCGGCGTGATAGCGAGAACACTGTCAAGACCTGTCGTTGCACCTGCTACCCTCAATTATAACGGCAACAATGTATAATAACTAACAGTATGTACAATAACTAACAGCAGCGTATGGTAACCTTCCTGTTGGACACACCCCGCTACTATAGCAATCTAGCACACCTCATTGAAAGACAATTAACCAGTATTATATGTAAGTCACTACATGCAGGCAATTATAAAAACTAAACAAGTGCACTTACTTTTCGGTCTTGGAGACCTCATGTCCCCTCTGCACTCTGCTTCCATCCAAAGCGAGTCCGCAAGGAGAAGAACTGTGACCACGACCGCCCAGAAAGAAGCACCACATGCGCGCGGCGCCAATGTCCCGGCACCCATGGTCCGAGACAACCAAAAAAAAAAAGCCCTGGTTTCGTAAATCACCGATCACACACACACGCACTGCCAGTCATCGAAGGCTTCCAAACTCCTTTGCTCTTCCTTCTATCGGACGGAAGATGTTCGCGGCCCCAGTGAGCCGCAGACGGCAAGCCCAGTCCAGCTCTGCGGGCTTCCACGAGACGGGCCGACGCAATCCTGCCGCAGATGGCAACCGAAACGCCGCCAACACCTCTGCACGCCGACGGCTCGCGTGGGCAAACGTGCGGGGCCCAGCGAGAACTGCGTGGGAGCAGGGCGGTTCGTCTTTTCTTTCCAACTCGGCCAGCAGCCCACGTACAAACTGCTCAGACAGTCGGCTGCAAGGTGTACGTCGGTCGGGAGAGTTTCGACGCTCGCACAGCGAAGCCCAAGAAGACCGGCCCCTCCGAGGAAAAAAACGTGCGTGGGAAGACCGGAGTATAGAGGGCCAACGTTGTCGAAGAACGCACGAAACGGGCCTCACGCAGGACGCGACGATCAAGGAGTTCCCGCCGGGTTCCGCGGTAGCACCATTTGTGCCGCATTGTGTACGGTCGGAACATAGTCTTACACCAGCGAGGGGTAACGCATTCATCGGTACATCTTTTTCCAAGAGTGGCAGTTTGAGAAAAAGAAACAGAGCCGTACACCGACGACAAGTCGCCGGCAGGCCCCCCCAGCAGGTGCACCGCCGAACCGAACAGTGAGACTGGATGGACAAACACCGACGGACAGACGGTTCTGCAGCTCCTTCGGTTTCTTTATTGTTTCTGGTTTTTGTGTGTTTTTGTTAGAGGTTGTATGTAGTGCATCTGTCGTGCCGCGCCTTTCGCACCTCCCTCCGCGGGCACTTCACGCGAACAACCGTCCCCGCTTCTTTCGGTAAAACCGAAGGAGAAGAATAAGAAGAAGGGTCGGCCGACGCGCACGCCCAGCTTGCCCCCGGGGTGCCCCCGCCAGTGTTGTGGGGGCAGATAACCAAACAAAAGAAGAAGCAAAAAACAGTACAGCGGAGGCCCGCGAAAGCACCCAGCTGTGTCCGCTAGCTTCGTATCCCGTCCGCTTCCTGCGCACGCTTGTTGGATGCGTGGCGCCATCTTTGGACGTTTGTAAACAGTACGAACTGAGGGGAGCACACAACCAGGGAGTCTTCACACACATTCGGGTTTTTCCAGTGACTCGGGCGAGTGTGTATGAAGGGGCAAACAGACATTGGACAGGCAACAATAACCAATACGAGGTAACGTGATTGGTGGCTAAAACAAAGACAGAAGGAAAATTAGTCTTTCACTGCATAAACTTAGTACTTAGTTAACTTACGAGTTACGTCTAGGTGGCGTGATCCACCGCCCGATCAAAACGGTACCTTATCTACCTTATCTGCCTAGTAGTACCTCAGTACCATATCTACCTTTCTATTACTTGTCGAATCTGACTGATAAGGGGAAACCCTTAAGCTTCATTTTTAGAAGTTAAGCACAATTCGACCCCCCCCCCCCCTCGCACGCACGCCGATGCACACAGACACGTGCACTGCCGATATCACAATCGCCACAACATACCTTAGCTTCTCGATGGAGCCCTTGAGACCCAAGCTGTGCCGTAGGAAAAGCCTTAAGTGCAAACGCCCTCCACCAGCTCATACGCCGAATTTTCGCTCACGGCCACCGCTGTTTTTTCGCTCACAACAAATGACACCAGCACCGGAATTTTAAGGATATCGCATTAAAATGCCATGCAGCTATTCACCACATTGCAGTTGAATGCCGGGGCTTAATCCACCTGTTTCGCTCTCCTTTGCAGCCCTCGCTGTCTCAGTGGGTATAGGCAGATCTTTGCCGGATGATCCTGGACAACCGGGATCGCCCGAGCGAAAAGCCTCCGAGATCGATAGGCATGCGAAGACGCCGTCACGGCGTTCCACGATTTTGCCGCTAGGTGGAAGGGCACGTGCGCAGTGGCACCGCGAGAACAAAGGCGGGTTCCAGCAGATAGCAACCGGGATGACTTTTGAACGACGAATGATTGGACGGCAAGTCATTCCCATAGTGAGTCAACAACACGTGCATTTTGGGCACGCTGGAAGGGCGTACGTGCTTGAACACAGCGGAAGATAACTAACCGCAAACGTTAACTACCAACTGAAAGGGCGCATACCGGCTAGCACGAAACTCGTCTGCGCTTGCTCAAGTGTAAAGGGCGCCCTGTCAAAGGGGCACACGTGCGATATTACGCGAGAGACAAGTGCTTCGACATTTCGCTTATTTTCAACGCAGACTATAGTCCGAGACTGGCTCAAGCATACGTACGCTTTCACTACCATCGATATGGCAGGCCTCGACCGTGAGACGGATTTCTTCGTTTCCGATACAAAACAGCGCAATCATCAAATTCGGTCACTCATTTACAACCGGTACAATACAAAGATAGATTAGGTAGCAATGAATGACGCGTAGATTGCCACTATCCCTCGAGAGGAAGGTATATAACAGCTGTATCTTGCCGGTACTTAGATACGGAGCAGAAACCTGGAGACTTACAAAGAGGGTTCAGCTTAAATTGAAGACGACGCAGCGAGCAATGGAAAGAAAAATGGTGGGTGTAACCTTAAAGAAGAGAGCAGAGTGGATTAGGGTACAAACGGGGGTTAAAGATATCATAATTGAAATAAAGAAGAGGAAATTGACATGGGCCTGACATGTAGAGCGTAGACAAGATAACCGCTGGTCATTAAGGGTAACTAACTGGATTCCCAGAGTAGGGAAACGGGTTGGGGGGAGACAGAAGGTTAGGTGGGCAGATGAGATTAAGAAGTTTGCGGGTATAAATTGGTAGCAGCAAGCACAGGACCGGGTTAACTGGTGGAACATGGGAGAGGCCTTTGTCCTGCATGCAGTGGACGTAGTCAGGCTGATGATGATCATGATGAATGACGCGTGCTACTCAAAGGGAAAACTTTGAAGGCCCGTTCGCTGAATTCGTTGGGTGCTTTTCGGACAGATATTTGGTTTCAGGTTGTATCATCGGATAAGATGAGAGAGAAAGAGAAAAAAAAATCGAATGGAAGAAGAGCAGGGAGGCCAACCTCAATTATAGCATCCGGTTTGCAGCCCTGCATTCATAAAAGGGGGAAGGGAGAGAGAGATGAGAAGAAAGCGGAGAGAAAAGCAGCCGCAGTAATATTCGAAATTACGAGTCAACCTTGTGTCGTGTGCAAAAAAGCTTCGCTGGTCGTCCACATTCGCAAAGTGGCTCCTCCCTTTCTTCCTTTGAATTCTTAGCCTGTTTTTTTTTCTTCTTAGCACAGTGACCCATACCATACCGAGGTCAATTTAGAGTAATTCAGCAAGAGACATAAATACGGTACGGTACAATACAATACTCCTCCTTTCTCGGTCGTTGTTCTTTTAATGCGAGAGCGTTAAAGAGCTCGTATCGCGGGAAACCCGCCGCTGGCGTCGGCCCCGTTGGTTGTGAGCGAAAAATCATCTGTGCGACTGTGACCGAAAAATCAAGGCCACTACTTGTCCACGCGTGCGTGCGCGATCACAGTAAAAAAAAAAAAGCCGCGCATTCCAAGGGGAAAAAAAGTGCTCAGGTCACGAGGCGCGGTAGCTTCTTCGCCCTGCCACCCCTCCCTGCTTTCGTCGGGGCGAGAGAAGAGATAATGCAGTCGCAGAATGCGACAAACCTTTGTAACTCCACTCGCACTGGACGTATTCTTAAAAGTTTTACGGCGTTGAATTCGTGAGGCAATAAGCTCTTCTAGTGAATTCATTCCATGGTTACTTGAAAAAGTGTTTCAGGGCCCCTTCAACGCATTTTGTTCGACAGGCGTCACGACCAAAAAGAGCCCATTCGGCGATAATAGCGCGCGCTGGTCCAATCTGTGTGCGTGTTTGTGTGCGTGCGTGTGTATGTAACAAAACAATAAGTATGCACTTAGCGGTAGAAGGGTCCACCAGGGGCCGGATTTCGCTATCACGTTCAACTCTTAAAGGCGAAGCTTAAGGTTCCCCCAATTTTGGCCGCACCGCTCCTATACACTATTTTACGGTGGGGTTTCAGTGCTGCCATACTGGGCTCTCAACATCTGTGTTTTACATATTTACCAGCTAAACGAACAGGGTTGCGGTAGACGCATACACGTGAAAATAGTTGAGTTATTGTATACAATGTTCCATGGCTTCTATAATTCACATCGCAATCTACAAAAAAGAGGAATGGCGGCGTTTACGTGTCTTATAGGTGAAACATTTTTTTAGTATAATACCAGTGAAGGCACCTCAACACCACAAAAGCTTTTTTAGGGGCGAAGCTCTCTACAGCGGCACACGTTAGTCCCTCGTAGCCGTTGTAGTGTGTAACAAGTATAACATTTTGATCTCCAAGGTGGCGCCGGCGAGAGATTTCTTTCTGTGCGTTGTTGAACAATAAAAAATAGTGCTCAATGTACATGCTGATGGCTGCTAACGGAGAATGAGAGACAGGAGCATTTGGCTTTTAGTTAACGCGCATGCTGTGATCCCCATTAGCAGCCATTGGCATGTACATTGAGCACTATCTGACAAGAAAGGGTTGCTACGTTATACTCGCTGGGTGTAACCTCCTAGGTTATAGAAAGGTTTAGCGAGCGTTGAGCCGCAGTGGCATGAATACAGTGAACTAGTATATACCATGAACTCGAGGTGGTTAAAGGTGGGAAGTAGACCCGAAGCGCAAGCCGTAAGAAAGTGTGCGTGTGCCTCCTCTCGTTCAGTCCTTGGAATGTACGCTGGATGGCGGTGCTTCTATATGAGGAACATATTATAAAAAGATGCGAGATGGTGGTACTTGGAGTGTTGACTAGATGGAAGAACGGACACACAGACAGATGCATGGATGGACGCACGGATGGCTGCATGGACGCAAGCAGGGGCGGATGCATGGACGAAAGCAGGGATGGACGCATGGATGGACGTGTGGACGCACGAATAGACGCACGCACGGACGTGCGGATGGACGCACGGACGGTCACACAGACGGACACATGGACGGACGGAGGCAAGAACGAATGGACGGACGGATGCTTCGCCCCACTCTCCATCATTTACTCCGGGGATATGCTGCCAATTTTTTTAAGCTAGAGCGGTGATGGTGGTCCCCCCCCCCCCCCTTTTTTTTGATAACACCAAAAGCGGAATGGCAAAAGAACATGATGAAAAATATAAGAATTAAAATAATCACAAAATTACCCAAAGAAATGTTTATCGAACTGAAATGAACCCTCGTCTCTCTCTTCTTCGTACCTGCGTTTTGTGCGCGCTAAAAATAGAAATGGAAACATTGATGCTTACGCACACCCAGTTATCAGTTTTACTGAAATAAACAGCTATGAGCTTGTCACGCCTCGTTGTTGCCCGTCAGCCTACGCATTGTCAACTAGGGACCTCTCGTTCTGGGGACACACTGCCAATGGTGGTGGCGGTGGTGGAGGAGGAGGTTAGATGAAGAAGGCGCCTAATATCTGCCGGCCGGTTGGGAGCACGGCGCAGCGCCTGCAGGAAAGGGGAATGGGAGACAAGGCGGTAGGAGAGAAAAAGGTTAGGTGAGCAGTGGCGCAGTCGTCTCCAGCACGAACAGCCGTCCGGCAGCAAGGATAAAGGTGACAAGAGTGCCGTTCTCAGCGGTAGCCCGCGATTCCCGTTTCGTTCAGGAACTCCGCCAGGCTCCGGAGCGCTGGTGGATTGGGACGAAACGGGAAAAGCAGGTGCTCCAGGGTGGTGGCAGGAAGGCCATGTCTCGATTGATTGATTGATTTGTGGGGTTTAACGTCCCAAAACCACTATTTGATTATGAGAGACGCCGTAGTGGAGGGCTCCGGAAATTTTGACCACCTGGGGTTATTTAACGTGCACCCAAATCTGAGTACACGGGCCTACACCATTTCCGCCTCCATTGGAAATGCAGCCGCCACAACCGGGATTTGATCCCACGACCTGCAGGTCAGCAGCCGAGTACCTTAGCCACTAGACCACCATGGCGGGGCAAGGCCATGTCTCCAGTAGGCCGTGGTGACCCTCGAGCGTTCCTGTGCCAGTACAGGGCAGGTACAAAGGTGGAGCTCCAGGGTCGCGGGGTCGCCGTAGCGGCTGCAGGCTGGAGAGGCGCAGCGTCCCTTGAGGTAGCGGCGGGCCGCGGTCCACATGCATCCGGTCCGCAGTCGCAGCAGGTCAGTTCGTTTCCTCCTGGTGAGGCCTGCCTTTGGGAGAAACTTGGATCCCCATTCGGTTGGCCACCCTATGGTCCGGGTAGACCGAGGCAAGAAGCTTCTTGAACCGAGCCTGCGTAAAGTCCCTGGCCGCCACGGCTGGTCATGGTGTGCCCGGCTGGTGTGCTGGCTTGGCCAGGGTGTCTGCCTCCTCGTTGCCAGCTACGCCCATGTGAGAGGGCAGCCAGTGGAAGGAGACAGACGTCCCGGACGCCGCAAGGGCCCGCTACTTGGATGCCAGGAGGCTCCCCGTGAGCCCGGCAAGCCGATGGTTGGCCAGCCTCTGCAGAGCCGCCTTGCTGTCACACAGGACTGCAATCGGCTGAGCAAGGATGTCGAAGTGGTAGAAGCTCAAGCAATAGAACGAGCGAGGAGAAAGGTGGAGCAATACATCACTACCACACCGTGTTTCCCTAACTTGCTAGAAATTAAGGCACCTTCAAACTAGCGGTGCGAAGCCTGAAGGGAATGCGGAGCTGGGAGCCTTGTTATTTTTCTTCGGTTTTAGGAGCGAAGCTCTTCTTAGGCTACATTCACACTTGCCGAAAACGCCAGAGCAGCCGAAAAACCTCGACCGCCCTTCAAAAGCATCGAGCCATAAAGAAACCCCAATGCGCTGCAGTTTTATAGCACTACTAACTTTTAGGGGCGAAGCTCCTCTTAGTCTGACTTTGTCCTGCGCTAGGCGTAACCGAGAGAAGAACAGACAAGAAAAAAAAGAAAAACAGTATCTTTCTAACTGTATGATAGACGGCTCTGTCTCAGAAGTATGGACCATAATAGAAGTACATACAAACTGCAGTTGAGTGAGGATATTCTAGATGGCGCTGTACCATTACTCTCCGATTGGCTGCTGCGCGGGCTCTGCCTGGTAGCGCGGGAAACGAGTGCCTTTCTCAGTCTCCTGGATTGTCACTGTACTTGTATCGTTGGTGGGGCATGGATGAAGCGAAGCGGCGGGCGCGGAGGGCCGCGGCGGCTCGTACTCGTCGCCAGACAGACAGACGGGCGGACGGAAGCATGAACGGACGGATAGACTCACACACGGACGGACGGATAGACACTTCACCTCACTCATCATCATTCATTCCGTGGATATTGTAACGAAACGTCGGGGTTGTTCAAAGTTAGGCGCATCGGACGACCAGGGTGACGAATAAGTGTGGGTGAAACTCCGCGGAGGCAATCGATGAGACGTCAACACGATGATTTTGGGGAGCACTCGTTGGGGGTTTATTTAGCTAACACAACTTCAATTTACAAAATGCACTGGGTCACAGACACAAAACATAGAAAATGGTGACATACCCCTCGGCCTGCATGGCCTGGTCTCCCGTGGTGAGATCCGCGGTTTACCCCGACTCCGCTCACTTTTCAAGTTCAAACATCCTCTTTTTAACCCTTGGTCGAACAAAGAGTCTTCACAAAAACCAATCACATGTTGGGACTCGCAGCATCACAACCAATCACAGAAACACTTTCATAAAAGGCACTACATTTGTAAAAACCTCCTTACCGAAATGAAACACGCAATGGGAAAGGTCCTCCGCACGTGACACTCTCTCCCATGCCAGGCCGAGCTGCCCAACGTTACTCGTGCTGCCTCCTTCGGCCGACTACCGTCGGCGGCCGTTCCCACGCTCGGGCCCCGTCAGTTCTTTCGTTAATTGCTGCTTCCTAGAAGCGTCCTTAAGAGCGATGGGTACATTATTGCTTACCAGGTGTACATGCGACAGCGAGGCGCCCCGACATCCTAACAAGAGCGCGGGGGAATATGGTCGTTTACCGGCCGCCACTATGTCTCGAGGCCCGTTTACATTGACCCGATGAGGGCGCGTTGAGTCGAAATAAACAGGTTTTCTGGACTCGCCCTCCCCATGTATAAGTGGACGCGTCGGGGCGGAGAGTCGTCGCGGCGAGTCCCGTCGACCCGGAGACAGGGGGTAGGTTCACCGAACTCGCCGCGCTCAGAAAGGGCATGTATAACCGGTCGCGCTGAGTTGACGGCTCGTGACCTCTCCCGCCTGTCGCGGTCTCCGCTTCCCCTTCTAATCCCGAACGGGGGCGACCTTGACTGCTCCGTTTGTAAGCCGTAAAAGAGCAAGATTCTCCGCGAAACCTTGCTCTCGCGACAATATGCCGTGATTTTTCATTTTCTTTCCTTCTCTCCTTTATTTCTATCTATATTACTGTCTTTTCTCTCTTAATCTTTTCCTGTATCATTATCTATTCCTTTCGCTTTCTTGCTCTATTTTTCCTTTTCTTTCCTTCCGTTTTTCGCATGGTTCCTCTCTTTTTTTTCTATTTTAGTACGTAGCATTGCCAGCGTTAAGCCTAGCGCACTACTTGATTTTCGTTACTGATGATGGCAACTGATCATCGTCAGGGCGCTCAAAAACAAGAGGAAAAAGACTTCTTGGCGTGAGCGCGGGCTCAATATGCTATAACGCATTGGGGCGTTACGCCACGACACGACGACAGCATATGACAGCTGAGGACGGGCCCCTTGCCACCCCTACCCTTGCTTCTGGACTGCTGCTCGTGTTGATGACAACCGTGCCACTGCTCACTTAATCTTTTCCCTTCTTTCCACTTTTCTCCCTTTTCCCTTCCCCGCAGGCACTGCACCGTGCTCCCGACCGGGTTGCAGAAATTAGGTGCCTTTTCTCATCTTCTAACCACTACCACTACCACAGCTCGACCTCCGGAAGTGTTTCGCACTTAATAAGACGTCAACATCGATGCGTATACTTCCTACCTTCTTTGGCCTGTGCAGTAGCCAACCGGGAATTTTTCTGGTAACCTTCCTTCCTTTTTTTCCCTTTCTTTCTCAGTTCTTTTTTTTTTCTTAGCCAACCGGCAATTTTTCTGGTTAACCTTCCTTCCTTCCTTCCTTCCTTCCTTCCTTTTTTCCTTCTTTTCTTTCTTTCTTTTTCCTCAGTTCTTCTTTCTTTCTCACTTCTCTCTTTCTTTCGTTGGCCTGCGGCATGAAGAATAAATCTACGTTGTAGCGTCGACCCTTCTTTTCTGTTAAAGCCATTGCAAACACGCTCTAAATTGATGAAGTGATTCACTTTTATAAGCGCTCAACGATATTTTATAACGAGGGTGACTTAACTCTAACAAACGCGTGAAAAGAGTCTTAATTTTTCTAGCGTTCATGTTTCAACGAAAACTTCACCAAATGGTTAGAATAAATTGCGTAGTATTGTTCAAACGCATGAAAAGTCAGCAAAATCCTTACGAACAGTATGACTCCGCTCAGAAGGAGTTCACTAATAAAGTACGACCCCCCCCCCCTTCGAAATTTCCTTCAAGTTCGCTTACTAAGGCAATAAGGTGGGTCCAAGTTCGTCTCTGCTACAAAGCATTGGGTGATCGTCCGCGTAACGAATTACACTCAAACCTCATTTTAACAAAGTTGCGTCTTACATGAAAATAGTTTCGTTAAATACGAAAAATCGTTATAAATGTTCATTTCTAGTACTACACCTACTGCAAGACTATTTTTTTCATTTACTTCGTTATAACCGACATTTTGTTATATCCAGGTTTGATAAATCGAGGTTTGGGTATTATATGAACACAATCATCTGAGACGTCCTCCATTCATTAACCAATCATACCAGTTAACTAAGAATACAGACAACCTTAGGACCTAGGCTAATCGCTGTGTTTCATACACAAATGCATGAGTAGCAACACACAACAGACCATTAGACTGATCCGAAGAATGGCCAATAAGAATTACGGAATAAAAGAACACAACTTGGTGCAGCCTTCGTCATGAGCCGTACGTGACCCCATACCTAAAGTTGCAAGCAGCGGAAAAAACTAAAGATAGAATGCATCACCAAAAAACCATATAAGCAAGCACTCGGTTTACCAATCAACACATCTAACAAAAAGTTTGAAGCACTAGGTATGCATAACAAGCTAGACGAACTCATTGAGGCCCATATGATTGCAGAATATGAACGGCTATCAAAAAGCGACACAGATAGAACCATAATGCACAAACTGGGTATCACGTGCGCTGGCCTTAGAGGGGATCAATACGATATCCTAAAAGAAAGCTGAGAGCACATCATGATACCGCCTTTACCCAGAAACATGCACCCCGAGTATCACCGGGAGCGGAGGAATGCTATAGGGCGAAAGCACTACGCAAGAAGTTCCAAAACGATGTGAATGTGGCCTATGTGGATGTGGCTAAGGTACTCGGCTGCTAACCCGCAGGGCGCGGGTTCGAATCCCGGCTGCGGCGGCTGCATTTCCGATGGAGGCGGAAATGTTGTAGGCCCGTGTGCTCAGATTTGGGTGCACGTTAAAGAACCCCTGCAGGTGGTCGAAATTTCCGGAGCCCTCCACTACGGCGTCTCTCATAATCATATAGTGGTTTTGGGACGTTAAACCCCACATATCAATCAATCAATGGCCTATGTGGATGCGGCGGAGTATACGGACGGTCGACGCATGGCGTTGGTCGCTTCAAATCAAGCGGGCCACCAACTCGCCAGCAGTTCCATTAAATCAAGAAGGTCTGAAATCGCCGAGGAAGCAGCCGTAGCGTTGGCGCTTGCATCGACAAGAGCCAGCGTTATAATCAGAGACTCTAAAACCACATTTCTTAATCTTGCTCAAGGTAGGGTCTCGAAAGAGGCGAAAAGAATTATGACCAACTTTCATGGAGAGGGCGCGACGTACATGTATGTTCTATGGACGCCCGCTCACTCTTCCCTTCCGGGCAACGAAACCGCGCACACCCTATAGCTCGAGAGTTAGTGAGCCGAGCGGTTGCTGGAATGACGCCATGCCCACGTATGGATAGACAGAGAGCGCATGGCCTCAAACAATGAAATTACTAGGCACTACCGATTAGGGAGGCAGCGCTACCCTCCACCACATTCATCTTTAAATAAACAGCAGGCGACAGCATGGCGCCTATTACAAACAAGCACCTTCCCGAACCCAATTGCTTACAGTCATTGCTATCCAGATCTCTACTCCCGACAAAAGTGAACTCTGCAATCAGCGGGCGGACATCAAGCACATTATCTGGGCTTGTCCTAACCTCGTGAAGGGGCCAAACACCAAGTATTTCAACGCACAGCAGTGGGATACCGCGCTGCTAAGCCCAAACTTCCAGGACCAGCTACAAGTTATCAGGCAAGCCGAAGATGCCGCTAGGGCACAAGGACTCTTAGCTGCCACCTAGGGGAGAGGATATAATAAGTTCTCTCTCTCTCTCTCGATTTCTTAGAGTGTACATTAAGTGAGTTCAGTTTTTCATGTTTTGTGGGGTATTAATGAGTTGTTACTTTTTATCACTATTATTGGTATTATTACATTCCTATATATTGATGTTAGGTGTGATCTGGTTGTGCTACTGTTTATTTCTGTGACTAAAAATAAAGAGTTCCGTGTTATTGTGGAATTGTGGTTTGTGAGATTTTTGCATTTTTTGTTTCTTCCCTGTATTTTTTTATTTACTTGGATCTAAGTGCTCCACCATATTTTTTTGTTTACAACTAAAAGTAAACATTCTCCGTTAACGCACAACAATATTCCACTATGTGAAAATGACTTGTTTATCCTTGTGTACGATGTTTTCTAAAACATCTGTTACCTACTTACCTGAGACACGTCGCCATGGTCCTGAGAAGTCCAGCCAGGATAGTTTACGGTGAGAATCGAGTTGAAACGAATGCGTTTCGTTCGGCTTTTCCACATGACAAACTAGTTCCTGGGACAAGTCATTCGCCACATGACTTAGACGCATGACAGAAAAGCCGACTAACAAGCGCCGTCGTGAAGCGCCACAGAGCCGTGAAGTGGCGCCACCTGGTCGTCAGCGCTACAACCACTACTTGCCTTTTCTTTTAAGCCATTTTAATCATCCCGCCGTGAACCTCGTTAAGCGCTCAGAGATGGCGCCAATATTTCTGAAAAGTAATTAAATCACGTCACAAATATTCTTCAATGAGAACCGACAATCAAGCCAAGGAAGGCATAGGAAACGTTAATTGTACTACAAATGCGAATAAATCAATGCTGATGAAAAGGTAACTTGCCGCTGTTGGGGATCGAACCAGCGACCTTCGGATAACACGTCTGATGCTCTATTAATTGTGCTACAGCCGCGGCCATCCCACCCGTCCACTTTATCGGGCAAGCGGACGGAACGACGACAACGCACCCCAGTTTCAAATTTACTTAAAGCTTCGCAAAACACAATGCATGTGGAAGTGGGGCACATTCACAAGGCGAAAGCAAGGGCTGTAGTCAACCTTCTATCTCAAAGGACAAGGCAAATTTGGTAAGCGCAGAGATTGGTTGGTCCGCAGGTTTACCTTAGGTACGTATATAGTCACTAGAAACCGGTGTAACAATCAATTCCAGTTCGTACATTCATAAAAAACCAGTGTAAAAAATTCAATTTGTGTGCTTGCTAAATTTTCTTTGTCCTCTGACATGGGAAGCTTCCTACAACTCTTACTTTTGCCTTGTTAATTATGCAGCACCTTCACATGCATTGTATCTTGCGACTCTCTCAATAAATTTCAAACTAGGGTCGTATATACAACATTAATGAGAATATTGCGTCTGACGAAGAAAACCAGCTTTTATCTTCACACCTTTTCTCTTTGTACGTACAGAAATAATGAATCAGTAAAAACATATGTAAAAACATATACAGAGACATCGCGTAATCTGTTCTGTAGACTAATTAATGACCTGAAAGCATACATGCTTTGAAAGACAATCTAAAAAAAACACACAAATGATCGCCAATAGAAGCACCCCCCTAAATACCAAATGCGTAACTTGTAACTCTTTGCATTGAATGTTTTTTTTTTTTCGCGTCCTCTCTTGACTGGGTGGGCTCTTTGCCCGCGGTATATTTAGTACTTAAAGAGAAATCTCTTCTGGCAATAGCCCAAAAGCGAGGGCTCTACGCGAGGGGAAAAACTTACGGACTTGTGCCACGAGGTGCCAAGCTATATTAGGTAACAAAGTGATATGGCAGCATCAAATGCGCGCACACTAATCCATACGATATACGTTCTCCAAGTCACTATGCAAGGACTCTTACACAGAATGAACTGCTGTGTTATCGCTTGAACACCCGGATGTGCCTCATATCAAGGGAAGGTTTTATTAACAGAAAAATACTTCAATATTAATGAGAAGTAACGGGCAATAACGCCAAGAAAAGTGTAGAAGACGTTAGCAACAAATGCAGAAGTGAATGTGAAGAAAGAAAAAGTGGACGAAAGGGATACCCTGCCACGGCAAGTTATCTTTTCGTTTATTTTTTTCTTTCTTAGCATTTAAATTAAATATAGTACCAATGAAATCTCCTATGCTTCTCTTCGCACTATTGTCTCTTAGATATCATTAATATTGTGTTCAACAAGCCGCAGCATTTCCACTTCATTCATTTAAAACGGATTTCGAAGGAAGTTGAACGTCATGCAAAGGAAAAAAAAATACTACAGTCCCATTATGAGTAAAGATAAAAAAACCACTAGAAAAAGCACTGACGTAGCTATAGGGGGTGGGTGGGGGCTGGAATCCAAAAATATTTTTGCGTCTGCATGTACATATTGTCACGTGATTATTAATACACAACTTCTGTCTACAGGAGCACTGGACGTCCAGCAGAACCGATCACCAGAAACACGAGCTCGTTTTCTTCTCTCTCTCTCTCTCTCTCTTCGCAGTGGTACATACACGCGGTGGCATAGCCCAATCTGGTTCGCGGAATATGTCTTAGGCACTGCGCCGTGCACCCGACCGGGCTGCAGAAATCAGGTGCCTTTCTCCTTTTCTAACCACTACAACCACCAATCTGGTTCCATGTCCGTGGCAATGTAATATACACGCACACATACAAACACATGAACATGCATAAATAGTGTTTCGCCTCCTCCCCGTGAAAAATATTCTATGTAGAGTGTACATGGAGGCTGAAAAAATGCTGGAAAAAAACGATCTCTCAGGAGATGCTCTTAAAGTTACATTGACCTGGTAGTTTATCGTATAGTGTACTGAAATTGGAATGTATGCAACTTGGGTTTCCGGATATTGCATTATGGCAACCACGGATTTTATAAAATAGTTGTGACACAACTGAAACAAGCAATGAAAAAAAAAAGGAGGAGACAGGATAGTGCACCTGTATCTTGGATTTTTTTTTATACGTAAGTTAATGAGTAAGTGTTTCCATACAAACTTTTTATAAGTTGCTGAGCGCTGTGTGATGCTGCCAATGTTTATGTGACGTGAATAATACCAGTTTAAGCTAAATCGGATTAAGTAATATCGTCTTAAGTTTACATCGTAATAAGCAATGTAGGCTTAATTTTCGTAAGATACAGACTCGTTTACTGCCCCGATAATTATAAATAACAATGGGAGAACATACGATTTCTCGCAGCTGCGATTGCTGTGTCAGCGAGCTCAGCAGATCTCAACCACAATCCTGAGGTTTTTTTTTTGTTCCTTTCTTTCATTTTTCTTTCTTTCTCTTTTTCTTCAGTTTTAGATGCGGAAGCATCTTATACTCGCGCCTTGTAGTGCGCCGTCCACGCCGTCCGCACCGCTTCTCGAACATTCGACAGCTGACGCGCGCGCATGCGCCGTCGCGCCGTCGCCCACCATCTGTGCCGCGCGCGCTTCTCCTTCGAGAACATTCGACAGCTGACAGCGCATGCGCCGTCGCGCTGTATATATACTCAAGGTCGGCGCTCGCTCGCTCAGTTGCCACTCGTCCGTTGGTTTGTACGGCGCGTCGACGTCCGAAGTCGCCGTGAATGAATGCCAACGAATCCACAAACACAATGATCGACGTCCCTTCGACCAGCGCCGCCCTTTCGCATACGTGTGTACGTGTTCACTCATTTAACACCCCTTCCTACAACCACGTTAACCAATTTAGCCATCGACCCAAGTAAGTCGCAATTTAACACCCCATTTCACAACCACGTTAACCAATTTAGCCATCGACCCAAGTAAGTCGCACTTTAACACCCCGTTAACCAATTATATGCTCCGCATCCTCCTCAGTGTTCCCCCGAGGGAAGCTGCGGGCAATTTTTTCTTCATTCTTTTTTTTTTTCATTTTATCCGTACTGACTCGCTCGCTATCCGTTCCTTATTGTTACGTACCTTACTTCTGTTTTGCATTAAAGGAACCAACAACTGGCCAGAACGTGCGATTAGACTGTAGCAGAAATGAAAAGAGCATGAAATATAGTTACGTATTCTAGCATCCTTTTCGCGTTGTAACTAGGATTTTTGTTTTTAAATCATGCTTAAAATGAGCAAAAACCATCATGTTGCGCAGTCTGGCGGAAGAGCCGCAAAGCTATAGGCTGTGGAATATGGGGTCACGGACACTTTGCTAAACATGGTCGTGTAGTCTGATGTTGTCCTGCATGCAGTCCTCAAAATTAAAGTATGCATAATGTAAGGCGGACTGACAGAGCGAGAAAGAAGAAGAGGAGGACGATTCGAGCGGTGATTCGGTAGTGACGGTTGAGCGCTGGCATGTTCAGTGTAAATAAACCAACCACATCCGTAACAGCTTTGGTGGAGGTGCTGGGTAACTTGCCATCCTGGACCCCGCAGCAGAAGTTCTTCGAAGAAGCAGATGCTTAGTTGGCCTACCCCCGGACAACATCAGCATGAACGACGACACAGCAATCCTGTTGGCGTACTACGCTGCTGCATCCACCAGTGCCACCGACACGGCACAAGGTGGCCGTCGACTTCGACAACCAGACTATACTAGGCATCTGAACCACGGATATTCTCAGGTAAAACTAACGAAAACGTGGACGCTTGGCTAAAACACTACGACGGAGTAAGCCGCTACTACGAATGGGGGGTGGGGGGCGCCGGCGAAGCTCGTAAACGTAGTATTCTTCCTTGCCAGGACCGCGTTGCTTTGGTTTGAGAACCATGAACATGTCCTCACCACTTGGGATATATTTGTTGAGGAACTGAAGGCTTGCTTTGGGGACACGAGTTCCATGAAAAAGAAGGCTGAGCAAACACTGTCACGTAGAGCTCAGTTGCCCGGTGAAACGTCCACAACCTACATTGAAGAGGTATTGAAGCTTTGCAGGATTGTTAACGCAAATATGTCTGCCGAAGACAGAGTCGGTCATTTGTTAAAAGGCATCGTCGAGGACGTGTACAATTTTCTCATAACGAAAGAGAACTTGAACGCTCATTCTATTTTCAGGCAGCAGTGTCGAGCATTCGAGGCATTGAAGACCCAGATAATTTTACCCACGTTCGGGACTTGGAGAATGTTCCCACTGTGGCAAGTATGGACCTCGCCGCCTGCGAAGACATTCCCTTCCTCGTACGTTGGGTAGTTCGAGAAGAGCTCGTACGGCTTCAAGCAGGTGACGCTCACCACCAATGCTCGTTCGCCGCGTCCAACTGACGCGTCATCATGGCTGGACGTAGCCGTGTAAGCCAGTACCACCCTCATCTTGTGTCTCTTATTGAATTTAATTATGACACCTACAAACCTTTCCTTAATGCTATAGTATTCCTCTATGTTTACAGCTATATTTCTGTGGATAAGGAGCCCCACGTCCAGTTCTCTTCGGTCAGCCAAGAAACGATAGCAAAGGACGTCCCCATTCTGTAGCACTGTATAGGCCTAATCTGTCCTCCTAACCTCACTGAGCCCTATTACATCCCAATTAACACCCTCTAGCTCCTCGAATAGCACAGCTCACTTGTCTCACTAGATAAGGTTCTAGCGTTAAACGTTGCCAATCTCAGGTTACAATGGCAGCCTGTCCGGACCCAGAGATTCTTAGAACCCTCTGCTATGTTGTAGATCTGACCGTCACCGTGGTTAGTTGCTTCGCAGCCACTGGGGACTGAGGGCCGTGAGTTAATATATACGTATGTGTGTGAGAGGTAGCGGCCAGATACTGCACCAGGGTGGCCAATCCTTGTCAGGTGAGGGAGTGCGTTACCGGCGGTGGACACCGATGAAGCCGCACCTCCTGCAGGCCTCTTAATGCAGTTCCATCAGCTCGCGGATTTTTTTTTTAACCGGTTGGGAACTGCGCGGTACCGAGATTCGAACCATGGACTTCTTGCACGCGAGGCGGATGCTCAAACCATTACGCCATCGCTGTCCGTTGAAAGCTTTTATGAAGACGTGGAATCGGCAATGAATAATGTAAAAACACAGTATACTATGCTGATGGGCGACTTCAATGCCAAAGTATAGAGAAAAGGCAGGCTGGAGATCAGGCAGTAGGAGATTATGGCATCGGTACTAGAAATTCCAGAGGCGAGCTATTAGTAAAATTCGCAAAACGTAATAATTTACGGATCTTGAATATCTTCTACCGAAAACGAGGGAGCTGTAAGTGGACATGGAGGAGCCCTAATGGCGAAAGTAAGAACGAAATAAACTTTACATTGAGTGCACACCCAGACATCGTGCAGAATGTGGAAGTGCTTGGCAAGGTACGATGCAGTGACCATAAAATGGTACGGCTTCGAATTCGCCTATAGACTTGAAGAAAGAACAACACAAATGAACACGCAAGAAGCCAATCAATGAGCTAGCACTGAGAGGGAAAGTACGGAAATTCAGAGTCTCGCTTCAGAAAGGGTACTCGGCTCTTATTGAGGAAACTAGCCTTAGCGTTGATGCAATGAATGATAATCTGACGAGTATCATTACGGAGTGTGCAGTGGAAGTTGGAGGCACGGTGCTTAGACAGGACACTTGCAAGCTGTCCCACGAGACGAAGAACCTCATTAGGAAGCGTCAACGCATGAAAGCATCAAATACAACAGACAAAATAGAATTGACAGAGCTTACTAAGTTGATTAACAAGCGTAAGGTATCCGATGTAAGAAGCTTCTAACATGGAGAAAATCGAACACGCTCTGAAGAACGGAGGAAGCGTCAAAGCAGTGAAGAGGAAACTTGGGATAGGAAAAAGCCAGGTGTACGCACTAAGGGACAATGAAGGCAAAGTAACTACCAATATGGATAGGATAGTTGAAGTATAGCGGAGGAGTTTTACAGAGATCTGTACAGTAGCCGCGACAACCACGACCGTAATGTTAAAACTAGCAGTAACCCAGATCAGATGACATCCCACCAGTAATGATAGAAGTCAAAAAAGCCTTGGAGGGAATGTGAAGAGGCAAAGCGACTGGCGAAGATCAGCTAACATCAGATCCCGGAATGTCATTGTGGTCAAGCAGAACAAAATGTTCTCCATATTCTTTTGCAGTGCGTTAAATACGCGCATAAAAGAGAATACTTAAAGAACAAATACGCAAGCTTGGACAGACGGCCTCTCACATTAAAGAAATAACTTGGACCATGGCCTGATATGCATCTTCAGAAAAAGGCGAACATCTTTCTGACAGACTTTTTAGAGCAGATCGAACTGGATAAGCGCCTGTGATAGACAGCCACTGATTGATATATATGAAATGTGTTAGTGCATCTACTGACAGTATAAAAGGAAGGGGTGTGTGTGAACAGTTTATAACAGTGTAAACTGCTGCAAGCAAATTGTGCATTGGCATGATATTTGAACTGGTTTCAGTGTGCTGTTGTGTTTTTTTATTGTTCATTTTTGGATACCATTCAGTATTGCTGTTTGCTTTTTTTCGCTGCAGTACTTATTGATATGGAGTAGCCGAGGCGTTATGAACCTCAACCTCTCCACAGCAAAACAGTTAGAACAGAACAGAACAGATCTGCTGAAAGAATGAGGATAGATTGTGTTAGGAAATCTAGCCACCCTGTTTACGAAGTGTCTCTTGACGGGAAGAGTTCCAGAATCTTGGAAGAACGCTAACATCATCTTAATACATAAGAAAGGAGACGACAAGGACTTGAAGAATTACAGGCCGATCAGCTTGCTATCTGTAGTATACAAGCTATTCACAAAGGTAATTGCTAACAGAGTAAATGAAACATTAGAATTCAATCAACCAAAGGAACAAGCAGGATTTCAAACAGGCTACTCAACAATCGACCACATTCATACTATCAATCGGGTCATAGAGAAATGCTCAGAATACAGCCAACCACCATACGCAGCTTTCATATATTACGAAAAGTCGTTTGATTCAGTAGAAATATCAGCCGTCATGCAGACACTGCGGAATCAGGGTGTCGACGACGCATATATAAACATCCAGGATGAAATCTACAGGGGATCAACTCCGCTATAGTGCTCCATAAAGAAAGCGACAAAGTACCAATCTAGAAGGTTGTAAGGTATACACGGAAATACAATTTCCCATGCTATTTACCGCGTGCTTACAGGAGGTTTTCAGAGGAATAGAAATTGGAAGAGTTAGAGATAAGAGTTGATTGAGATTGTCTTAGTCGTCATTGCATTGCTGAGTAACTCAGGGAACAAATTGCACCTCGTGATTACGAAGTTAGCAAGGAGAGCAGAAAGGTAGGTCTTAAAATTAATCTCAGAAAACGAAAATAGTGTACGACAATCTCGGAAGAGAACAGCGCTTCGAGATAGGTAATAGTGCAGTTGAAGTTGTACAAGAGTATACGTCTATTTAGGACCGGTAATAACCGCGGAGCCCAACCAGGAGATTGAAGTAACTAGAAGAGTAAGAATGGGGTGGGGCACATTCGGCAGCACTCTCAAATCACGAATGGCAGTTTGCCACTATCCCTCAAGAATAGGGTATATAACAGCCGCGTCTTGCCGGTCTTAGCTACGCAGCAGAAACCTGGAGACTTACAAAGAGGGTTCAGCTTAAATTGAGGACGACGCAGCGAGCAATGGAAAGAAAAATGGTAGGTGTAACCTTAAGAGACAAGAAGAGAGCAGAGTGGATTAGGGAACAAACGGGTGTTAAGGATATCATAGCTGAAATCAAGAAAAGAAAATGGACATGGGCCGGGCATGTAGCGCGCAGACAGGATAACCGCTAGTCATTAAGGGTAACTAACTGGATTCCCAGAGAAGACAAGTGGGTTAGGGGGAGACAGAATGTTAGGTGGGCAGATAAGATTAAGAAATATGCGGGTATAAAGTGGCGGAAATTTCGACCACCTGGTGTTCTTTACGTGCACCCAAATCTGAGCACACGGGCATACAGCATTTCCGCCTCCATCGGAAATGCAGCCGCCGCAGCCGGGATTCGATCCCGCGACCTGCGGGTCAGCAGACGAGTACCTTAGCCACTATACCACCCCGGCGGGGGTCTCTTTCATTTCTTTCTTTTTACTTTTACGCTCTTTTTTTTTTGCTGCTGCGCCTTTTCCGTTTTGCTATATTACTTTATTTCTTATTTCCTCACCTTCTTCAGTTTGTTATATATCATTCTTTGGTGAAAGTTACGTTTCGTCTGCAATGTCCCACCGAATAGAGGCAAAAAGTGTTACAATTATTATTCCAGATTTTATCAAAAGCACTGGACTGTGCACCAAGTTTTAAAGGTTTAAAGTACCCTACTAAGTGTCTATTGTACGTACGCACCAGGATATTCCTATCCCCATCGTCAACCACCACCCCTCTATTAACGCTATAGCGTAAAAAAGCTCGTTTCGCAAAAATTCCGGCGTCTGTGTCGGCGTCGTTGGGGGTGAGAGAAAAATCATCATCTTATGTGTGACCGAAAAATTCAAAATGATGCAAATAAATTGAAATTTGATAAAGAAATCCTTGTCAAAATAGGGATCGAACCTGGCTCGTTAGAGTCTGACTGGAGAACGAACTCGGGTCGTTCGCATGGCAAGCGGCTATATTACCACACAGCCACGCCTCTGCTTGTGAATAAAGCGAAAATAACTTCCTCTGCTTGTAAATGCAGTGAAAGTAGCATTCATGCTTTTCAAACACGCGTCCTGTATACACGTTTCACAATACAAAATGAAATATTGCCGTAATTATGCGTAGTACGAGCGTGCATTGCCATCATGGCGTCACAGCATGACATTATCATTATGGATTCTTAGTTTAAAGCCAGTTGATTGACTTGTGGGGTTTAACGTCCCAAAACCACTATATGATTATGAGAGACGCCGAGTTTAAAGCCAGTCACCCACTACAAAAGGTACACACGCTACTGCACCCTTAAGGCCACGATGTGGCCCCGCCGCGGTGGTCTAGTTGCTAAGGTACTCGGCTGCTGACCCGCAGGGCGCGGGTTCGAATCCCGGCTGCGGCGGCTGCATTTCCGATGGAGGCGGAAATGTTGTAGGCCCGTGTGCTCAGATATGGGTGCACGTTAAAGAACCCCAGGTGGTCGAAATTTCCGTAGCCCTCCACTATGGCGTCTCTCACAATCATATGGTGGTTTTGGGACGTCAAACCCCGCATATCAATCAATCAATTAAGGCCACGAAGTGGGTGCATGGCAAGTTCAAAAAGATTTCATACACTAAGCGTTTGAAGTACTCACTAGGAACAGAATATCACTGTCGCGTTCAACTCTTAAAGGCGAATTTTAAAAGTCCCCCAATTTTTTTCCGTTTCCTTATCACTTGTGCGCACCAGCTCAGGTCAACCTCTCTGCCATCTAATAAATTCTCAGTCTCAATTTCGTTCTTTCCTACTGTTGTTCCTTTCATCATTTTATCCCTCTTACTTTTCCCGATCACTATACTTCACCACCTGACGCTGGAGGATGGCGTCGTTCGACATGAGCCAACCTGGTCACGTCTTCGCTGTATCCATGTGGCCCGCCGAACGTACACACATGTCCGTTGCGTTGTAGCGCCCGCCAATATATATGGTGGCTTGCACCGACGCCAGTGCCGCCCTCTACATGCTGTTCGCCACGGACGTTGCGACATCGCAGGCGGAAACACTTTCGCGTACAGACAGATACTTCTGATTGCACCACCAGCTTTTCTGAGCTCTTCTCGCACATGCCCCTCCTTTTTTTCTTCTTCTTATTTCTTTTTCACGAGTTCTCCTTTCTGTCTGTCTCTCTTTTTTTTCTTTTTCTGTTACAGGTGGTTGGAATTGGCGTCGGTGAAGCCCCCATGTTGGATAATCAACAAGCTGGGACGCGAAGTTTTCTAAGTCATCCACATGATCACCCCAGAAGTCACCATCTGAATGCGACCACTGCACGAAGGCCAAATGCCTCTCCCATCATCCGCCAATCAACGTGGTCCTGTGCTTCCTACTGCCACGTTATACCTGCAAACGTCTTAATCCCATCTGCCCACCTCATTTTCTGTATCCCTCTGACGCGTCTGCCTTCATTGGGCTACCCCTAATGACCAGCGGTTATCCTGCCTGTGCACTACGTGCCCTGCCCATGTCCAATCCGTCTTGATTTCTGCTACACCCTCACCCAGTATTCCCGTCTCGCAAGGTTACGCCTTTCATTTTTCTTCCCACTGTTCGCTGTCTCATCCTCAACTTACATTGAGTCCTCTTTCCGTACCTCCAGGTTTGAGCACCGTAAATAAGTGCCAGTATAAGTACCTAATAGATGCAGATGTTGTTATATAGCCTTCTATCAAACGATAGTGGTAAACTACCGTGCACTCTTAATCCGAGAACAGCTGCGGCATGCAGTTACCTTTCATGCGAACGTGGCTACCATCTCGTCGCATGTATCCATTTCGGGCACAATTTACGATGCACTGTCTACGAATGTGCCGAATTTCCATGACATAATTTCAAGGCACTCGATATCACATTTCGACAAACAAAACCAAGTAATGCTTTGTTTTGTGTAATACTATAGTAATTAAATGTATCATTTCACAGTCAGCCATGTTTGATCTGGACATAAAAAGGATAAAATGATAGGCTCCGAATGTGTGCGCAATAGTTTTCGGTTATATATTCATTTCTTGGGGGGAAAAAGTAATACATTCGACGTTGGTTCTAGAAGGTGGCACGTCGAACATGGTATAGTGTCTTCTCCGGAATGATCGGTTACAGTCGTACGCAGCGCCGCCCAAGTTAATACATACTGACCATGCTGAAGGTTCGCGTCACCTTCACAGAGCAATATATCTCGCTCTCTTTTTGACCACGAGCTGACACAACTAGCATACACAAGTTGCGTACACACACCACCACTTAAGTGGATAATTTACGCAGTTTTGTTCTCTCAGCGCTGCAGTACGTGTACACAGAGACAGGCGTATAGCTGATCAGTGGCGGCAAGCACGAGCTTTCGCAATGACATTTGTCTTAAGCTCTGCACGGCCCGTTCACAGACAGCGGCCTATACGGTCGTACCATCCGCCGCAACCCTTTCTTCAAGAATAAGATGAAGACGTAAAGCGGCTGTGAAGAGCAAGATAGCCACGTGCAACTGAGAAAGTCCCCGCTAACCAGAACAGAACGTGCGTACAGTCTTTTTCCCCCGCTGAGGCCCACGCAAAAAAAAAAACAAAAAAACTACGGCCTCTACGTGGCTCTGTTTTTATTTTATCCGTTTCTTTCGGTTTCCCTTTCACATTTTTTTTTACTTTGATTCTGAGGACCTATAAGGTTGCGTCACAGAACACCTACCAGTTGCTGCAGTTGCGTGCTTTAGCAGTCGGCTGGTAACTTCACACTAAATTCCTACGCGCCAGCTCGCACAAGTCGTTTAGAGGTTTGCTTCTTGTCGACGTTGAACTACTGCAGGTGCACTGCATGCAGCGACGAAGACGCCATCCGGGTAAAGTATAGATCAGCGTCAAGGACGTCTCTGTTCCCCTCGTTGCGGTCGCATGACTAACTTGCATCCGCGTTTCGGCGTGGAACGCGAAACACTGCTTCGATTTGCCTATGCAGTGACTAATTCCTCTAATTAAGGGCGAAGCTCCTTAGGATCTAGCCTTGTTTTCTATTACGCTCACTGTCTAAACATATGTAACACACTCACACTCTCTTTCTCTCTCTTTGTCTCTCTCTCTCTCTCTCACACACACACACAAGGCTTTTCAATAGACTTCAACGTAGACATTGGCCAATTATTAGGTAATAAATCGATGTCACCGGCGAAAGTAACCTGTCCAGAAGAGTAATGAGTTGGCCTTTACTAAAGAGTGCCTATAGATGCTGGGGCTTTAAAAAAAAATATGTAACACAAAGGTACACATCGAGCACTGTATGTCCGAACAAATCGCCAATATTTAATGGTTTCTTGCAACCGCTAAGATATAGCGGGTTCTGCAGGCATTCAATTTTCAAAGCATATTCCACACTCCAGCGATTTTCTAGTTCCTCCTTGAATCGCTTAAGATGACTGAAAAAGAAATAAATGTAAGTTTTATATGGACTTTATGTCACTTGAATTACGATATATATATATATATATATATATATATATATAGGCCAGTCCGTATCAAGTAAGTGTACCCGGTCAATTTTCGATCATCGTTGAAGCATATGTGAATCTGAGAAGTAGTTCTTGAGGCGTTATAATTCGTAAAAAAGCTTTGTGCTGCCTAAAGGGCGCTTCGCACTTTGGGCACGAAAGTGAGACTGTGTCACGCTAATTTATATAATGTTACTGGTTTGAGTAATTAACACGAAACATTTTTATTAATCGCAAGGCGCTATTTTAATGACCATAATTGTTTCATCATTTTTGTTTTATTTTTCTTTCTTTCGCGCCTTGGAGAAAAATTTGCAATATGCTGCATGTTATACGTTTTTTTTATGAAGAGGACCAATTTTTCGCTAGTAGTATTTTTACATTTTCTGCTTTGTATGTTCCTATATTATTTATTATTATACTTTGGGAACAAATGAAGCAAACATATTGCCAAAATATAGTGGCAAAGTTGAAAAACAGCATTTTGACTCATATTGTGGCTTAATTTTTGCAATGTGGAGGTTCAAGTAAAATTATGGCTCTTACATTGTTCAATAGCACTGTTTGTCAGTAAAGTAAGCAGAAAGTTTCAAAAGAATTGTTTTTGTTTTAAGGGAGAAAAAATGCGTTAAAGGGGCCCTGAAACACTTTTTCAAGTGAGCATGGAACTCACTGGAAGAGCTTATTGCCTTACAAATTTAACGCCGCAAAAATTGAACAAAATCCGTCCAGTGCGAGTGGAGTTTCAAACATTTGTCGCATGCTACAATTGCATTACTTCTTCTTTCGTCCCGACGAAAGCGCTGGAAGCTAAGCAGGGAGGGGTGGCAGGGCAAAGAAACCACCGCGCCTCGTGACCTTGAGCACTTTTTTTTTTCTTCGAATGCGCGGTTTTGCCAGTGTGATCGCGCGCACACGCGGGGACAACTAGTGGCCTCCCACGGCTATATCGGTAACTTGACTTTTCAGTCACAGATACACAGACTATTTTTCGCTCACAACCAACGGAGACGACGTCGGCGGCGGGTTTTCTGCGACACGAGCTCTTTAACGCTATCGAGTTAAAAAATTTTCCACCTGGACAACCACACAGTAGTAGGAAGCATGCCTTTGCCCACGGACGTGCCTTCGCCTCATCTTCACTGCGTAGCACGTCAGCGCGAGGTTCCAGCGGAGGTCTTTCGGCAGCGAATAGTGCATGTTATACAACTCCTTGACAGCTGTTTTAGTAACAGTGCTGTACATGACGACAAAATAGAGAGTAATGATTTCTTTATGGAGCAGTGCCTTCTATCTTGGACCATCAAAGGGCAGGTTATATTAAGGCAAATCTAATGTCATTTACCACGAATGATATTAAGCGAAACTAATGTCTTTTTACCCACGTGCTGTCACAGGACGAAAACAAATGTCATTTTTTGAAATCACGACCACGACCTGAGCCGTGGATTTCGGGAGAAATAAATTTATACCTAAGCTTGCACGCATCATGCGTGTATACACCAAAATTATTTTTATGGGTAAAAATGTGCTGATAGAATATAAACGCGGCCGTTTTGACCCAACCTGCCAAAACTGCACGACACACTCTAAAACCAACATGGCCAACAACATGACCAGGCGTGAGTACAGTGAAGCGACGAACACGACTGGATTCCCGGCTGCAGAAATGAGACGGAGGCAGCGATTTCGTATAGTCACTACCTTGGTAACCACAATACGCGCAATCGGACGATGAATATCCGCGATACAGGCAGCGGACGACATCAGAGCAAAAATGAAATATGGTCGGCGTCTAGCCGCTGTAGTTCAGAGCAGCTTTTTTTTACAGACATTCGAGCGTGCTATTACGTCATCAAACGAGTAATAAATTGATCTAGTAAAGAATAAAAGAAATGATAAAAGTTACGAATGCATATTTAACTGTCATCTTTCTAAAAAACTCCCTGGCGTCGAGACTATAGTCATTCGGTCCGAAACTGAATACGAATGTGTTTCGAGAACTCATTCGACAGAAAATGTCATTTTCGTCAAATGGCAGTAGTTTTCCCGAGTGACAGCAAACAAATGACATTACAAACGAATGGCATTCGCTGTATATGAAATTATATTTGGCGTGTGACAAGCGTATTGTCCCAAGGGGCAGAATATATAATGCAGTTGATGGCCTGCAATATTGAGGCGTTGAGTTTGGCTAGCGATTGATTGATTGATTGATTGATTGATTGATTGATTGATTGATTGATTGATTGATTGATTGATTGATATGTTGGTTTACCGTCCCAAAACCACCATATGATTATGAGAGACGCCGTAGTGAAGGGCTCCGGAAATTTCAACCGCCTGGGGTTCTTAAACGTGCTTTCAAATCTGAGCACATGGGCCAACAGCATTTTCGCTTCCATCAGAAATGCAGCCACCGCAGCCGGAATTCGATCCCGCGACCTGCGGGTCAGCAGCCGAGTACCTTATCCACTATAGGCCACAGCGACAGGGCATTTGGCTTGTGATAATACATATGATCTTAATAATATTTGATGACATATTTCAAATATATTGCATCTAAGTTGTTGATTGATTGATTGATATGGGGGGTTTAACGTCCCAAAACCACTATATGATTATGAGAGACGCCGTAGTGGAGGGCTCCGGAAATTTAGACCACCTGGGGTTCTTTAATGCATCTAAGTTGTTGAAGATGTTTCAGGCCTGACCATACAAGACGTTCGTTTCCCTGCGGCACGCTTGAGGTATCAACAGAGTACCGAAGCTGATTGATTGATTTGTGGGGTTTAACGTCCCAAAACCACCATATGATTATGAGAGACGCCGTGGTGGAGGGCTCTGGAAATTTCGACCACCTGGGGCACTTTAACGTGCACCCAAATCTGAGTACACGGGCCTACAACATTTCCGCCTCCATCGGAAATGCAGCCGCCAGAGCCGGGATTTGAACCCACGACCTGCGGGTCAGCCGCCGAGTACCTTAGCCACTATAGACCACCGTGGCGGGGCCAGAGTACCGAAGCTATATATAGGGTTGAGAAGGCTTAAAGGCGGAGTTAGCGTCGTCCAAAGTTTTTATGCAACCAGGCCACACACCCGAAAACCTACACTGGCGGGCGGTTAAGTCATTATTTTTGTATAAAACGCAAAGCTGCGCCTTAAGCCACATAGTTGAAGCGAGGGACGAAAAAGAAAATTAAATCTTTCTGGCATATACACCGAGGTTACAAGCGCAATTAGTACCGTGAATCAGGGTGAGACCTCTAGGGCAGAAAGGGACGTGACCGGCTTGCACGAAAAGAAGCGCAAATCGCCTGTGGCCGGACCTTAATGCGTGTGCCCAGCTATGTAACTTATGTACATACATATACATTCAAAGGCACGCCCGCGTTTTACGGGCTGACGTCACGGGCACATCTAAACAGCACTTGGTGGTCGCTGCACGTCGCTTTGTATCGTATTCCAGTCCGCAAAGCGCCCCTCTGGAGACCTTCCAAAATTCCGGCCTGATGAGGACGCGTACAAAACGTAAAGGCCGGCGAAGCGCTTGCTGCAGATATGTTTGGTAACACATCAATATACTTTACAGGATGTGAGTACGAGGCTATCCTGCATGGATCTGCTATCGTGTACCATTTTTGCGAACCGCAGTATATACGATCGACTGTCTGTAAATGCGTTAAATTTGCATGATTTGATTGATGGCGAGGTTCTCGGTACCAAGTTTTACGAAAGGTGGAAGTCTTAGGATAAGTTGTAGTGTACTTTGCAGCAATTGGATGAATTTGAAACCTAAACAACTTTCTAATCATTGCGCAGTAAGTCGCGCTGCATTGACCATAAAGCGAATCGAACGACCTACGCGGACTTCACGTGATGTAGTTATCTGGTTGCCGCAGCAAGCATTTCTAAAGACAGACAGACAGACAGACAGACAGACAGACAGACAGACAGACAGACAGACAGACAGACAGACAGACAGACAGACGGACGGACGGACGGACGGACGGACGGACGGACGGACGGACGGACGGACGGATAGATAGACGGACAGACAGACAGACAGACAGACAGACAGACAGACGGACGGACGGACGGACGGACAGACAGACAGACAGACAGACAGACAGACAGACAGACAGACGTACAGGCGGACAGACGGACGGACAGACAGACAGACAGACAGACGCCCCCGTAGATGAGAGAACGCCATGACGCTCCGCTCGGGGGATATTTTAAAGTTCTTATCGAAACGCGAAGTATACCGTTACACACGCTACTACTTTCGCCCAAACGATAAGGTGTGGCAAAAAAAAAATTATTTCAGCCAGCTATGATTTAAAGGACCCTTAGGATACGATGATGTTCAGTTTACAGTTAGCTCAGTGTTGCTGGTCTCCTCCCTGTCAATAGTGCAGATAAGTGGCAAATTAATGGCATTTCATTTACCGTTTTTCCTCTCTATATATGTTCAATGTTGTTGGATGTAATTTTCATAAGTTTTTCATCATTGTATATTTAACAGAAACATTTTTGCTCGTGAATATGTATTCGACTCATGCTGGTGAACGTATTCGACTTGATGCTGCGATTCTGTTTACTCACGGTTTCCTCTTTCTCGTTTTTTTTTTTTGCTAGCATTTATTGTTTTCTATTTATGTTGTTTGTAATGCAAGTATTCATTTGCCCCCCCCCCCCCCCACCCTGCCATCTAATGCCCAGTAGGGCCTTTGGAGTATTGAAATAAAACAAAATAAATAACTAAACAAATCGCGTCTCCGAGAGAGGGTGTCGCATACAGCAAATATGTATTAGCCAGCATAGATATGTGATGTCTAGCGTCGTTCGTGGAAGCTTCTGGATATCAGGACGACACGATCCCCTATAGCAACACCTCACGTAAAAATGCGGGGGAGGGGTGGAGAGAGAGAAAATTCACCATTTTTTCACGAACGTTCCAGCACTTTGCCGAGCTTCCAGGGAACTGATTAGCCAACACATTCTTTCCTTTGTACGATCCTTCAAGCCTCGGGATTAACTTTCGAGAGAACTTCCAAAGCGGCCGAGACGTACACCTATAATCACTTCCGCCACGGAGATCACACGCAGCGATAACGGAGTCCACTCCGTACGTGAATGCATACACACAGTCTCTCTCTCTCTCTCTTGTACAGTCAGACGATGTTCTAAGATATACAGTGAAAACGCACAACCGCGGGCGCGTATGTATATGAATGCGACCACACGGGAGATCCCCCGGGACCTTTGCCCCGAAGGCCACAGACCAGGACATACACGCATCGGAATTGCATTATAGGTCCAGCTTTTCTTTCTTTCTTTGCTTAAGCACTCACTCTATCCTTCGCTATCTAGTGCGTATAACGCGCCGTCAGATATAGAGTACATACGAAACGCTTCCTCGAAGCACGATTATATACAGTGCTTTTATATTTCAATGCCTTCCATGGAACGTAGCCAACGGAACCGTTATATGATGTCACGCCGAAAGAAAAGGGGGTAGCAGAGGGTAAATCCCCTTCCCGAGGGAGTATATACAGCAGAGCGCTACGCATGGACGTACACGTGGGACTCGCCTGCTTGAAGCGGTGCGTTGGCAACAGTTCTAGTTCGTTAGTTGCATGCTTATAGGGCCAAGTAACGTGGGCTAAAACGGGATGTTGATTTCAAGTGGTCGGGGCAACTATGAGGTGAAGGTGGAAACCTTGGCCCTTTTTGGGAGATGGAGTTCTGTGAAATGTTGCAGTTCGACCAGCAGTGCCACGGAAGTGTATACACTGCAAGTCGGAAGATTTCCATGTTAATTTTAAAATAAAATAAAATAAATAAAAACTAAATATCAAGCGTAGCGATCGTGAGTAGCTTGTGCGAAAGCTAGTCAGTCATTTATTTGTTGAATAACACTTATCTTGAGGTTGTACCGTATCTTGCAAATGAGCGTGACTCTAAAGTCAGCGTTTTTGGCAGTTGACCTCCCTTTGCATTTTCGCGTATACGAGCGCGTCTGTGTTTGTATGTGTGTTACTTAACATCCCAAAACCGCCGCATTGTCACGTGATTATGGGCAGAACACAACGTCTGTTCACAGGAGCACCGGAGGTCGAGCTGAACCAATCACGACAAGCGCGAGTTCACCGCCCAGTCTCTTTTCTTTGTCACGATGGCCCATACACGTATTGGCATGACCCAATCTCGTTCCATGCCCGTGGCAGCGTGATTATGAGAGACGCCACAGCATGCAGGGCTCCAGAAATTACGATAACCTCGGGGTCATTTAACGTGCACCTAAATCTAGGCAGACGGACCTCAAGCATTTACGTCTCCATCGAAAATGCGACCTGGCTGCTGACCCGGCGACCTGCGGGTCAGCATACATACATACATACATACATACATACATACATACATACATACATACATACATACATACATACATACATACATACATACATACATACATACATACATACATACATACATACATACATCCACACATGCATACATGCATACATACATACATACATAAACATGCACTTTTTGAGCATGGTAAGAAAACGCTGCCGGTCGGTAGTAGAGGCTCCCGATACACGCGGGCCAAATACTATAGCGCAGGACGCAGCCTGGACTTCACAATAAATTATCAGTCAGCTAAAAAATGCTTTCTCTTCTCTCGACGAATGACGGAAGACACTCAAAAAATCACTCGTACAAAGCCCATCTATCAGAGACTGGCTGATTTGAACGTGGCGCGCTTGGTCGTCACAGAGATCGCCGCAGGAGGCCGCGACTTGTTCACGAGTGCGCGCGCGGTCACGCTGACTAAGCTGCGCACTCGAAGAAAAAGAGGAAAATGTTCAAGGTCATGAGGCACAACGTGACGTATGTTTTTTTTTTTTTTTTTGCTCCTGCCATCCCTCTCTGCTTAGTTTCCAGAGCTTTCGTCGGGACGAGAGAATGCAATTGCAGCATGCGACAAATCTTGGTTATTCCACTCGCACAGGACGGATTCTTAAAATTTTCGCGGCGTTGAATTCGTGAGGCAATAAGCTCTTCGAGTGAATTCATCCCACGGTTACTTAAAAGAGTGTTTCGGGGCCCCTTTAACGGCGGGATGTCGGGCGAAAAGCGAATTCCATTCAAATAGCCCTCGCACGGAATGCCTCTGCTGCGCAATTGCCACGCGGCGCTTCAATGTGACCGGAAGGCGATTACCCATCTGCGCAGCGGAGGGATGCACGGAGCCAGGCACGTACGGGGTTTTCGCAACTTCCGCCTCGTGACCGTTGTCGGTCGGACGTCCGGTCAGACTAGCGTGTCGGCCGCTTTGTGCGAGCTCATTTGCGTTGGCCATTTCCCGGGGAGGCCTTCCAGTATAAGTGCGCGCACGTGCAGTCATCGAATACACATTTTTTCTGACTGACGTGCGTGGGGCCCGTACGGAAATTCGTTTTCAAGACAAGGACAACGAAAGCACACATGCACGTTCAGATCTGGCTATGGATTCTCGATGACTCGTGACTCTATTCAACGCAAAACAAAAAAAATCTACAAGGATACAAACAATAGAAAAATTGCCAGCGTCCTCAGGGTCTTCCTTAAAAGATCAAGGATAAAGCCTTTTCACCTCCATTGTCTCTTCACTGAACCCTTGTCCTCAATTACCCAATATCTTTGTCTCTTGTCTCCAATCAATGGCATTGATCTTCATTGAGTAAAGACTGGTTTGTTTTTTGACGTGACGACTTCGCAAGATCAAACAAGCTCCGCCCCCCCCCCCCCCATTTCCCGCCGTCCCAGCACAGTTACCGTTCCTGTTGATGCTGACACAGTATTTTATTTCAATATTAGGGTCGATTCGTCAATGGGACACTTACCGACATCAACACTGTAGCTTGATGACAAGCTACACTACTAATTCTGGTGACCTCACGCAGCAGTCTGGCTACTTGCGATGACGTCAGATGCCCGAAATTGCAAGATGACCGCTCGTACGTCGCTAACAGGGTCACAGTGCGGTGCCACCACGAAAACGTGGCGATATTATTGAGGGCCCTTAATTTAAAGCACAAAAAGAAAAAACTGACACATTTTGTGTCAGTACAACATTAACCATAAGTCTATTCGAAGGTGAAAGCCGTGTTCGTCTTCTTGCTGTCGGAGTCTATCATATATTGCCGCCACCGTAGTCTGATGGTTTTTGTGCTCGACCCAAAACTCGCAGGATCGAATCTCAGCCGCATTTCTATGTAGGCGAAAAGGCTAGAGGTCCGAGTGCTTAAATTCATCGAGCCGTCCACCACGACATCTCTGATATTCACATCTTGGTTATTATTATTGCGACATTATTGACTGTATTGATCTTCCCCCCTCCCCAGGAATCGAAGGCCTCGTAAGCTCCCCTCAGCTCACGTGTTTTCGCAGTGCCTCCGGGATCGAAGGCCCACCTTTGACGAAGTGACGGCGTTATGTGATGACGTCAATATAGGAAGGCACGTTATGTGACCTGTAGTGACGTCGTGAAGATGTCATAATGACGTCGCACGTTCCGGATATCTGTCCCACAGCGATGACGCCATGAAATGACAAGCGACTTCTTTCGAATTACCTGGCATTGACGCCGACAGTCAAGTTTTGCGTTTGAGAAGGAATATGAGGCTTCCACCATGAAAGACAGGTTGACGCAACTCAAATAGACTCGTGTCTGTAGACCAGTCTAACTGTGACAAGGATCACCTTCTTTGTGGGCTGCTGCAGAGGGGTATTCAAAACCTGACGTCATCTCCTATTTGTTCCAAATATCGTTCCTATTTTGTTCTATACTGTTTTGTAACATTGATCATCATCAGGGCTTGTATAAACATTTTCATGTCACGCATCGTTAGTGTGTACCGAAGGTAACTATTCTACCTATTGTGTTTTGATCGCCTGTGCGCCTGTTCTTTTTTTGTTTTGTTTTTTTTCCTCTTCTTGTTACCTGTATTTGCGCATGTACCGCGGCTTTCAACCCCTGAGCAATGTATGGGTAGGGGGGGGGCCTTTGTCAGGCATCTGCCTTTAGCCCCTTCATCCCAGACCATGACTGTCTGAATAAACTTCCGAATATTATATATAATATCTTACAAAGCGGTTATGGGGCGCCACGCGTATATTCACAACAGCCCCAGAAAGTACTATGGCGGCGCCTGTATCCTTGGTTGACAAAGTGCGTGCCGTGCCATTTCGTATAAGAGCCGGCGGCGGCGTAGATCGCTTTCGCCGCACGCAGGTCCGCGAGCGTCGATCCAGGATCGCTGAACGCGCCCTCTCTGAGCGAGTCCAAGGTTAAAGGAAGGATGTCTCGACTGCAGCAGTGGAGCGAAGGCGCGGAGGTTTTTTCTCATGAACCATCCAGGTCACGCACTACCTGCGTCGCTGATCGAAGATGTGTCTCTTCCTCCTCTCTCTCTACGAAAGCCGCGCCGAACTGACCCTCCCCTCCCTCTCCATTAGATGAGTCGGGCCACGGCAGGCGCAGTGCAAGATGTATGCAAAGCCATGACGCTGCTGTCCATGGCTCCTCCACGTCCGGGAGACGTGCACGGTTCCTTCTTCTGGGAAACATAAAGCATGCATATCTCAAAACCTAGATAACTATGCAAAGCGTGAACCGTTAGGCAGCTTGGCCTGACAATTCTAGGATGAACCGGAGAAACCTATCGATGAAAAGATTCAGCCAGTTTTACTCCGTGAAATCCGTCATCCCCCTTCCTCCTCTACCACCACCACGGCCCAATTCACCTAAGAAGGGGTGTGACAATGTCTATCTTGCTAGGAAGCGCAGCCACTATTACAAACAACACAAGCGCTTAACTTCAACTAAACGTTTATTGCAAACGTCAGAGTTTATTGCAAACGTCGCTCACGCGGAAAGAACTATGTTTTTTGGATGGGATGATAGACAATAACGGATAGTAATGTAAGGGACTGGCACGTGTGCTTTTTGTTGTCTAACATTTTTTATTCTTTTTTTTCTCTTTTCACCCCCTTTATATGATTGATTTGTGGGGTTTAACGTCCCAAAACCACCATATGATTACGAGAGACGCCGTAGTGGAGGGCTCCAGAAATTTTGACCACCTGGTGTTCTTTAACGTGCACCCAAATCTGAGTACACGGGCCTACAACATTTCCGCCTCCATCGAAAATGCAGACGCCACAGCCGGGATTCGATCCCGCGACCTGCGGGTCAGCGGCCGAGTACCTTAGCCACTAGACCACCGTGGCGGGGCTTTCACCCCCTTTATAAACTCTGACGTTTACAATAAACGTTTAGTTGATGTTAAGCGCTTGTGTTGTGTGTTCTTTGTAATAGTGGCTGCGCTTCCTAGCAAGATGGATCCTTACCAACTGGCCCGATACAATTGTTTATTGAGTCACAATGTCTGCTTCATATATTGACTTAATAGGGAAGGGGGCGCTTCGACGCAATGTCGCCGCCCCGAAGATCCGCGCGCACGCCTATGCCGGCAAGCTTTAGAATAGCAACACCGGCGAAAAGCGTTGCCGCTATAGTTGTCGACTCGACAGGAGTGACGACAAATATGGCCCCACGGCGCCGCATCGCGACAGACCTGCAGTGCATGCGCAGCGCGACGTGTTACTGGTGTTGTCCCCGAGTGCAGTTTCGTCTCCTGTATCATGGCCTCCGATATCCTGCGGAAACGACGTATCGCTCTACCGGAAGCTACTTCTTTTCGTTTCGCGGAGAATTAGACTTTTTTTCGAACATCACAGACAGCGCATACCTCAACAGATAAAACCTCGTAGTCAAGATTGAGGCCTTTATCGATACGTGGGTTGCAAAAACGTTGTCCGTAGCGAAATAGCACATATATAACATGTATCATGGATACAAACTTGCCAGAAATAGTGTGTAGTAACGAGCGTCTATAATGCATTGTCGGCTTCCAACCTACCTGACTTTTACAGCACATGCGGTCAGCATAAGCATGACCTTAGGGATCAGTCTTTGCTAATGAGAGAGTCACCAGGGGAAAGAGTCTGTATAGCTGTGCGTAGGGTTCTTCTTAACAAGGTGTGGGTTCAAACTATATATATATAATTGGTACTCTATGGTGTGTTTTGTCCGTTGTACAAAAAAGATTGCGTAACAAGTAGTTTATCAGGGTTTACCGATCCACCTTGCTAATCCTTTGCCACTGTGGCTCTTACGGTCAGAACGCAGTAAAAATAAGAGTTATCAGCTGGCGTTAGAAGAAAATGCCATACCCCTGCCCCTCTATACATATTACCACCTGTCCCTTCTCTGCGTTCGCTTATGAAAGTGTGGATGTGGATGCCATGCGACTGGAAATGTTGGAGGCGAAAAATGGACTATACGATGACGATCACGAGGGATGACGCCATAACCGCGTACTAGAGTGATGATGTTTGCGAGACTATATACATTCGCCGTCTACGAGCGTTGCGGGAAGGTACGCCACGGAGAGACGCATCACTAGACAACCGTTCGGCCGTAACTTATAGGAGCATCATCGCTATAAGTATACGCGCGCTCTCCTTGCACAAAGGGTGGAAAGACGGGGCCAAGGAGGTTATGTATCCACGCGGTCTTACAGGAGGAGCACGGAGGGCCCTAAAGCGTTATATGGGTGGAACGGAGGAAGATAAAAACGTTGAAAATAAGAGCATAAAGAAGAGCAATAAAGATGGGAGAGTCGCAGCAGACGTCCGTCTTTGGGAAGGAAGGAACCTCGAGGGGAAGATCTCTCGCGTGCATGCGAGTAAACCAAGAAACTCCGCCGCCACTACGCAGCTTCAAGACGACGATTCTCCCTTCTCGCTCCGTCGACAGACGTGAGCTCAATGCAGATGCGCTTCGATAGCGTGCTCCGTCGCTCCGTCTTGCAGCGCCGCGATACATTTCGAACATAAAACCTCCTCCATCCGTTCTTTCTTTTTCCTCTGTGTATACTACCCTTCTCCTTCCCTCCCTTCATCACTCCACTCTGCCTTCTTCAGCCCCAACAGCCCCTACCACCTCTCTCTCTCTCTCGCTCTCTTCATCTCTCCATCATACATCTCTCCCTGTTTCAACTTGCATAGAACGATCGCCGCCCGGAGTGCGCCCCTCGAATCCCTCTTCCCCCACAAGCACCTTCCTCGCTCTTCATCTCTCTATCACCTCGCTTTCCATCTTGCAAATCGGCTCAAACGATCACTGCCTGGAGTGCCCCTCCGCTCCTGCTACTTACATTTCTCATTGCAAACTGCGCCATCCTCTCCTTCCTCTTACGCCACCGTCCCCCCCCCCTCCCCCTGGCGTTGTATCTCTCTATGTGGCGGCGCTACATGCACGAACGCTGGATGTGCATGCACGGTCCCTCTTTGCCCCCCATCTTCTCATTTAGTCTTTCCTCCTCCTCCTCCATATTTATCACCACATGACGTCGCTCCTCGGCGCACACTTCGATCACACCGACGACGTGCAGCAGACACGAGTTCTTTCCCGCGAGAAGCGAACCGGCTGAAGAAGATAACGTGCGGAGATTTTGAAGGGAGGCAGGCGATCGAGCGAAGACTCTTCCAGGGAATTAGAGGGGCCCGCAAGCAAGCGAGCGAGAGGCAATCCGAAAAGACCGACACACTTTGAAAACCCTCAGCCGACGCAGGCAGTTCGGAAGCAACTGCACCAGCAGAGGCAACGGCGGACGCCCCGATAAACGAACGAATGGACCAAGTGGCCCGCTTGATAGACACACATGCGCCGCTTAATAGACACACATGCGGTATATAAAAAAAATATCGCACGGTTACGCCGCTTAATAGCCACTCATGTAACACGTATAAAGCCCCACACAGTTTCACCGCGTAATAGACACACATGTGTATAATAAAGCTCCGCGAGGTACCTTCTTCGACAAACACGCAATATATTTAAAACCTCGCGAAGTCCCATCGTTTAATAGACACACACACATGCAACGATATGTGTACTAAATCCCAGCTATGTAACTCCGCTTTATAGACACGCATGCAATTCATACATATAAAGTATATAATAACGCGACACGCATCATTTCACAGACGACGACGAAGTCCCCTAGAGGGCATTACGGAACGTTCTCTGTATACGCACTTTCTGTTGGTCTCCCCTTTCCACCCTGTTTCTCCTCCCCTCCTATGGGCTGTAGATGTCCGAGGCAGTGCTCCCCCCCCCCCTCTCTCTTGTGGTTTCTCGAGAAATCGCAGAGCCTCGTTCGTATGCAGGTGGTCAACTCGAATGAGAAGCGCTACACAGGCCCCGGCTTTATTAAGAAACGAAACTCTGGCCTCTCCTTTCTCAACCTTCGCAGCAGCAGCGAGTCCGTGGTAAGGAGGAAAGAGCGGTGGGAACGGGAAGCATTTGGTATAATCTCGGATAAAACCCTTAGCCCTATCGAGAGGCGCTCACCTCCCTTTAAGAGAAGCGCACCGCATTCCTTGAAAAGGAAAGATTGAAAAAGAAAAAAGCAAAAGAAATGAAATAAACAAAGAAAATGTCCTTGCTCTTTTGATCCGTTATAAAGGTCTCGTGCTCTACTGCAGCAGACGGCAGAATCAAAGAATATAAAGTATGCTCTTAAAAACAAAAAAGAGAGATTAAACTGAGCCAGCGCCTCAGAAAGCGTAGACTTTATCCCGATTCGTTGTCGCAGAAGTGTCCCAGACAGAAGATGGAGAGAGTAATACTGCCGTAAATTATACGACCATCGCAGGCTTATTGGAAGGGTTTAATGCCTTTTTGGAATCAAAGCTGCGTTGACGCAAGAACCGATTCGGAGAACACTGCACCGAGCTTATTGAGCGTTTTGTATCATTTTGTGTTTTGTTTCCGAACGTTTTTTTTTTTTTCGTACGTCCAGAAGGGTTCCGATACATTGATTAAGATTCCATCGAAACAGAGATTGTGCGGTCTGGCCACGACGGCATCGATTTAATGGGCTGTGAATCACGTTGCAAAAAACATGTAATGGCTTGTGTCGATCACAGATATAAAGACAGGTACATTAGCGTGTCGAGTGGTTGCAGGTGAATTTAAACGTACGAACGAAAGGAAAGAAACCACGAGGGCAGTGCTGTACTGTCCTCGTCTGTGTTTCCTTTGTTCGTACTTTTAAACTCAGCTGCAACCACCCGACATGATGATCACCAATCGGCCCAGATTCAAATCATTCTAAGACAGATTAGGCTGACACGAACACCAGGCATACAAATACAACAGGAAGAGAGACAGATAAAAAGTCATGTAGACAGACTCCACAGATGCAGAGACATACAGCAGACGCAACAGGCAGACAGGGAGACAGATAGACACCAAAGCCAGACACATACAGACACAATACAGATATAGAGACAGACAGACAGACAGACAGACAGACAGACAGACAGACAGACAGACAGACAGACAGACAGACAGACAGACAGACAGACAGACAGACAGACGCGACCAGGACAGACGAGTACAGACAGAGACAAGACACGACCAGGACAGACGAGGACAGACAGACAGACAAACAGACAGACAGACGCGACCAGGACAGACGAGTACAGACAGAGACAGACGCGACCAGGACAGACGAGTACAGACAGAGACAGACACGACCAGGACAGACGAGTACAGACAGAGACAGACACGACCAGGACAGACGAGGACAGACAGACAGACAAACAGACAGACAGACAGACGCGACCAGGACAGACGAGTACAGACAGAGACAGACACGACCAGGACAGACGAGTACAGACAGAGACAGACACGACCAGGACAGACGAGGACAGACGCACAGACAGACAGACAGACAGACAGACAGACAGACAGACAGACAGACAGACGAGGACAGACAGACAGACAGACAGACGCGACCAGGACAGACGAGTACAGACAGAGACAGACACGACCAGGACAGACGAGTACAGACAGAGACAGACACGACCAGGACAGATGAGGACAGACAGACAGACAAACAGACAGACAGACGCGACCAGGACAGACGAGTACAGACAGAGACAGACATGACCAGGACAGACAGACAGACAGACAGACAGACAGACAGACAGACAGGCAGACAAGAAAACGCACACAAGCAGAGACAAGACCAGACATACACACGAACATATACATATAGAAGCACATACGCAAGAAGGAACTACAGACGCAATTAAAAACGCGCGTCAAGTTGAAAGTGGTTTAGCTTTTCTAGCTTAGTACGTGCTGTAATGCTACCGTCACAGTGCGTCCGATCGTGCGTCCATCCGTCCGTACACACCAGCGCCAGCCTCATTTTCTCGTCCTCCTTATCAGTGTTCTCTCCTCCTCCCTCCGCCTTAATATGTGTCCTCGAGTCCGGCTCACGCGTGTGCATCCAGCATACACATTCCAGGAGGCATATATATGTGCGTCGATCGAACTACGCTATTTCTTTTGCCTCGGCACACGGCTTAAGTAAAGCCAGGCGGAGATAGCGACCTCCGTTGGAGATACGGCGCAGTTCAGGGCGACTGTAGGGTGAAACTAACCATATTCGTATGGCCACAAATGTCTGCTCCCCCACCCCCCACCCCGTGACCTTTCCCAGCGAAACACTGATCCTTATTTCTTGTTCTGTACGCTTCTTTTGCATTGTTGTGTTTTCTTGCTGCTGGCAATGTCTCCAGGATCCACGCAAGCATACACAGCCGCTGCCATTGCGATCGGCCCTGCGTATCTGGTCGCCGAATAACTTCTCTTCATATAAGGTGGTGTTTGTTTCTTTGCGTACTTCAGCCGGGAGTCCTTATCTTCGATTTTCTTTTTGCCTATTTGCTTGGTCGTCTGCGCTCGGTGATGTTGTGCATCGACGAGGATGCTAGAAGTAAGTAGGGGCAAGGAGATGGCAGCGCCGCCTATAGCTACCGCTACCACCGCCGAAGTAAAACAACTTGAAAAAAAGAAAAGTGGGTATCTGAAGCCGGGATCTTGGTGCACCGTGGATGCAGCTTAAGAGGGCCGCGCGGGCATTCCGACCACGTAAAACCCCCGCTGCGGCGCACGTCGGAGATTATACGAGCGCGCGAATGACGGAGTGAAGCATTACGCCGCTATCGTCGCGAGAGGGCGTCCCAAAGCATTACGCCGCTATCGCCGCGAGAGGGCGTCCCAGTGCATCGGCGGAAGGGGTTGAGCGACGCATATTTAGCGAAAATGAAGTTTTAAAAGAACGAACCCTTCGCACACCAGTGTTGTCGTCGTGCCTGGCGAGACCACGATCGCGCCACTGCTAACAAAAAAAAAACGAACTCTCCATACATTCTCTCTTCCGTTATTAGTAAGGGTCTGCAGACTTGATTTCATGTGTAGCATGCCAGGGCGTATTGATCAGCTGCCAGATCTGAAAACAGATCACGTGCTACGTGACGCCATGGGTGGCGTGAAAGTGTTCCAAACTGGCCGTCGTGGCTACGAGCGGCGCTGGCGAACACTCCCTGGATGTAGAAACACCCGATAAAATGGAGGGAAAAGCGACGATCGATGTAGCTCAATCCGTGGAGCGGCGGACACGTTCTTCAAAGTTTGTGGGTTCTGTTCTTACCTGTAACAGGTTGATTTTAATTTCCTTTCTATTCGTGTTATATAATTACAACACTGTGGTTAAATACTCCAAAATGCCAACTACATGCTTTTGTTGGCTTAACTGTCAATTAGTTTAATCATAGTATTGATGTCGATGTGCTTAAAAAAGTTGCATACTTTTCTAAGTACAACGGCTGTATGTGCAACGCCAGTGCTACTTGCTTCATAGGCAAAAAAGAAAGAAAAACACCTTACGCAAGCGTCATGTGACAGCAATGCCAATCGTGGTCGCAGTGTTGGCTATCAGTTTTTATAAGACTCTGATACCCCCCCCCCCCTCCTGGCTACGCTAATGGTTCGTGTGTGTGTACAGAGAAAACGTATATCATTCGGCGAGGTCGAACAAAAACCTGCATGGGAAACTGAAAGCCCTATACGAAGGACAAACATTTATCTCTTTAAAATCAAAACACTCTCGGCACTTAAGCGCTAAGTGCCAACGAAAGACCGCATCATTCTATAGAAAAATAGCGGAAAACGAAGGAAGAAATAAAGACAAAAATCTTCCCCATGCGCATCTTAAATGCGCTCGACATTGTAGCGAGTTAGGGCGAGGGACTCCAAATACTCTTTGGGGCGTCCACACTCAAAAAGAAAAAAAAAGGTTTTATAGGTTTAAAAAAAAACTTCTAAAGAATATGAAGAAAGGATAATAAAGCTTCTCTTTTTACAAGCGCCGATAATTAATCTCTAGCTGCCCCATTGATCAACGACGCGTACCAAGAGGTACCCGGAGAAGAAGACCCATCACCCCTATCGCGCATTCTCACGCTTCGTTCGGCCGCTCACGCAAACAAAAACAAGAAAAAACAGAAAAACAGAGGAAACAAAAACCTAGCCCAAGAAAGGCGTATCATTAAAGATCGGCCCGTGAGACGACCCACGCGTATACGCTCGTCTCGAATATTAAGGTATACGTAGCCCCGCGCGCGCTGCAGCTACAAACTTCCGCTCTGCAGCACTCCCGAAAGCTTCCCCGACGATGGCGCTGAAATTGCGGGTGAGGGCGTTTCGAAGACGCAAGTATACAGGGCTCTTCTAAAGGATTCGAACGGGGGTGAGGGAAGGGCGCTGGCGTACAGGGAGGGCGCTAATAAGCGACGACCCCCGCTGCATCGCGTCGCAGTCCGCCAGGAGGCGTTCTCCCTCCTCCCCCTCTGCATCCCATTCACTCTCTCGGAAAAGCCGCTAGGGGCGCTGCCTGCCTAGCACGCGCGCACGCTGCCTGGTTGATGCAAAAAAAAATAATGAAAAGAGTGGCAGCCACGAAGGTGCAGTCGGCGCAATTTCTATGCGACCGCTCAGCGGCGACAGATAATCGTTCACGACGAGGTGCTGCCAAGAGGCCGGGGCGTGTATAGAAGCAGCGGCAGTTAAGGACCAGAGGGTATACGGTGTACGGCCGCTACCGAGGAGTGCCCGGCTTAATTAGGTGCAGCGCTGTGACCGCTATACAATAAGTGTATACGCTGATTCCGCGTTCCTGTCGCGACGGATAGAACGAACCAAAGCATGGGTGGTTAAACTAATGCAGCTATTGTGCGTACTGGGCGTAAGTTACGGCTATCGCTTGGTAACACTCACACGGAAAATTCCTTCAGACGGAAGTGAACAACACAAATGAAGAACAGAAAGAGACGAGCCAACTGGATCCAGCAACCGGCTGTATTACTGCACTACTTCGTTAAATCTTCTGTTTGTCATTTTTGTTGCGATAGCAATTATACACGGATGCTTGAAATGTTTCTTCGGGTATAGCTTCCCTGCAACGCAAAGGAAGAAACTTTTTTTGTTCAACACTGCCGTCTGAGTTGGCCTTCCAGGGCATCAGAAGCAGCTTAGAGGTCTTTCGCGGTCTTATGAACGCGTTAAATGGGCGAGACCTCCTTCTGCGTGTACAAAATGTACTGGACTCCAAGTTTAGATTTAAAAAGGTACTTATTCGTTTAAATAATAAGCAGGTAGGCGTTGAATGACCACCGTACTTCGACGTCACAACGCCTAATGTGAGCGTGATATATCTCATATGCTATGTACGGTCACAGTAGGCATTATTATTATTATTATTATTATTATTATTATTATTATTATTATTATTATTATTATTATTATTATTATTATTATTATTATTATTATTGCGTGCCCCAGCATAAAGACCTCACTACTGTTCATGAAGGGGCATGGTTAAGTACATGAGTGGATACGAACTTTTTTTTACAATCTGCATTTTGAAGTCGTTCTGAGTTCATGCGTCTCGTGTATAGGCTTCCTCGGATAGGAAAGAAAAACGGAAAGGCGGTTCGAATTCAAACGATTGCATTCAAACTGAACAGCTAACAGCAAACTCTGCCCGTGGTCAATATAGTACAAACACGTTCAACTTCGTGCACGATCTTTGCGCGGTAATAGATGCCGTACAGCGAAGCCGTATATAGCTGGGCCTTCAAACGGCTCTTTTTGTGCATATGGTTTGCCAGTGAAGAAGCGGACGTAAATCCGTGCATTGTTGTCAGGGCTACGCGGAGCGATGAAGGGTGGTTGACCATATACGGTGCGTCGTATTAAGAAGGCCCGTTTCCCTTAACGTTTAATATACGGACTCATCACGGCAATTAACTTGCACCGCGTTATTGTGTCAACAAATTAGTCCCGACGTTGAGGTATCACTGTAGTTGGCGTTGAGTACGGTTTAATTAACTCAAACAATAGAGAAAAAATGGGTCCCGGCGTCACACCGCGATATGAGCGACCTTGCGAGGAGAGGTGTCGTCTGTCTTATCGCTGCTCTTATCGTAGTAATTTATCTTATCAGTCTTCTTTACATCGTCCTGCGTGCGCCTCTTCGGAAACAAACAGACAACAACGCGAAGTACGCATGAACCGATGTGTGCGAGTCCCCCGTTTGTTTACCGGTAAAATGGCCCGGAGGAAAGAAGTGCAAGTTTAAAGACCCGTTTTCTCTTCGTTAGACGCAATACGTAACTAGAACTAACCGACAATCATGAGACGGTACAAGGGCGCGTGAGCGAACACAGGCACAACATATGGTTCGGTCCAATTCCCTAATAACCTATCAGAAATAATTATTTTTATAGCAAAACTGCATACAGCTATAGGCGAAACCAGAATACGTCCGCCCCACGTACGCCGAAACTCCCGTATGCACCACACAATTCCGGCGATCCCCACCAACATTTCTAGAACTAGGTTCTAGAAACGTTCTATAGCCTAGTTCTAGAAGCCAGGTTCTAGAACTAGGTTCTAAAAACTAGGTTCCAGAACCTAGTTCTCGAAACGTTGATCTCCACTACCCAGCATGCACTGGTCCACTGAAAAGGACACACACGGCCGGCAAGCGCTCATTACGATTTCTGTCAGACGTCATGGACCTTTATTTAAGATGGAAAGCTGGTCTTCCTGCTACGCAGCATGAACAGCTAGTGGCACCTATAGTCACTTGCAGCAAACAACCCATTCAAGCGCGGATCGCTTGCGTTCAGGCATGGAAATGTAGAGTGGGCTCTCTTGATATAAACACGCATAATAGATAAGCCCATGCAAGCACGTAGAGTCGGCTCTCTTGATATAAACACGCATAGTAGATAAGCCCAGGCACGTTCCCGACCGTGTCTCCGCTTGGAACACGACAGGTGCTGCCATTTCTTCAGCGCGGAAAAGCACACTTGCGAATTACGAGAAGGGTCTATCGAGAAGGACTTGTGATGAGCCATCGGGATTAACCCACGATCTAAGAAGTATTACACTCTTTATAAGCTGCGTCCAGGCTTGCCACGTAATGAACCTCTTCGAAGAGACACGTTAAATCTCTTTTGGGTGTCCGACCTCTCCGACGAGAGCGTATACCGATCTCCAAAATACAGTCCGCGCGTCTCTTTGGCGATGGACATATACGTGGAAGTGAAGACCTGCTGAAAAGGGGGGAAAATTCACAGCACGGAGGCAATGATGATAAGTGGGTCGAAGCGTCCGTCTAGTCATTCTTGCTTCCGTCCGTCCACGCGTCCGTCTGTCTACTTGTCTGTCCGTCCGTGCGTACGTCTCTCCATCTAGTGAACACTCCAAGTACCGACATCTCACGTCATCATATATTCATCATATAGAAGTACCGGCATCCAGTGGATATTCCAAGGACTTTTCGAGAGGTGGCTACCTACTACTACTACTACTATTACTACTACTACTACTACGACGACGACGACGACTACTACAACTACTACTACTGCCACTACTCTTACTACTACTGCTCCTACTGTTACTACTGCTACTACTGTTACTACTACTGCTACAACCGTTACAACTATTACTACAACAACTACTACTACATACATCGCGGACGCACGACCCACGGCTCAAGGAGCTTTCACCCCTAAAAAGAGGGCGAAGATTAATTGATATGTGGGGTTTAACGTCCCAAAACCACGATATTATTATGAAAGACGCCGTAGCGGAAGACTCCGGAAATTTCGACCACCTGGGGTTCTTCAACGTGCACCCAAATCTGAGCACACGGGTCTACAACGTTTCCCCCTCCATCGGAAATGCAGCCGCCGCACCCGGGATTCGATCCCTCGACCTACGGGTCCGCAGCCGAGTGCCTTAGCCACTAGGCCACCGCGGCGGGACAAAGGCGCGAATTTGCACTAATATGCGCAAGACGAAATTACGAAAGTAGATGATTCTGATGACTAATACCCCTGTCGCACGGTGACATATAGTGTCAATTACAGCGAGTGTCATTCGTTCGTAACATTATTTGTTTGCCGACACATGGGTGAAGTAATACCGTTCGACGAAAATGAAATTTTCGGTCGAATGAGTTCCCGAAACACATTCGCATTCGATTGTGGACCGAATGCGTAGTGGACCGAATGCACAGTGCCCGATTGATATTCGTACTAGTTCGCTTTTGTTCTTTTTCCCCATTTCCACCGTCACCATTCCCACCGTCAATCCTTCCGTGTCCCCTTCAAAACCGAGAGAAACAGAATAGCAAGACCGCAGCTCCCAGCGCCAGGGCGTGTCGTTAGCATCACACAAACACCCAACTTCTGGTTTTCGCTTTGTTTTTTATTACATTTACGTACAGCCGTTCCAAAGCTATCCGTCACGTGCTGGCTGCACGGTTCACTACGTGCACAACAGCGCCGTGATGAAGAATCGGGCAGAGCCGCCCCTCATCTTCAACCCCTCCCTCGCAAGCCCCCTCGGCCAGCATTGGAATCACCCGCCTCTACGCAAAGAACAACAGCGCCAAGAATTCTCGGTGTGCGCGCGTGCGCGCAAAGCACTTTGCATGCCGTCGGCCTTTCTCGTCGCTTCAGATAGACAAGGATCCTTTTTTCCCCCTCTTTCTCTCTCTTATATACTTCGCTCGCATACACGAGCCATCATCCTATGCTTTTTTTTCACTCCCCACAAGAGCCGTGCGCGCCCATCCAAGTGCAACGACCGAACCCTCTCTCTCTCTCTCTCTCTCTCTCTCTCTCTCTCTCTCTCTCTCTCTCTCTCTCTCTCTCTCTCTCTCTCACACCCCTCTCCTTCTTACACTCAGATTCTCTCTCTCTCACTGTCAGCCCTCTCCTTCTTTCTTACACACACATGGCAGAGCAGTGCGTACAGCATGGAGGAAGGCGTACAGCAACAGTGGCTGCAGGCGAACTACGAAGAGGGCCCGACTCTACTTCGTCTGTGCCTGCGAGAGCACCGTCGTATGTACACGCGAACGCGTATACGGGGTGGCTACGGTGATTGGAGTTGAGAGGGGAAGATCGTCGACACTGCGTCTCCTTTCCATCGAATTCTCTCCCCCTTGCCAGTATGTACAGAGCTTCTCTCTCTTCCTCAATCACCTCCTCTACCTCCTTCGGATTCACCTCCTCTTCATCGTTTTCCGAGATGGATGCACGCGCACCGAAATGGCGTCAGACTATAGGTAGTCTTCTTCTCGTTCTTGTTGTTGGTGATCGTCTCGCGGCTCTTCCTCTTGCTTTAATGTTTGAAGCGCACGTATGCGACGGCCACTGCACCCATCTAACGTCGTCTCGGAGGAGGGAAAGAGGACGCGTCTCGACAATTCCGTGCTGTAGAGAGGAAATGGCAGAAATAGAGAACGCTTATAACCACGGACTAGACACGAGAGAAGTACACTCACCAAGTTTCTAGCGTTACGTCCCTTTGCAACCGACGCTTGCTTCAGAGGAAGATGTAACTCGGGGCTAATTAGTGGGCTTGTACTGACACACAGAGATGCGAAACGCAGAAGTGATTTTATCAGGTAACCAATGGATATATTCAAGCAAAATCCACAGATGCCTCATGTTACATGAACATTGACCGTCGGCGTCAGCACAAGTAACTGAAAAATTCATCACCAGATGGCACCACCATGACCGTCAGGTGCCACCACAATTTCTGCCGTCATGATGCCGTCACTGTATCACCACATACCGTGACTTCAAATATGACGTCATCCCATATGACACCATTGCTTGCGCAAAGGCTGGCCCGAATACGGAGGCCGTGCAAAAACCCGGTCACGTGCGGACAGCTTTCGGAGAAGGGCGGGGGAAAACCAATACATCGAATGAGAAGCAGACGCTTTCGCCTTGGACTTTTTTAAGACGATGTGTTTACAAAAACTTGTTAATGATTAAGAGTACTTTGTACTCTACTATGGGAGAGCAAAAATTCATCCCGTAAGCCTGACATTACATTCTCGGCATTTGTATCTTCAGAAAAAGTGGGTAACGATTGAGAATACAAGGTATTCTATTACGGGCGGGTTTAAAGCCGTCCCACGGGCCTCACATTTGATTACCATTTTCTTTTTTGAGGTGCTTGAACGCAGAAATTTTGGACTATTCTGCACCCGGCCAATGTTTAAGCACTTGTTGAGCACCCAGCCCTCTTGAACTGGTGGCTGCGTTCATACTCGTGAACATTGGCGATCAAAAAGCAAAGATTACGCGTATATGAGGCGCAACATCAATACGGGTGTATTAGGTGCCGACGATATGGTGCTGCCTATATTTTTTAAGGTATATGTGCTGGGCTGCTATACGCGAAAAAAAAACCCTTCCCGGAGGGATTCGTGAGCAAATGCGAATGTATTTCTTGCGCCGAGAGAGGATACCATTGCCGTCAGACATTCGCTTTCACCGACTTCTGCCATCGCCTTGAGAGGTGCCCAGCCAGCGAACGGTCGAGAGTGAAGAGCGAGCGGACGGGAGAGAGGGGCACCAGAGCTCTCGGCGTTGGCGTTTCACAACGGCGTCTCTAGCACACATTTCCGGAGGTTCTTGAGAGGCGCCCAGCCAGTGAACGGTAGAGCATGAGCGGATGGGAGAGCGGTGCACAGGGAGGAGAAAGCGAACGGCGAGGGAAGGAGTGGCGAAGCACTGCACTTTCCCTCTCCTACACTCTCACACCTCACGGTCCAGTTGCTATAGGGGGCGAGGATAAGCGCGCGCGCCCGCAGCTGGCACTATGGGAGAGGCAGTGAGAGCGGAGAGATAACACCTGCCGGCGCGCGGACAACGCTGGATGCCTGACATAAGCCGACTAAGAAATGCATTCGCATTTAAAAACTGAAGTCTAGTAACTGTGGAAACAGGATGCGTTGTTTAGGGCTTGGTATTTTTTTGTATTTTATGTTTGCGTTTATGCACAGTACCTTATTAGCAGGGATATCGCAGGAACAGGTATAATACATAAAAAAGCAACAATGCAAGATCAAATTAGCACCTTCTATTGCATAAAGCTGATGCACGAAAATAAATAAGAACTTCTATACTGTCTCCAAGACATCGAAACACTAGAATTCGTACAGTCATATTTAGGAGGTACAAATGGCTCCGGCCAAATTAATACAGAGCCCTACGTTTCGGGACCGAAGACTTGGTGGAACAACACAGGGAGATGCTTCCACAGTGACCAACGCAGTCACCCCATCAGGAAGAGGCCGAATCGGTCCCAAAACACCGGGCTCGCTACAAACTTGGCTGGAGCAAATTCAACCTCCTAAATCTTGCAGACCGCCAGACAGGCTTCTGTCAAAATGTTTACATTTAAGTATGACGTTATATAGGCTATACTAACGAATTTTACCGTTGTGACTCAAAATAGTGAACGAATGTGGTACGACGAATGCATTGTTAAAGTCTTGGAAAGATCCACGCGAAAAAAATGGGGGCACCACACCCAGCGAAACTAATGCGGAGGGCAGGACACCCTCTATCAGTGAAGGTCCAAGAAAAATAAAAAAGATAGTGATGCGGGCCACCTCATCAACTACATTGTATCCCGCTAGCATCCTTCCTCTTCCAAACGTTTTTCTTATTCTTTCGCTTTAGCCTCGAGTCCGCCTCTGATATAATACGCGAAGCGTACGCTGTCCTAGTTTCGCGGTTACTGCTTGCCTTTCCCCGCATTTGCTCACGCTTATATGTGTTCTATGGAGGGCGAGCTACTCGATAAAGGGGTACGTGTCACGCAGTCACCGCTTCGTCGCCCAAAATTTTCTCAAAGCAACAACGCCTGTACCTAGTTTCAGAACGGGCGGCCGTCATTACGCATCCATTTCTCTGCACGAGATGCGGCGCCATCGTCAGACTCGCTGACACATTTTGTGGGACTGTATAAGCACGACTAAAGCTCAGCAAATTGTTACACAACTGATATCATGCGGATTGAATCTCGCCAAATTTCCACTTAGCCCGGGTCAAAACGCTGGCTCACCAAGCTTCTACACAGCCGGACTCACCAGGACTGAATATTATTAAACCGTTTCGTGACTACAAGCCGGGGTCAAGGCTTATAGTCAAGGCTCACCAAACTTCTACTCAGCCGGGCTCAACTAGACTGAAGTTCACCAGATTTCTACTAAGCAGCAATCTTCCATTAAATGAGGCTCATCATCTTCTGCTAAACTGACATCATCTGGGATGAATTTCACCAAACTGCGACTCATCCGGGGTCGAGATGCACGCCGCTCCCCAAACTTCCCTTCGGCTGGGATCACCTGAAGTCTCACCAAATTTATACTCACCCGGGATCAGCCGGACTCAGTTTCACCAAATTCCTCCTCAACGAAGCAGAATCCGAAACAACCAAGCTCGCTGAAAGGCAGACACATATGTCGCTGTCAACACCAAGCTCGTAAAATTGCATTTGCCAGGCCCGCTGCGACAGGTAAGTGCGGAATTACTTTGCATCATTACGGCAAAGGTTCGATCTCCGGCATTGGTTACCGGCGCTTTTCAATTGAAGCGAAATTAAAGAAAAAGTTTTTCCTTCTCTTACATTTGGGCGCACGTTAAATACGAAGTTAATAGATAATCATCTGTTTCCTATCCACTATATAGCGTCTCTGGCAGCTGCAGGGTTGATTTTAACCTTTAGAGATTTCGTCGTACGAATACGGAGTACAAGCATGCGTGCGTCATTGCATTGGAGAAGGCAGCTGCCGAAACTGTCGAGCCACTCTTTCATTTGACATCCGCCGATCAGGCATGCTTTGCCTCGCACGTTCATCCCTGCGTATTTGAGCTTTCTTCTCGCATGACGACTCGTGGCCGTATGCACGCAAGCATATACGATAAGAGGGTTTCATCCGACCGAATAAATAAGAAAAGATCTCTGTGTACCTTGTATACACTTTTCCTCCATTGCGCCACTTTCTCCTAGCATTTTTCTGCAGTTGCCAGCGATTTCACGTGTAATAGCTACAAGTATAACATTGTCGGAGACACATAGATGATACGACCCTTAATTGCGCCCACGATCGTCGACGGTGTTCGCGCATGATCGCCGAGCACTGAGGCAACGATTCTCATCGTGCACTCAGGACGCGTACAAGGTCTCGAAGGGAGCGAACCTCAACGAAAAGGAAATCGCAAAGATGGAAACGTTGATGACGTCTGTAATGCTGAGCTGGATCGCATCGTCGAAGGTTGTGTGACGGGAGTTGAGCAAGAACTCTCGAAGAAAACGCACCTCCGTGTTGTTATTGACGTCACGTGGTCACGTGCCACGGAGGGTAAGAAAAAAAGTTTGAAGAGAGCATTCAGCAACGCGATTGAAGGATACCTATCGAAGCCTAACAAGTGATCGAAACGTCAGAGTGCACTGTAGGTATAGTAGCAAATTTAGTCGCGGTTTTATACTCGAACCTCGCTATAAGGCAAAAGTATACGTGTTACTCTTTTTTGGACATAATTGTAAGTGCTGTGGTTTTACGACATAAAACAAGTTATGATTCCAACCCCCGTATGATTCTAACTCAACGCTTCGCCTTCACTAGAGAAACCCGATTGGAGCGCCATCTCTAGGCACGGCAAGTCACTGCATATCAACGATAGTCCGCTGCGATTCTTGAGTAGCGCAGCGTCAATTTCAGCCGAGTGGTGGCGCAGTGCTCATCTCTGTCAAGTGAAGGGTGAAAGTCGAGTCGAGGAGCGTTTGTGAATAAGGGGGTAGAGAAGCTGTAGCTGAGTGTTCCGGAGCTAAATACACGAGCATCAACGAATTCCCCTCCACGTAAATGTGGCCGCCGCAGCCGTGATTGGGTCCCGCAACCTCTGAGTCAGCATGCAGTGGCGCACCATGCATAGCCTCTAGACTGCCGGACAGAGTTCACGTGTCCTCTTTATAGAGATGCGCTGCAAGTCAACAAGCGCGCGCGCGAGTGTGTGTGTGTGTGTGTGTGTGTGTGTGTGTGTGTGTGTGTGTGTGTGTGTGTGTGTGTGTGTGTGTGTGTGTGTGTGTGTGTGTGTGTGTGTGTGTGTGTGTGTGTGTGTGTGCGTGCGTGACGTCAGGGACAGACCCCTCCGGTTGCTTGGACAGCCATCAGCCTGTCGGTTGGTCATTCAGTCTGTCGGACGCTTGGTCGGTCAGTCAATTTAATTTGTCGGTTTGTTTATCGGTCATTCAGTCTGTCCATTGGTCTGCCAATCAGTTTTTCTGTCGGCCTGTCAGTCGGTAAGTTAAGTCTGTCAGACGGTACTCAGTCAGTCAATTAAGTATGTCAGTCGGCCCTATCGGTCGCTTAGTTCAGTAAGTCGGACGGTAGTCATTTAGTTAATTATGTTGGTTTTTCTATCAGTGAGTCGGTGTTTTGACTGGTCCGTCGGTCAATCAGTTAGTAGGTCGGCACATCAGTCAGTCAGTTCAGACAGCCTGTCACTCGGTCTGTCGATCGGCCTGTAATACCTGCATGCCTGTAGGTCGGTCTGACGGCCAATCGAACTGTCGTTCAGTCAGTGGTGTCGTGTCGTGTCGGTCGGTCAGTCAAATCGGCTGAGAGAAAAGTATAGGTAAATAAATACGTTACACATTTCAAACGTCTGCCCCGGCAGTACATCAATCGTAAGTATTGTCGGTCCACTTCACGTGGGGCTCTTTCCACGGCCATTTCGCGTCTCTTCCCCAACGCGTTCATTCACACTCCAGCGACTCAATTTCGCCCATCCCTTCCACCACGCTCGACGAACCTCGAACAGAAAAGCCGATCGATGTTCACCTTTATAATTATTCCCGAGGGAAGGCGCAGGCTATCGCAGCGCTCGTCGTCAAATGCCGAGACGGAGCCATTCGTCGCACGCCCGAGCTTCTTTCAATGGTGCGCTCTGTGGCTGGCCGTGCTTCACCAGAGGATTCGGACAGGTGCATCTCAGAAGGCGTCGACGAGCTCCTACGGGGTAAGCCTACCAGCGACTGCCTTCCGGTGCGGAAGACGACCAAGTTTCTTAGAGACAATGAACTTCGTGTCGTGCCGTCAGATAAGGAGGGTGGTTTCGCCGTTCTTCCTAATTGCTTGTACCTGGAAAAGGCGGTCACAGCTATCGAATCTGTTTTCAAATGTTGTACCGACATTCGTCTAGATAGGGTAAAAACGCAGGCCAGGGAAATGTGTCGTAAACTAGAGTTAAAAACAGTTAGCGCAGCACATTAGCAAAAGCGGCCGTATAGCGTCGCGAGTGACCGCTTTAGCGGGCGCCGTCCAGGCGCGACGGGCGCTCAAAAGAAATCTGGGACGCGTGCGAGAAACCAATCGCACGAGAAGTTGTGCGTTGTAAGAGGAGGTGATCCAGGAGTGAGGAGGAGGACGATGGAAATGAGGGGATGAAGATGCATCCACTTCGAGCATGGCAGCCGAAGGATATAATAGAAACCCCTATAGAGACAAGAGAGAGATAGAGAGAGAGAGAGGGGGGAGAGAGTGAAACCGGCAGCTGGTAGACGGGCAAGTCGGCATCCAGGCACATGCTCACGGACGGCAACAGGTCCTCCGTGGTGCTCACGTCATGCCGGCAACAGTCACCAAGCAGGAAAAGCACCCTCCCCCCAGCACCACCTCTTCGGTTTCTTTTTTCCGGCATCCCCCAAGGCCAGTGGGTGGTGTGAGAAGCGCGGCACACGCTCTGTGCTTCTGCTGCCGGGAATGCTTTTTTCCTGGTACATCTTTGTGCGGCGCGAGGTTTATATATATATACATGCCAGAACGGGACAGGTGGTGTAGGACCGGGTACGCCGGTGTTTCCGCAGTGCGGGAGAATGTACCGTGCACTTGTACATAATCTTCGGCTCTTCGGCTACACTAGAGGCGTGAAAATGGTAAACTCAAAGCCTAGTTTTCTTTGTTAGAAGCAATATTAATGAGAATTGGCAGATAATTATGCAAGGAAAAATATAAGGGATATTATTAGAAGTAATTGTAAGGTAAATGTGAAGAAAGAAAAGTGAATGAAAAGACAACTTGCCGTGGGCAGGATTCGAACCTGCGACCTTCGAATAACGCGTTCGACGATCTTCCAAGTGAGCTACTGCGGCGGCTATCCCTACATCCACTTTATAGGGTATGTATGTGTATTAAACGTGGGAGCGTCAGTCAGCGCCGCCTGTAGCCATTGCGGAGAGTGTAGGACACTGTTTTTTTTTCTTTTTTGCCTATTATATCGAACGCGTTATTCGGACGTCACATGCTTGGATCCTGCCCACGGCAAGTTATCTCTTCATACACTTTTCTTTGTTCACGTTTACATTACAATTACTTTAAATACTATCCCATATACATTCCTTTGGCATATATTGTCTGTCAGATCTCCTTATTATTGTTTCTCACAAAGAAGGCGTAGTATTTTACTGAACGTCACTATTTTGATGAAGATGTTCTACGTGTGAGATATGTGCTAGAAGGGAGGAAGAAAATATTCTGGCAATACCCACGTATTGCGGGAAACGATTTCATGCGAAACAGTCGTCAAGTTGCAGCTTGTGCAAGAATGATATTTAGCTCGGTGAGCAAGCGTTACGATGTGGATCGACATGTGTTTGAGCAAGTTTAATATTTGTGCGCATATCGTGGCTTGCCAGGCCTGTTGAGCGTGGAAATAATGGTATATGGCCCGACGTAACGACAGCACTATTTCATATATGTCCGTTATATTACAACGAAGTACACGCTATATCGTGCTACGATGTGCATAGCACTGTTGTCGGCGTATTCGAGCAACACTTCACCATACCTTGCGTAGTCAGTTGCCCGTCGCATTGCCCGTCAAAAGGCAGGCGGCGAACACTGCCACCATTGTATTCAGGGTTTCCCCGACGCAACGCTTGTAGCGTATAGTTACGCGACAAAGTTCTAAGCACTGGCACGGCACTGGGGCGACTGTTACGCGCAATTCTTTTTTATTTTTATTTTATTATTTTATTATTTTTTATTTTTATTTTAATTTATTTTTGATCCATCGGGATTTCGCACCCACCAAAACCAACGCTGGCACCAGATGTTTTTTTTTTGTTTTTTTTTTTGCGCAAGGACTTTGTTGCAAACACGGCTCAACGAAATCCTTTGTCCATAAGGTACGCGTTGGTAGCCCTCAGGTTCACATTCCGATAATAAGACTTTCGCTGATAGCCCTTGTCCCACGGGTTCTTATGACGGCCAAAAAATAAGCGAAGCTCACCAGAGCCGTATAGGCAAAATTGTTTTCGGAAGGGGGGGGGGAGGACGAGTGTAGTCTGCGACGCCCTGGCTACACCACCGAGTCTCACCCAGCAAGTATCGCAAAGAATTTTCCCTCGGTCCTGCTCCCTCAGGTTGAAGCTCAGGCTTATAGATCACTCGGACTCAAACGAAAGCCGGGCTAAGTAGAACTCTGAGTCCGATGATCAGAATTCTACTCTAATGGGCTCACTTGCACTCATACTATAGCGGAGGGTTATCGAACTCAGTATCACCAAATTCTAAAGCTCATCCGGGCCTCACTCGGGATCAAACGCAACCCGGGCTTTATAGCTAACTCAATTTTATAACAAACGGGCTAATACTCACTCAGTATCAAATCGCGGTCTGTCAAACTCGGTTGCATTCCCGTTATGCTCAGCCGGACTCGGAGTCAAGGGTCAATATCAACACGAGTCTTATAGTGAGTCGGCTCAGTATAGAGCTCGCGGCCTGTTCTAAATAGGCGCTATGCACTGGCGTGTCTTCGGCAGGGGGGGGGGGGGGGTACACTTTTTTATTTGTGCAGCTGTGTATACGCTGACACGCTCCCATACAAACAAGCACGAACCAACAGAAGGCGACAATAAACCTCCTCCCCCATCTATGAAAAAAATCTCTGGCTACCCATCTGATGCCCTAACGTTCACAGCGTAAACTCGGAAGCGGTGCACTTCGAGTACGAACACATATTCACACACATGTTCACACAAGCGCCTCCCCACCCAGACCGTGACGTGAGGGTCCGAAGTGTTCACGCTCGCTACGATAAACTTGCCCCACTATGTGAAATTCAGGCCAAAGCGTTCGACAAACCTTTTACCGCCAGTGTTTGCAGAAGGCCCCGAAGGTGTTCAGAGACATCATTAAGAGCTGGAAAGAGAAAAAAAAATATCGAGTAAGACTTGCACAGAAGTAAACGGCTGTTTGCAGTGGCGACGAAGCGTGAGCAAGTTATAATGGCCCCTCTCGCACTGCACATTTCGAGTCACGCTTCATCCGATATCGAGGGCGTTTTCGGCGACGAATGGCCGCGACAGCAAAGTTTTTCAGTGCGTAAAGACGAAAAGTTAACAACGCAGTTGCCTGCGAGGTCGGTAATTTACAGTGACGATTGTACATGCGTCTCGACTATCGAATCTCACCGCGGTTTACAGAAAATGCAGACGTGCGTCGAATGAAACTCGATATTAACGCGATAGCGTTAAAGAGCTCGTTTCGCGGAATTACTGGCGTCAGCTGCATTGACCTGAGCAAAAAAAAAAAGATCGATAAATATAATAAACAACAAAAATATTCGGTTTAAGTGAGTTGCGTGGTCAATAGATATTCCACCAGAAAGCTACTTGACAAAAAAATCACTACGTGAATATCATGCACTGGGAGGATGATCAAGTCTCCCTGACGCATGTAATATCGTCCGACAGAAGCGATAAAATCGCGCTAGGCGTCAAAACATGTCGATTGCGCTACAAGCTGCAGTGTTTTGAAGACCCACCAAAAGAATTTTTCCCCATCGCCAGCAGCCCCAGAAGCACCAACAAAGTGAGCAGCGCGTTGTTGAAGTTGAGGCCTTGCCGACTGCCCAGGTGTCACTTGCGTCCAGGCAGTCTGTCAACAACCCGGTCTTCTCGAAGAGCTGCAGTTGGAGGGAACCGGACTGAAGGGCCGATGACGAGAGGTTTATTTACATTTTGTCACAGAAAGAGAATTCGAAAGAGGAATGCTCCTCTTATAGGGCATTCACCTGCTTCTTTCTCTCCTTTCGCAGTCTCTAGACGTCAGGTTTAGGGAAATGAGACGATGTTTCCATCCAATCAGTTCGCCACTTTTTAGGGTCCTTTTGTCTGCACCAGCCAACACACACACACACACACACACACACACACACACACACACACACACACACACACACACACACACACACACGTCGACCTGCTCATTCCTGAGAAGCTAACTAGTTTATTTATTACAGTTTGATGCCGCACTCACTAGGTTTTACCCATGTTATTTTTTTAACTAATTGGCTTTTTCAAAAAAATAAAAATTTGGGAAGTTTCCCCTCTTCATTTATGTTAGATCGGCTTAAGCCCGTTATACCTTCTGGTGGTACGGGCTCGGGCTACCCCCTTTTCCTTTTAGTTATTTTTACATATAGGGGGCGGGAAAAAAACACACACATACTGTTCCGGCGACACTGTCACACTCGGGGAATCATGCCGCCAGCAAACGGCATGTGATGAGTTCGTCGTGTCACCGCTCGGGCCGACCTCCCATGCTGTCGAACGGTGGTCGCAGGCCAGGCAACTTCTGTGCCTGGATATGTGGCAATTATATGAGCGTCAACAGCCTATCAGCTGCAGAGGCGCTCAGCGTGCTCGTCTGAGATCAGTCTTCGGCGGAAACTCGGCGTCGCGGCCTTTCTTCCTGCGGCACATATGCGCCACGTGTGTATACCATCCCTTAGAAGTGTGGCAGCTTGGGCTAGTTGGTATGGTATGCCGATAGTTATAGCGCGAGAACAAAACGACGACACAGAGACAAGAAGGACACGCTCGTGTCTTTCGTGCCCTTCTTGTCTCCTCTGTGTCGTCGCTTTGTTCTCGCGCTGTAACTATCGACATGCCATCCCCGCGCGGGCGACAGCAGTGTTCCGTATAGAGTAATTGCACCCACGCAATTAGCCGTAACCGCCCTCTCTCCTACACCCCCTCCCGACAATGGCTGCAAACCCTAATCGCTCGAACTTTGTAGTATGGCAATGGAACTGCAGGGGGTTCCGCAAAAAGAAAGCGACTCTTCAACAATATTTGGCCTCCTGCCCCAAACCCCCTGCAGTCATTGCCCTACAAGAGACCCACGGAAACATAACTTTTCCCGGTTACAGTGTACACCAAACTAAATCTCTAAATTCTCCCGATACTGCAATATTAACGCAAAAACATTTGACGGTAACTCACTCTAATTTCGACGGCATCGATGTGGAGCACAACTTTTTGGAGGTCCTTCCTTGTAAAACTCAAGAGTCGCCTTTATACGTATTAAACGTCTATAGTAGGCCACAGGCGAAACACCATCGCTTCAATATTCTCTTTGCCCGAGCCATTGCGGCCGCGAAACATCACCCCTCTCCTAATACTTGGTGATTTTAATGCACCAAATCAAGTATGGGGCCACTCTGTTTCTACACCCAAGGGTAGGGCTTTATGGGTTCACATACAGGATCACCGCCTCACCCTCCACAACAATATAGACATGCCCACTAGATTAGGTAATAGTGTAGCTAAAGATACATCTCCCGATCTTACACTCAGCCATCGCGTTCACTTTGTCACATGGACCAACCTGAACATTAACTTCGGTAGTGACCACTACATTATTCAAACTACCATACACTTCCGACACAAACCTTTAGCTCCCAAGCGCCTGAGCCTTATTAACTGGAACAAGTTTCGCGAGGCCCGTCATTGCTCGGCGCCTACTGAGATAGATGATATCTCGGAATGGGTACAGCAATTGCACACTGACACAAAAACGCATACCACCATGTTACCACCTGATACGCCTTTTACAATAGTTGACACCCGACTTCTTCACATGTGGGAAGCTAAGCAATCTCTCCTCAAACGCTGGAAGAAGAGGCGACACAATCGCCGACTGAGACTGAGAATTGCGAGACTCGATTTGCAAATCCAGGACTATGCCATACAGCTTGCTTGTCAACAATGGACCCAGAAATGCGAAAGCATGCATGGCCACCTAGACAGCAAGATGACATGGCAGCTCCTGCGGCATTTATTAGACCCTACCATATCACGTACCGCAAATAATCATCACATTAACAAACTACTTCACTCGCACAAAGGTAACTTAAACACTCTTTTTAATGATCTTCGCGACAAACACCTACCCAGCGCGTATCGATACGATGCACCTGAATATATCGGACAACCAAATGATGATCTCAGTAGCCCCATAACGGAGGCTGAGGTTAGACACGCGCTTGCGAACCTTCGCACCTCATCTGCACCAGGCCCTGACCTCGTCAATAATAAACTTCTCCGCAACTTAGATGAAAACTCAATTATAGCCCTCACTAAATTTTTAACCACTGCTTCGACACTTCTACCTTGCCGGCTGCGTGGAAGGACGCCAGAGTTATTTTCATACCAAAACCTGGTAAGCCCATAAACACAGCCAACCTACGTCCGATTTCCCTCACTTCATGCATCGGAAAAACACTTGAACATGTAATCCTCAACCGCCTTAGCAACTTTATAGAAGAACACAACTTATACCCTCACGAAATGATAGGCTTCCGTAAATCCCTTTCCAGCCAAGATGTCATGCTTCGACTGAAGCATGACATCATTATCCCTAACTCTAGCCTCGATACTCAAGCAATTCTCAGTCTCGATCTCCATGGGGCTTTTAACAACGTCAGCCACACTGCCATATTGAGTGAACTGAGCGCTATAGGCGTTGGTAAAAAGATTCATGATTACATATCTGCGTTCCTTTCGAACCGTACGGCAACTATTTACATTGGGTCTGAACACTCTTGTTCTTACTCCTTGGGGAGTTTCGGCACACCTCAAGGATCAGTGTTATCACCTTTCCTTTTAACATCGCGATGATGCCGCTGGCTCGAACGCTGAGATCCATATCAGATCTCAAATTTTCACTTTATGCAGATGATATTACCCTCTGGATGACAGGCAGCTCCGATGGTCACATTCAGGAAACTCTGCAGACTGCTGCTGACAGGGTGGTGGTTTGTGCGGGTAACATGAATCTGACCTGTTCACCCACTAAATCTGAACTGCTCCTCCTTCCTGCCCATCGGGGCTCTGAAAAGCACATCTCTGATATACAAATAACACTGAACAATACACCCGTGCCTAAAGTTGACAGACTCAGGGTGCTTGGACTACACATACAACGAAATCGACTAAACACACACACCATTAAAGCACTTCAAACAACTGTGGACCACACTCTACGCCTTATAGGCAGGATATCTAATAAGCATGGCGGGCTACGAGAGGCAGAGCTCCTCCGCCTCATCCAAGCCTTCGTCCTCAATAAAGTGACTTATTCTCTCCCTTATCTGTTCCTTCTGAGAAGAGAACAAAATAACGTGGACACTTTGTTACGCAAATCTACAAATTCGCTCTCGGAGTCCCCATTCGAACGTCCACCGCACGGCTCATGGAGACAGGCACATTGAACACCTTAACTGAACTTATTGAAGCACACTTAACTTCACAATATGCTCGTCTTTCCAACACACAGACCGGAAGATACATACTCGATACCCTCAGTATCAGGCCAACTCCAACCACTAACGCCAAACACACTATTCCGCGTGAAATACACAAGAATCTACACATTCCGCCGCTCCCTAAAAACATGCACCCTGTGCACCACGAGCAACGTCGACGACAGCGTGCAAAAACTCTCGAAAAACGATTTTCTACTTCTAAAGAAGTGCTCTACGTTGACGCTGCCGAATACAGTACCCGTCCTTTTTTCGCCCTCTCAGTTGTGAATTCGCTAGGTCAGATATCTGCTGCTGCTTCTATTTCTGCTTCCTCTTCTGAGGAGGCGGAAGAAGCAGCCATAGCTCTGGCCCTTACAGTTCCAAATTATTCACTTATTATTAGTGATTCAAAAACTGCCATCTACAATTTTGGAGCGGGTAGGGTGTCCAAAACAGCCCTCTCCCTCCTTTTGGCCCATCCCCCGCAACAAGACACGGCTTTAATATGGACTCCCGCGCACGCGGGCCTTGCCGGTAACGAGGCGGCTCACGCCAGCGCCCGAGGATTTACGTTCCGGGCGCAGGCACTGGAAGAGCCAGGCCCCGTTCGACAACGGCACCGTTTGCTGCGCGGGATCGCCTTTTAACATTTCACGACATCTGTAGTCACTACCGCCTTGGTCGTTTATCCTTACCGCCGCTAATGTCGAAATCCATACGAAGGCGCGAAGTACTGTGGCGACAGCTGCAGACTCACACCTTTCCTTCTCCTTACATTCTTCACCTCATGTACCCTTCTCTTTACCCGTCCTCCTCCTGTAAATATTGCTCCGCACAGAAAGCAAATCTTAATCATATCATGTGGGGGTGCCCTAAGCACCCCCCTCCACCGTCCCTTCGAAAACTAATTAGTAATGAGGAGCAGTGGGAGGCTGCCATGCGCAGCTTGAAACCCGACGTCCAGGAGGCCATCCTGGGTTGGGCAGAGAGGGTTGCGGAGGACTATCGAGCGTAGTAATCTCTCCTCATCTCTCTTCCATTGCACCTTTCCTTTACAAAGGAAAAATAAAGTTTATACCTACCTACCCTGCACCCACGCACATCCCAGTACACGACAGACAGCCGGGAATCATCGCGCCCTCCTCATCAACACTAAGTGAGTCGCGGCTGCCTTCCTTCCGGCGTCCGCAGCAAAGCGTGGCTCGCCGATCGCAAGTCCCCTTGCGGACGCATGGTGGGCCCTTCGCCGATTCGCAAACCGTGAAGAGTCACGGCAATGTGGCCACTTCTCAACTGTCCATGCATTCTGTTCTCGGATAGCTTCAAACCGCCTATGTTACGGGCAATGGCGTTCGTTTCCTTGTAGTCGGTTAATGAGCCCACACCGAAGACCGAAGCCAGGCCATCAATTGAGAAGCCCATGCAGGGGAGCCAATTACACTGTTGCGTGCCGCATATATATATATATATATATATATATATATATATATATATAAGAATAAAATCCTGACGAAGGCCGTGCCACGGCCGAAACAACGTAGAGTAAAGAATTAACAAATTTTCCTAAGTGTGCTCTTTTATTCTTAAATATATTTGCACCGGACCCACATATATTTCTTTTTTGAATCATTATATATATATATATATATATATATATATATATATATATATATATATATATATATATATATATATATATATTGACAGGAACTCGAAATGGACGACCCTTTACTCAGCCACAGCAGCCATTCACTTCTTCGCGCTCGTCTTCTGCCACCAACACAGCGATGCATTACCCCCTCCCCAAAGAAGAAAAAAAGAAGAAGCATCGCATAAATGCCACGGCTCCGAAAAACAAAGGAAGGTAGTAAAATATGTCTGTGTCCATTAAAAAGAAGAACGGACGAGATGAAAAATAAAGAAGCTAGAAAGAAATGTACAATTGTCTTGAAGGCTATTGCCACATCACAAAGTTCTTGACTTGCAGTCAACGCGAATAGTAAGGCTTCGTCCTGGAGACGTGAACCACATCCGAGGAGCGTGGTCTATAGACGAGAACCGTTGTGCGACGTGTCTGCTGGGACAACTTCGTAGTTCACTTCGCCGAGGCGATGAAGAACTCGGTAGGGTCCAAAGTACCGACATAACAACTTTTCTTTATAGCGCCCACATTGACGTATAGGTGTCCAACCCAGACTAGGTCACCGGTTTCGTATATTACTGCTCTGTGGTGAGTGTTGTAACGGCGAGCATCTTGGTTTTGGCGCGATAAAATGCGAAAGCGCGCCATCTGCCGGGCGTCTTCGGCACGCTGAAAAAATTATTATTATTCCTATTTCTATAGTGCCTATAGTGCGTACTTCAAAAACTTAGTGCATGAAACTTTTTCTCGATTTTGCTGAAATTGCGTGTGTGCGTTTTGTAGTGGGGTTACGGCTTTCAACCACTGAGCCATTGTGATAATCACATATGCTGACGCCCGTTGGAAATGCACGCTTGTACCGCTCATTATTATTGCAATATTTCATTTACATTGTGCAGAATGAATACAGGACGCGTGTGTGTTTGTGAAGCATGAAAGCTACTTTCGCTGCATTTCCAACCAAGCACGGGAAGTTCTTTTCACTGTTTCTGTAAGTAGGGGCATGGCCCAGTGGTAGAACATCGGCTTGCCACGCAAACGACCCCGGTTCGATCCCCAATTCAACCCAAACAACCCTGGTTCAGTCTCCCCATTATGCTCCGGAATTTTTCATCATTAATTTATTTCATTCGCATCATTCTCGATTTACGGTCACGCAGAGGATAGTGATTTTTCGCTCACAACCAATAACGCCAACACCAGAACTTCTCTTAAACGAGCTCTTTAACGCTATCGCGGTAATCATAAAATGGCTCAGGTGTAGCTTCCGAACCTAACGAGCTTAAAAATGTGCTTGACTTGATTGCGCAGAGGCAATGCACTCCGTGATTCATTAACACCTGATCCCGCGGTACCACAGTGGCGAGACTCCGAGTGAACGCCGCTATACGACACTTCTCCGTAATGGACCACGTCGCATGACGTCACGGCTGCCACACGCACTCTGGCAGCTCAAGGTCACTGCGACGCGATGAATGACCTTGGGAGACATCGCCTAGTAAGAGTTTTCAAAGCCGATAATGGCGCGGCGCTGAAAGCAACGCAACCAACGAGATCACGGCTTCAGGGAGGCTATATGTCGTCTTTCCGAGAAGCTAGAAATAGCACGCTACTAGGAGGTGACAAATCCTTTACGTGTAATTCTTTAGGGCAAATAATTATTGGTTGTACGCTGTCATTGACACGACATCCTTCTAAGTATGTTTTGATTATACTTGATTTTAATAGTTGCAGGTCCGACTTAGTGGTATAGTGATTACGTTGCTTGTGCTGATTCGAAGGTCACTGCTTCGATCGTGGCTGCAAGGGTAGACCATGTACAGTGTAATGCCAGCGCGCTTTACAGAACAGTGCATGGTCGAAATTTCTGGAGCCCTCCATTTCGCCATGCCTCACTTGCATATCGTGGCTTTGACGCGTAAGATCTCAAATACTCTTCTTGTTACAACTGTTATTTAATAGTTGCACCTTACGAGAGTTGTGGTCAGTAACGGTGAAATTTCTACTAAGAAGATGTGAGAATTTCTCCAACCGCACCTGCCTCAAAAATTACGCGACGTAATTAGATGACCGCGAACGAAAAAAAAAACAAACGAGAGGGACATCTTGGGTAACGACGCTGTAAAACCAGCGAACTGCGCCGAATTCCCCCGCTCCAACAACAAGCAGAATAATATACACGGTCGTGCATGCAAGCAAAACTCTCGCTTTCTACGACACTCGACTCGCCTTTGCGTGGTTCCGCAGAATTAGCGAAGCGAGGTAGATGAGAAAGAGCGGGGGAAAGCTGTGTTTCGGGTGGGGGGTGGCGCGGAAAAATAGAGAGAGGGAAGAGGGGGAGGGAGCAGTGGACAAGAGACCTGCTCCGCTGAACCCGACAGTGAAATAGCCAGGCGGTGTTCGTCCTTCCGTGGCCGTGCACGCATACCGACGGGGCCACCGGCGATTCGGGTCGCCGGACGCACGCCGGCGAGTGGCGGTCACAAGTGGCGGTCACAAGTGGCGGTCACAACAGCGACGCCCCAGCTGGCTTTGTCCTTAGGAAGGGCTTTGTGTTCCCGGCGGAGTGTGGGGATGTTGCTGACCAGAACGGTCCGACAAAATGCGCCTTCGCGTGCACAAGTCATTGTTCCCTCTGTTGCCACGGGCATTCTTTTCTTTGTTCGCCTCTTTGATTTTGGTTTCTTTTGTTAGTGCTTCGGTTTCTTTCTCGCAATTTACTCCGGACCGCGTTTCTTCCCGTTTACGACTTCGAAAGTTCTCACCGTTCCTTAATTCTTTCTCTTTTCTTGGTTTTTTTTACTATGTTGGTTCCTCTTCTACCACTTCACTTTCGTCTCTCGTGCATACTGTGTTTGTTCCGGCTTCCTTTTTTTTCCTTTCCTTCGTTCTTCTTTTGCTTTTGCTTTCTTTTCTTCTTTCTTTCTTCTTTCTTTCTTACGTTCAGTGGCGTGGCCGCCTATCACGGAGGATTTATACAGAGTGCGCGTGTCTAGTGGCCCATACCGAACGGACACTGCTTGCCTCTGTTAACTACAGATCAGCCAACGATAGCACGACGTTTAAGGAGTGACACAATTCTTACGTAACGACCTATAGGGGTCCAATCTTTTATTCTGAGAACTTACCAGGAATTCTTTCTGCGAACGTCGCGCGACCACGGCATATGTATCTTTAAAACGCGCACCTTTTATGAACAACCGAGGAGACTTGCCGTAGACTATAGACCAACGACATTCCCGCTCGGAGAGGGCAAAATTTCCGAGGACAATTAAACTAATGAAGTGCGAAGCCCACGGAACGATTTTGTGCTCTCCCATACAAGTATACCCTCAATCTTTAACCACTATTTTTCTGAACACACAGTTTCATCCACTGCGTAACACGATTAGTGAGAGTGTTCTTGTAGATTAAGGCTGCATATATTTGCAACTTCGAAGTACATGGGATGCCAGTTGGTGTATTCTGTGACGAGCTAAATATGTGCGCGTGTACTTTCTATATACTGCAAAGCAAACTCCTGCAAGCAGACTGCTCATTGCCGCTTTATGTTTCTTTGTTATTTGTTTGACATCGCTATATCCTCCTGACTTCCGGGTTGGATTTTGGCCCACCAAATTTCCTGAATCTTTCACAACTGGATGTGTAGATTACGAAGATAAAAGGTTAAGCTTATTATTTGCGTAATGTTTTTGGTTTTGGTATGGCGTGATGTCCAATTAATTGGACGCTGAAACCGAATCGAAGCGCTAAGTAGTGGGCCTGATGCAATACAAAACAAGGTTGCTAAAGAAAATTATGACAAATTCTAGAATAACTGCAAGTTAATATTCAACATTTAACAAATATTTAAAAAACTACACAAAAGGGGACCTTAATTTTCGCCGTTAAACTTCTATTACGCTGCTCTTTTGAACACCACCATGTTGTCTTCTTTGTTTCGGGATATCGTGGTGCAATTTCGACAAACTTTTATAGAGGGCACTAGTAGATGTCGAAAATATTGAAAAACTGGTGTTTGATGAACAAAACATGCTGAGATCTTTGTAGTTATGGAGTATTTGATGTCCAATATATTGGACAAATCGTCATAGCTGGAACTCAGGAGAGTATGTTTTCTTTTTTTTTACTTGTAGAATTACGTTTTTGGGTAACCACTTCTTTGTTTTTCTGCGCCGTACAACTCAAGGAAAAGGAGATGTCGAGAGGATATAAACTTCAACTTTGCAATGCAGACCAGCGAGGGCTGCTGAAAAGGGCCAGACTGTCAGCTAAGGCCCACGGCATCCTGGACTATATAGACGTCGCATACCGTGAACGGCAACGCCATCGGCACACCGCACTGAAAACAGTGTAGTCCGCCCCATCTTCTTCTTCGCAACAAGCAATTTACAGAGTATCCATTCGAGCAGACCTATAGACCAATCACCAACAGGGAAATCCTCACAGGAGCCAGTCCTCGCATCACCCTTGGTCTTACCACTATAGGTGTCACACCACGATGTCGCACTTCATATCCTCTTTCAGAATACGAAGGATATAAGCAGAATACGAAGCCTATACAAGGTGGACATGTCCTTTCAAATTAATTAAACAATCAAATTAATATGAAACAGCGCAGCCCATGATTTCTTCAAACGCACTTCCACAAATGCCAGCGTAACCTGCCGAAAGACCAACCGGCTCAATATACCAGTGAAACAAGCTTTACATTCCGAATCGACAGAGAGGCTATACACGCAAAACCTCACAAGTTCGAAAGTTTTCGCAAAATACAGTCAAACACATTTATAACAGACACCGACGTAACAGGCAGTTGGGTATAAGTGTGCCTACATTGAAATATAGGTTGATAATAACATGCATATACCCAGATATGGGTGCACGTTAAGGATCCCCAGGTGGTCGAAATTTCCGTAGTCCTCCACTATACGACGTCTCTCATAATCACATGGTGGGTTTGGGACGGTAAACCCCACATATCAATCAATAAAACGCATACAATGGTACCCAGCTTATAATAGACGGCTCCTGCAAATGACAAGAATTGCTGCTCGGTGCACGTCTCTTATAAAGGGGGTTCAACTACATACATGTCAACCGAATTTACATCACCTTCCTGGTACACTTCGACAGCAGCTCGTGCGTGCGTTTGTATTTGTGCTTGTGTACATACCCACGCTCAATGGAAAAAAAATTCGGGGGAAGCGGTTCGAACACACTGCCCCCTCCCCGGCTATACACCTGTGCACACCAATAACGCCATATCAAAGCAATTGACCTCCTTAACATCTCTTTCAGCCCCCTCAAGGTACCAGAGTTCACACAAGCACACATATAAACAAATCTTTGACATCTATAGAATGAATGATTGTTTATGCAGCGCCAAGGCAAACACGCGCCGATACTGTATACATGTATTCCGTGGCCTCCCACGCAATCGCCTTCCATCGCGCGCTTCCCGATTACGTTTCGACACGCTCGCCACCAGCGGCTGAACAGGCCGAGTTCGAGGCTTAAGTCGACTTCGTAAATCACCGCGAGTCCTCGAAGGTGCGCATGCGCGTTTCGATTCCTTAATATTCTCGTATCGAGGTCACAGCGACTGACTGACTGTACTATGCGGGGATGAGTGTAAATAAGTTACAAGGGACGCGGGTTCGAGTCATTAATTAGTCCGCACTGGCGGCTCTTCGGAACCATTGTGTATGCGGGCGAGCACAATGGCCGCGCGCAGGCG
>WOVY01003346.1:0-37500 GCA_013436015.1 Rhipicephalus annulatus | reverse complement strand
CTATTCCCGACATAACACTTGTATATGGGGTTTTCGTGCGCAGAAGTTTTCAAAAACCGGCATGGCACTGTTGTGGAATATGGGACTGCCACATAAAGGACCCAGGTTCGAACCCCGTTCTACCCTGTATATTTTTCTTTCTTATTTCGCCCGATAACGGTTACGGTCACGGGCGGCGGCGGAGGAACTCCGCGGCACCCTTGCTGTGATCTCGTAAAAGCGTTCGTTGTAAGAAAAAAAAAGACTGCTAATGCCGGCCACGACCTTACTGCTGCAGAAATGTGACACGCAGTAAAGCCGGACACTTGCACATGCATCCATGGATGCATACCTAATCAATTCCTTACATACATACATACATACATACATACATACATACATACATACATACATACATACATACATACATACATACATACATACATACATACATACATACATACATACATACATACATACATACATACATACATACATACATACATACATACGTCCGTCCGTCCGTCCGTCCGTTCGTCCGTCCGTCCGTCCGTCCATCCATCCATACATACACACACAAAGAGGAACGGAAGGGCACATAAAAAACGAAGGCTCGGGCAACTGAAGTACTTATTTTGTATTCCTTTATTTGTTACAGAGCAAGGCCCACAGGGAACCCTACCCGCACCAGCAACGGTGCACCCGGCAGTGCTCAGAGCAAAGTAACTACACACGGCCGCCATGCGTCGATCCAGAAAACGCACGGCCGAGGCCAAACACCGGCGCCTGCACGGAGGGCGTCGGCGACCTCGCGAGAAGAAGGCGATATTGGGAGGGGGTCGCCTTTTGTGTCTCTCGGTCGCGACTGAGTGGCCGCTGCCACGTTCCTATGCGCGCAGAGGCCGAATACCGTAGGCGCTCGTCTAAAGGCAGCACGTCGTTCCATTCGCATAGCGAGAGCCATCGCGTTTGCACACGCTTAGAAGGGCACACTCTAATAAAAAATTCCGCCATATCCACGAAGTGAATGATGATGAGTGGGCGAAGCTCCGGAGGTAAACCATGAATCCTCTGTACATTTTGCCCACTCGATTTTATTACATCGCTCCCTCTAGCGTACGTCGCCGCACTAAATCGAACGATTGCCTTCAACCAATGACACGCGCCATATGTGACATCATTCCTATTTTATAAGATCTCGCGTCTTTCATCAACTACAAGTAGCGCTTTCTAGTTTATAACATCTTGCATCTTTTCATCATCAGCTACAAGTACCACCATCTAGTAAACACTACAAGAACTAAACGAGAGGTGGCTACATACAGGAGACGGTACCGCCATCTAGTGAACACTGCAAGAACTAAACTAGAGGTGGCTACATACAGGGGACGGTACCGTCATCTAGTGAACACTGCAAGAACTAAACTAGAGGTGGCTACATACAGGGGACGCACAGCCCACGCCCTGAGGAGCTTCGCCCCTAAAAACAAAACAAGACGCCTCTCACTCATTTCACTCATTTCAATGTAACCTGCGTCCTGACATGCCACATATATGATTCTCTTTAAAGAGAGGTGTTAACTCTCTTTGGAGGTCACTTTATTCCCTTCACAGAGTCGTGGATACTAAGGGCGAGTCGACATGTCTCCCTAAAGGGACACTAGCGTGAAACGACGAGTTGGTTTAGATTGATAGCTTCCTCCCTGAAAACTCTAATGACATTAACTTCGCCGTCATATGTTTAGCAATAGAGGAGAAAATGAAGGTTATAATGCTTCATCTTTAAATGTTTCACTTGTTTAATTTATTTGTGTGTGTCTACGCATGTCATGTAAGGCTGCCTTACACTTAAATATGCATTGACAACCGAAGGAATAAAACATTTGATAGTTAGCGCTCGCGCGTGCCGTGCCTTTTCTACGTGGGGGTCTTGTGTGTCTGCGCTGTTAATTTTGGTTTGGGCACTTTTAAACTTCGCGCCAAAATCTCCGCGAGTTACGTCACGGATTGTAACGCGTATTGTTCGCATTTTGGCGACATTGGCTTAATGCAATTTCCTGAAACTTGGTGTGTTCAATTTCTGGCCCCTCTAAGAAGACAATGCACTTCATTTTTCGCCGATTAGGAGCTGCGTCGGCCATGGTAGACGACATCGAAATCTATGACGTCGTGGCGGCTGACGTATAGGAACTTCAACGTGGCGCCACCTCGCGAATTTTCCTTTTGTGAGTTTTCTTGGTTTCTGCGCGGCAAACGTTGGTACTGTGAAATAGTGAATTAATTAACACCAGAAAATCACTTTGGCCTATTTATTCGTTTAAAGAAACCCGCGAACTCTCTTTGCAGATCAAAATACTCTCGTCGTGACACCCAAAATGGAATTCACGTGACTCCGTAAAGAGAGTCATACACGTGCAAGTCATGACTGGTCGAAAATAAGTCACACGTGCTGTCCTGATTTTTTTTTAGTGCATTGGCAGCCTTTCGACGAAGAGGAACAAGAAGATGAACTCGGGCGTCATCTGAGCCACTGTAATAATGATACAATAAATGTGCAGAAGGGTGAATACCTGCGTTTCATTATCTATAACGATGTGACACCAATAAAGATTTGCTCAGATAACCAGAACAGACAACGAAGAAAAATATTGGTTGCCTTGCGAAGTTTGTTTCGTTTGCTCGCTTTACTTCAAGCATTTTCCGCGTATACAACTTGCCTAAGAAGGAAAGAACAGATGACTCTATGAATGCTCAAAATCTATCATATGCACTTATTCATTTAAAAAGATAATGATTAACACTTAACGATATGTAATGATAAAGGCTGGAGAGGCTTCGCAATACTAGCCACAGATAACTATAAGTACACAGAACAGCAGTCATCGTTAATATAGATTCAGTATAGCTTCAGTAATGACGAATCCAAAAAAAAAAACGCGGTTTCGCGTTGTGCCGATTTAGTATAAAAAAAAAACAAATTCGTAATATGATTCGGCAGCGTGTTTTTTTTCTTCTTGCCCATTACAAGTGGTGTCAAGTACAAAAGGCATCCTCCAAGTTCTCTTTGCAGTACATAGAACCAAAACAAACACTATTTCAGTTGCCCACGTTGACTGCCTACAATAATTGTCAGATGCGTAACACCTAAAGAATTGCTATAGCAGGGACACAAAAATGGCGGTTGAGAACGTGAGAAATACTCAGGTAGTGCAATTAAATGAGTAGATTTGCAGGCACGCTACATCTACACACCACGAATAAGTAGCTTTACTCTATTCGATGAGCCCTGACCAGCCAAATACATATCTATACGCGCTAACTTACTTCGAAGATCAAACTACTTCGAGGAGGTGGCGCGACCTTCCAAAAGAAAATTTTGTTAGCCAAGTGAAAAAAAAAAACGTGATGAGATTATGCCCACAAGCTGTGAATGTGTAGAAATCCTGTAGACGTCTTTAAAATACGTCTGCAGGTACTTCACAAGTTCATTTTCTATATGCAATACAGGTATAACAGTGCCATTATCTCTATATCTCTGCGAAACACATGACCACATCCACATCGCACGCACAAGGAGAGCGAAACAAAAATTTACAATTTATCAACGCCCCATCAAAAAAAGCTTATAGACGTCCGGCGCAGAAAGACAAACTCTATAGCCGTATAGGCGGCTTTTATCGCGAGATACTCGGAACTGCAGCAGCCGACGCGCGCCATTTATAAGAGAAGCTTTTGTATTCTATCGAGGCAAGGGGACAAGGGCGCGGAGGAGGGGGAGGGGGCAGTTGCGTTTTGTGATCCGCCCCACTGCCACAGCACGCGCAACGGGATCGAAAACCTCCTCGATTTCTTTTGTTGCGAGCGCCACACAAGTGGGTCGCTTTTGTGCGAAGCCCGGCGTCTCAAGAAACAGCCGCGTATAGTCAGAGATTGCTCTCTCTCTCTTCTTGCACGCGTAGGGCTCGCAATCCGATCGAGTGGCCACAACAGGTGCAGCGTCGGGCGCGAATTTCGGGCACGCGCCAATAACTATTTATTTGTTTGTTCGATCATTTATTTACTAGTATATTTTTTCCCGCCCTGTCCCCACTTCTGGTTTTCGAAGCCCGAACGGAAAATCTTTCAGTCTGTCCCAGGGTGAAGCTATTTTGTCGACTTCAAAGACCCCAGAGAGTCACTTTATACTCGTTTATACAGTCCCAAGAATGTATACACCGCCTATAGATGTATCGGCGTTGCAAGAATTGTTCAGGTGTCGGGTGTCGGTGGTTGCGGAGGAAACAGGTGTCAATAGAAACGAGACCGCCTGTTTTTTTTTTTTCCTTTCTGAAAAGAAATAAAAAAAGAAACTGTTAAAACGTGTTCTTTTGTCGTGTCACTCGCATAGTTGCCCTTACGAAAATCCCATATATGGACCTACATAATCAATCAATCAATCAGTTTATTATCACGTCATAAAGTATGTTACAGGGAGTAAACTATACAGAAGAGGGTGCCCAAAGTACAAGATTTCCCATATATGGCTACATCAGGAATTAGGTATATCAGGCTTTTCTTCTGTTTTTTTTTCTTTGTTTTTTTTTCTTTTTGCTCGCGTCCATGTAATCTTCTGTGCTATGCTGATATCAGGATGTTTCGTAGGAATGTATATATATATATTTTATTACACCGTATTTAGTATTGTAATGTTAGCTTATGGTCTTTCTTGTTATATACATCTTTGTCATTGTCCCACCTGCCTTGTATAGGGTTCACTGGCCTCGTCAAGCTGTCCATAAACAGCTTTTAGCCAGTGAACCTCTCTAGAACCTGTTTCTTTCTGGGAAAAAATAAATGATTTGATTTGATTTGATTTATATGAATGCCCCATATATGGGCCTTATATAACCCGATGACTAGTTCAATGAACATGTTACGGAAGGTTACCGAAATACGGCAACATCTGCTATTGCAGGTGACTGGTTCATGTATACTGTATTTCGCATTCATAGAGCTGGGAATCCACTTGAACATAGATATCTTGATGTACTTGTTTTATCCACTTGTTCATCGACCTGTGAACCTGCTTGAGCATCAACTCTTCATCGACTACATAAACTACAGAAATCTATCCGTTCTTCTACTCGATCACCAACATCGCAGCAACTTGTGCACCGACTTGTGTATTTTTTTATTTTTTTTTTTATTCATATACCCTAAGGGCCCATTTGGGCATTACATAGGGGGGGGGGTAGTTACAATAAAGCAACATAATACAACAATACAGCAGGGTTATGTTCACAAAAGAAATATTTACACAGAACACGCAAAAATAAAAAGGTAAATGCAGAAAGCAAAATCTCGGATCAAAGAAAACAAAGTAATACAACACTCAATAAAGCGTAAAACGAAGTTTGCGATAACTGATGTATTATTGGCACTAGAATAAACAAAAGAAAGCCACAAAATATCACAGTTCTACATTCCACAACTCCTTTAATTTGCTAACAAATATGTCGTGATCACGCACAGTTACAACATCTCTTGGTAGTTTATTCCAGTGATAAATTGCAAGAAACAATGGTGAGTCACGAAGGAAGTTAGTACGGGCTAACATGGGTTGCACTTTGTAAGCATGATCCACACGTGGAAAAATGCGATGAGCTGGTTTAATGTGTGAATGTAGGAAAGATGACTCACTGAAATAAAGCCTGTGGAAATGAGACAGTAGTGCGATAAGCCTACGTTTTTCTAGAGTAGGTAATTTCAATGAAGTTTTAATTGCTGTTATGCTGTATAGCCGAGAGTATTTTCCTGTGATAAAGCGGGCTGCTTTGTTTTGAATGGCCTCAAGTTTATGAATAAGGTATTGCTGGTTAGGATTCCAAATTAGGGCGGCGTATTCCATTTTTGAGCGAACTAAAGTTGTGTAAGCAAGAAGTTTGGTGGACTGGTTGGCAGAGTGCAAATTTCGTTTAATGAATCCTAGAGCTCTTAAAGCCTTACTGGCTATTGCCTCAACATGAGCATTCCATGAGAGGTTGTGTGTAAGATGAACGCCTAAGTATTTTATTGTGGTCACACTTTCGACTAGCCTATTGTTATCATATAAGAATGCAGCTCAGGTTTCGTAGTTCTTGTAAATTGAATGTACTTCGTTTTTGAAACATTAATTTCCATTTGCCATTGGTAGCACCAGCGGGTAATTTTGTCAATATCAGACTGCAGCGCACTCACATCAATATGGTTAGTAATTTGTCTGTAAATTACACAATCGTCTGCAAAAAGTCTGATTGAGGACGACAATTGGTTACTTATATCATTAACGTAAATTAGGAATAGGATGGGCCCCAGCACGGTACCCTGCGGAACACCTGATTTAACCTTTACTAATGGAGACAAGGTATTATTAACAAAAACAGACTGATAGCGATCAGACAAGAAGTTAGCAATCCATTTACAGATTTTAGGGTTGATGTTGAGGGCGCTCAGTTTCATATTTAGACGGTTATGGGGGACCTTGTCGAAGGCTTTGGCGAAATCTATAAATAGAGCATCAATGTCTGTTTTATTATGTATCGCTTCGTGAATATCGGTTATTAGTTCAAATAGTTGAGTTTCGCATGAAAGGCCGCGCCGGAAACCATGCTGACTTGGTAAGAAGAACTTGTTTTTAGTGAGATATGTCATAACTGCAGATGATATAATGTGCTCTAAAAGCTTACATGGTATGCTTGTTAGTGAAATTGGTCTATAGTTACAAAGCATAGAGGAGTTACCTGATTTAAAGATAGGAGTGATGTGGGCAATTTTCCAGGCGTCTGGTACGCTACCACTATCAATAGATTGCTGAAAAAGAGCAGCTAGAATGTGAGAAATTACAGGCTTTGTTATTTTTAGTATTTTAGTGCAGATGCCGTCCGGGCCAGGTGCTGAACTGTTTGGGAGCCTTTCAATAGCTCGTTCAATACCTTGATGTGAAATATTTAAATCGTCCATGACCGAATCTAGAGTCGTGAAATTAAGTTCAGATGGAACGGGATTTTCTTCTGTAAATACTGAACCAAAAAAATCATTTAGTTCCGTTGCAACACATGATGGCGAAAGAAGTACACCATCTTTGGAAATAGACACTTGTGATGACGAAGATGGTTTGGGGTTGATTACCTTCCAAAACTTTTTTGTATTTTCCCTTAAGAGCGTGTTTATATCATTGTTAAAGAATTTGTCTTTGGCTGCTTCGATTACTGTTTTACATTGTTTGGATTGTTCACGGTAACGTTCCCAATCACTATCGGACCCAGACTGCTTTGCTTTCGAGTAAAGTCTTTTTTTTTTATTTATGCAGCGTTTGACATGCAAGTTGAACCAAGCGCTCTGAGTTGACGCTATCACTTCAATTTTAGGGATATACTTTTCCTTTAGTTCGGTGAGCTGAGACTGTACGAGATGCCAGTTTTCATTAGTTGTGCGCAGTGACAAGGTGCGCAAAAATTCTAAAGAAAAAGACGACAGCTGATTTATAATCATATCAACGTTAGCCCGCGTGTAGTTGTAGATTGTTTTCCTTGGATTTTCTGGCTTTTCGTTCTCCAAGGTATATTCACAATGAAGCACATTGTGATCACTGATATTATCTAAAACATTCACAAGTACATGATCGGGCTTGGTAGTCAATACAAGGTCTAGAATAGCATCACCGCGAGTCGGCAGGGCTACCATCTGTGTCAAATTGAACAAAGCAAGTACCTCAAGAAATTCCTGACGGTCAGACCTTCCTGCACCGCCTTCGGGTGTACACGTCCGCCAGTTTATGCCTGGGTGATTAAAATCACCTGCCAAAAATATAGGGGACCGGGGATAATTGCATTGTATGAGGCTGAGCGAATCATTCAGTTTTTCATTAAAGTCGGCTGGCGAGTTTGGCGGACGGTAACATACTCCGACAGCACAAGTTACAAATGACGATAACTGTAGTGATAATGACGATAACTAAAGCACGTCGTCTTTATGGTATATACGGATTCGCCTTCGCTGACCGGCGTGCTATACGATAACAAAGATGAATGTAAACAGGCGGAAGTGAAAGATTTACCACCATTGCTATGTTACCTTTCTAAAGAGTGCGCAAGCGTAATCTTGGGAACGGGACTTCAGCCCTTACATTCGTGAAGATGGTATGTTGCGAATTCAAGTAATTTGCATACTTATATATTCTCCCAGTAAGAATTTCTCCTCCTAGTTTAGCCTATTTACCCGTTTTAGGATGAGTAAGTGACAACCGTTTGTAAAGACTGCCGCCGTTTGGTGCAGAGCTAAAGTGAAGGAGACAAAAGGTGCGCGTTCCCTAATGCAAAACGATGCAATGGACAAAGCCATTTATTTATTAGATGCCTAGAGTCTTATACTCCAACTCAATCCGGTGTGCGGCGTGACCACCCTTACTGCGCATGCGTGTCCCTCCCCTTCTCTCGCCTCACAAGACCAACGCATGTAGCATCTGCAAGTCTACGCTGCCTTACCCTCTCTCTCTCCTCAAGGCATCCCTCCCAGCGGCGTTTAGACACCCATTAGACATGCGCGTTCCCTCTCCCTCATACCTCCTACGCTCCCCCCACTCTCTCTCATCGCAACGCCGACGCACGTAGCGTCTGCTGGCGTGTTTCTTGGTCATGCCGCGAATATATGCACCAGATCTTGGCCTCCAAGATAGTACCGGGGGGAGATTTCTCCTGTGCGTTGTTGAACAATTGCAACGATTGGCATGTTCCTGTAGTAAACATTGGTCCATCACCCCGTGCTTTGCGTCTCCCTAGGTTTCTGCCCTGCGCAACGCCGCGATGAGCGCCATCGTCAACGCCGCCGCCAGTGTAAGCGTTAGCGCCATCTGCTTCGCATCTACGCACGGTTCCCTTTAACAATATAGGGTGTATTTTTTTTTGCACTGTACTGATTCTTGGTTTCCCCCCCCCCCCCTAGTGTTCTATTGACGCCAAGATGTATGCCATGATGTGTCAAATTCTGACAACACGTGACGTCATCAGATGTGTTCTATTGACGCCAAGATGTATGCCATGATGTGTCAAATTCTGACAACACGTGACGTCATCAGATGTGTCACGTGATGGCGCCATGGCGTGATGTCATCCTGGACGTCGCGGCGGTTTATGAACGGGGCCCTGAGAGGAGACTTGCGGGCACCGCATGGTCTCGAGATAGTCTCGCTGACGGGAGCGCCAATATATAGCCGCTTAAGGGCTCTCGCCGCAAAACAAAAGTTTCTCTTGCGTCAGTATATAAGCCTTCGACGAATCCCAATAACCACTACTCCCAAGAAAAAAAGGTTTGGTAATGCATAGAAATGCACGCGAGACGAGTATACAGGAGAAACGATGTTGGACAGCCGTCAGTCGGTTACACTTGCTAAGCGAAAAGCCAACGCTGCAAGACGCGACAATAGAAGGCTGCACGTCATGCGCCACTGACAGGTGTAGAAATACGTGCGACCGCCAGCCCGACGTCTACTATTCTATACGATATACGCGCACATTGTTATAAGGCAAGTGAATAGCCAATGCAGGCTGCGGAGCTTTCGCTAACGACTGTATACATGTACCGTATTGTCGCGCGTTAGACGGGTCGGCACACATTGGCCCACGCAAAGACATTATAACCGACAAATGAATCATCGCCAGCGCAATTTTCTTTTTCTATAGTGCCAGTCGATGTAAAACTCCGTCTTTTACAGCATCCTGTAACTGACGCGGCTTCGTACTACCTCCAGCATCGGAGACATTGTAAGCTTACTACACTTCCCACGGTTTTCCTCTGCCTCCGTGATCGATAAGCTTTTGACCAATAAGCGACGATGTCGTGCGAAGACGTCATCGTGACGCCTGAAATCGCGGTGAACCGTAAAATCATTATGACGCTCGGCTCAATATCACGTTCGTGACATGAATACTTTGTTTACTTGGTTCGATACTTGGTTTACTTTCGTACAACAGTATGCGAGTAAATACGGTAGTTACAGCTATAAAAAAAATGCCTCAACTGACGGCAAATCGAATTCGTCGGTCGTAGGCATCAACGAATTTCAACAAACAGAATGTGGATGGAATCGACTCACAACGATATCGACTTCAAAGCGTTCGAAACGGCCGCTATAGACGTCTTGAGACACCCGTAACACGACAAAGCTGCAAACTGCAGGTACAAAATATCCCCAAAAAGTCTCGCGAAAACTTCTTCAGGACGTCCTCATAAACGCTATGTGGCGATCCTCAACGAGTATGGTTAATCTTGTGATGACATCCTTTATACACCCAGTGTATACTCGTGTGCTCTATGCGCTATATGCTTCGTGTCTCATAAAGGAACGAATACACAGGGCCTTCAGCTCCTACATGCGGCCCCTGCCCATTAACTAACTGGCTTCGCTAATGGTATGCCCAGCTTCAGAATTGGTTGGAACCTATAGTATCACAGGGGTACTTTTATATTAACACATTTGTTGGAGTGTAGGCAATGATGAAACTTTTAAAACGTTAGGTCCACGTTAGCTGGGGTACTATATAACCATGTGAAATCAGGCCTTCCGTCTGACTGCGGTTATAGTTGCGGTTGGTACGCAGAACGCCGCAAAATGAGACACAGCTTAACCGCAGTGTAACGCCAACTGCTTTACACGAAGGGCGTTGCCTGCACACGTAGACAGCGTTAGACTCAGATAAAGCGCATTTATTTACCTCCCTTTCTTTTTTTTCGTTCATTATTTTTTTTTCTCCATTACGCAACGCCGCTTAGTATAGCCGTCACCCCCGGAAAATCTTTTCAGGCCTGCGCCCAGCAATCTGACGTCATTTCCGGCCGGCCGACTCTCGGGGAAGCGGCAGCGAGCGCAGCGCGGGCGGCGGTGGTGACGGTTCGGCGGCGTGGTGTTGACGGTGTTTAGCGTTTGTTGCTTTCCGTTGTTGTTTTGCGGCAATTTCGTTTCCGTGCGTGATACTGGAGTGATGTGACAATGCCGAATAAGTGTTGTGTACCCGGATGCACCGGCAACTACAAAACAGGAAAGAAGATACAAGTGTTTTCCTTCCCTAAAGACGCCGACGCTCTCAAACAATGGCTACGCGCCATTCCTAGGAAGGACTTCGTGCCGACTTGGTGCACTAAGGTAAGAATTTGAGATGCTCCTGTTCTTAGCTTGTCGTTGCTTGTTCGGGTAGAAATCACCTATGATGGGAAATACTTGAGCGTGTGGCCGCTGGGCCTCGCGAAGCGCTGACGCCAGCAGTTGATGAGAATCGCCCAGAAAGGCACGTTCGCAGCAAGGATGGTCAACTGCGCTTTGTTCACTAACAGTGCCGTGGTGTCGTCTGTCGTCCATTCTTGCAAGCTCTCGGTGGAAGCGCTTCGTGGAGTGCGGTGACATCACGCTCCCGTGTTTCCTTTCATGTTGCTTGTACCGCTTAGCGCAGCGCTTTTATTAGATGCTTGCGAAACGTAGGTAGACTTTGTTTTAGCTACACGGACTGTAAACACGGTCATGCGAACGGGAGCGCATTTTTTTCTTTTGAGAAGTGGCGTCTCAGACGTTCTTGAAACGTTTGTGCAGGTGTGCGCGGATCATTTCGACGCTTCATGCATCGAGAAGACGACATCGTACACGGATCCAAGGACTGGGAGAGTTATTGAAGTTGCACTCCCAGTACCACGGTTGCGTCCTGGATCTGTCCCAACGGTATTTCCCGGCTGTCCGTCCTACCTTTCAGTACGAGACAAGAGCACGAGCGAAACCCCTGACGCCAAGAGGAGCCGACAAGAAGCCTCCCAACTCGCCCGTGCTGTAGAAGAGTCGCTGGCGTCATATGAAGCGGAGCAAGAACGAGACCGGTTTTCGTCCCTCGAAGAACTAAGGGCTCGCCTGCAAGGGGTGTCAGTGTCTCCGAAGTGGACTGTGATTCATAAAGAAGAGTGCTCCATGTTTTTGAACATTATCGACTATCGTGAACCTTGTTTGAATGCGTCATTGACCGTGTTTGCAAACCTTGAAGTCTTTGCCTGCTATCAAGGTTCACCAATCAAGAACCTTGGTAGCGCTGTTGTACCAGACTCAGTTCAAAAAGTAAGTTCCTTGTTGGAAATTTTGAACAAACTGTCGATGCTGTCTGAGGAGCGCTGCACTTATCGCCACCTGGCTCAAGCAATACATTCCCTTCTGGACAAATTGGAAGCCAGCATTGATGAAGGCAAGAAAGAGACGGTGAACTTTATGAAGGAGCAGCTACTACTCCTTTCTGCAAAGCGCATTCAGTATAGCGCACAGGTGATGGTCTTTGCATGCATCTTGCGTACAATATCACCACATGCCTACAAGTTCCTGAGAAGCACAGGTGCACTAACTTTGCCCCACCCAAGCACTATTAGAAATGTGTGCTCGTCTATTCAAATGTGCCCACAAGTTGATTCTTCTGACGACACTTTCCTTCAGTATGTGTCTCAGAGATTCAAACATCTGCAGGCACATGAACACACTGTGACGCTGATGCTTGACGAGATTTATATCAAACCTTGTTTAGATTACAAAGGTGGGAACATATGTGGTGCAGCAGTTAACTCCAACGAAGCGGCCACATCGGTGCACGTGTTTATGATACAAAGTTTGCTGAGCGCATTCAAGGAGGTGGCGCACATTCTTCCGGTAAAAGCCTTACAGGGTGAAGATCTTCATTGCATGCTGAAGAAGGTGATCTTGGGCATAGAAGAAATTGGATACAGGGTCATAGCCGTTGTCTGTGACAATAACTCGCTGAACAGGAAGGCAATGAAGATGTTTCTGCTAGAACCAAAGCTTAGCCCTGTTTACCCGCATCCGGCAGACCCAGATCGGTCGTTATTTTACGTGGTGGATGCTGTGCATCTATTTAAATGCATAAGAAATAACTGGCTCAACCAGAAAAATGCTGGAACTTGCTTTTTCTATCCACGCTTCGAGCTTTCGAACAATGAAGTTCATCCCGAATGCAAGATGACTGCTTCATTTAAGCATTTGAGAGATTTGCATAAAGAGGAGTCACCCCTGCTTCTGAAGTCTGGGTATGGCTTGACGTCAAAAGCTCTAAATCCAAGCAGCTTTGAACGACAGGACGTCAAACTCGTACTGCAGGTTTTTAATCCGCACGTAGCCGAAGCCCTGGCCGCTCGCAAGGGTCATACTGATTTTCAACATGCTACAGCAACCGCCGAGTTCATCAAAATAATTCTTCGTTGGTGGAGCATTGTCAATGTAAAGACACCTAGTAAGGGCTTCCATCACCGTAATGTTTACGAAGAGCCCATGTCAAACCACACAGATGACCCAAAGGCAAGCTTTCTAAGCGCTTTTATCACATGGCTCGATGTGTGGGAATTTTATAGGCACGACACCGGAGTACTTACCCAGAAGACATTGAGTGCCTTGAGGCTCTCTGCTCAATCTCTTTTGGCATTGGTGAAGTACTGCGTTAGTGAGCTTCACTTTAAGTATATTCTGCTAGGGAAAGTCCAGACGGATCCCCTCGAGAGTCGCTTTGGACAGTACAGGCAGATGGCTGGTGGGCAGTATCACATATCTGTTCGCCAGCTTTGCGAAACCGAGGGAAGGATTCGCCTTCAAAATGCCCTTCCAAGGATGAGCAACGATGATCTCAGAGGCATCGAAGAGACGGACAGTGTCAGGGATGCGGGCACTTCTTTTAGTGTTCATGTTAGCGATGCTGACCTTGATGAGCTCAGAGCACAAATGCCGGTGATTGGTTATGTTGGTGGGTATTGTGCACACGCTGCAATGAAAGTTCTCAAGTGTGAAAGCTGCCAGAGGCAGTTGGTCGTTACCCGAAATACGGCCGAAACAGGAGAGGACACCCATTCTTTAATCGCACAACTGGATCGGGGTGGCCTCAAATTTCCTTCTGCTCTTGTAATCACAGTAGTTATGTACACGGAGGTTGTAGTTAGAAAGCTCATGACGGAAAGTACCTCTACCCAGTTTCTCCATGGGCCGAACCAAAAGAATGTCGTTCGGCAACTTACACTGGACTCTCTGCCAAGGCTTGAGGACATAGATACGTGTGAAAACGGGCACACCTACGACCTCCTCATCACATTGGTTGCAAACTGTGCAGCAAATATAATGCTCAACAACTTGTGCAAGCAAAGGAACGATCTTTTACGCATTGAAAAAGATCAGAAGGCGAAAAATAGAAAGGCCCGAATTTTTCTTGGAAAGTAATTTTCCAAGCGTCGCGTCTTTCTCTTCACATTTATTCTTGTGAAACTGCACAGAGTGTATTTGATTGCATGTCATGACTTGATTTCCTTGGTATACTTCTGCCTTATGTAAAATGAGCCTTGTTTCCAGTTTTGTATCTCTTTACAAGTTGTTAGCTTTTAAAAGTGCTGTACTTTTTTTTTTTAACTCGAACTGCCTCGGTGCCTACTGTAGCAGTTGTACAGTCCGTTTTGGTACCTAAGCTGTGTACACTTTCCTTGTGCACTCTGTGTACAGACATGTTGTGCACTGTGATTTGTTTTTTCTTAGATTTTTGTTTGATTTTTTCCCTAGGACATGCACCTACCTGTGGCAGTACAATTACTTTTCTTTCTGTCATTTATCATGCTGTGGACCACAATTTAGTCACCAGTGTTCTTATGTATTGTATTTTTTGGCAAGTGTTTGAACCTGATACCTTGTGTTGCTACTGCTACTATGATAAACGAATGGTATGTTTTCCTCTAACCTACAATTTAAATGAAAGTGTGCTTTTTCTGTTCCAAAGCTCGGGGATGTTTTTGCTGTTATAATCTGTTTTGTTTTGAGTTTTATGTGGCAAGATATTGTGTTTTGTACTTTTGGCATATTTTCAGCATTAAGGGCAACATCTTGTGTTGCCTGTCGTCTGCCTGGACCGAGAACAATGCGCACTGTGATATTTGTACAGACGGCGTCTGGCTGTGATAAATAAATATGCATTATTCCATTCACGATATTCATTATTTCTTGATACCTTGATAAGTTCCCCAACCGCGGTGGCTCAGTGGCTAAGGCGTAGCGCTGCTGAGCACTAGGGCGCGGTTTCGATACCCGGCTGCGACGGCCGCATTTCTGATGGAGGCGAAAAGCAAAAACGCCCGTGTGTACGAGATTTCGGCACACAATAAAGATTCCCAGGTAGTCAAACTTGATCCTGAGGCCTCCCGTACGGCGCGCTTCATCGCCTGCGTTGCGTCGGCGCGTTAAACCATACAATCAATCGATACCTTGATAAATCGTGCGGACATGGTGTCAAGGCACCTCGCCCGAGTCGGTAGGCGTGAAGGGCGCTCGCGGCAAGCGCTCGCGGCTGGCGCAGCCACCCAGCGAAGGGCGGCCGGCCGGCCGGCGCGATGTGACATCGTCGACGTCACGTCACGTGACGCGCAGGCCTGAAAAGCTTCCGGGGGTGACGGTATAGCTGTCCGTTCTATGAACGATGCCCAGGCGTGACCGTTCTCGGCAGGTGTGATTAACAACGCGCAAGTGCATGGCCTTCCAGAACTTCAGCGCTCTGTCACAGCCAGCCCATAGAGATAAGGAGAGATTAGCCGTATAAGGAGTGAATTTAACAATATATTGAGACCACCGCGTAACTCCAGTGGTTAGCGGATCGTTAATAATTGAATGTTTTTGCGCGAAAGCATGTTCAGGCGCCATGTATATCGATTCATGAAACTTCATGCCTTCATGGCTTCGCGATGTTGCTTTCTTTCTTAAGACTGTTTCTTTCTTGGTGTAATGCTCAAACTGCCCATTAACTAACCTAACCATATTACGATAACGCTGGCCGGAACATGCTGACTGACGTGCAACGATTAGGGCCATACCTTGGCCGTAACTGAAGGCACTCCTGACCCCCCCCCCCCCCCCATTATCCCCAAAATTTATTTATGCTTTAACTTTTCGGGTGACACTAAAACATGCACACGCCTTCCCAGCGACAACTCGTTGCCCAAGTTAGCCGTTCTACACACAAATCCTCCCCCTCTCTCAGGAAAAAAATTGCCCCTGCAAACGATGGTAACATGTTGCGGGATTCAACGCGAGTCGTTCTTTTATACGTTGAATATACCGGGTGTTCAAAATTAAGATTTATGATTTTTTTAAAATTAGGCGCTCGAAGGCACGTGAGAACCACTTGTGCAAATAAGTTAAGCGGCCAGGGGGACAGAAAGTTAGATGATAATTATCGCTGTCAGCAGCCCAATTAACTAAAATTTAATAATTAACTTTTTACTGGCTGCGGTAAGTTGGCATGTTTATATTGAAAAAATGTAGGCAGTGGTGTTTGTACACAGTTTCAGTTGGAAGATTTTTTCTAGCACGCCTGTGTTCCGAGATATCCGGCTCCAAAGTTTAATTGTCTTTCGCACGATTACGCATGCAAGAGGGTGAGGGTCCGCGCAAAGCTCCTCCCTAAAGTGACGCATCTGTTGCGTGTGGTGTTTAGTGTGTGAAGAGGGTGGAAGCGTAGGCATAGGTGATAACAATTACCCTTGCCCTCTCGGCCGTCGAAATCAAAAATCGAAGAACGCTTGCAACCAGTGTCGTAACACGCAACTGCAGAGCCTCTAACGATAGTGGCAGATACCATGCCGAGATAATGGTGCGAGCGGAGAATCTGGATGCCAGTGCGCGTGCGTAATAATCACTAGAGAAGCATGCGTGGTCGTTGCCTGGGCTACGCGAATAGCGTGACTGCTGATGTCCGAGTACTGTAACTTTTATTGAAACAAGAGCAACAACTCCACCAATAATAACTGAAACAGTTTTATCCTTGCTAACGCATATTTCCTGCTGCTACATAAGCATATTTCGGTCATGCACAAATCTCATCGAAACTCTTCACCTCTCAAGACGTCAATGCCCCAAAAAGTGTTCAAAATGCCTGCCTTCGGCAGCAACGCAAAGCATGAACCGCTGTCGCGTCGACTCGATGACTCGGCGCAGTACTTCTGCAGGAATACTCGCACAGGCAGATGTTATCCTGTCCTTCATGTCATTAACATCGCTGGGCTCTGTTACGTAAACTCGATCTTTAACGTAGCCCCAAAGGAAAAAGTCGAGCGGAGAAAGGTCAGGTGATCTTGGTGGCCAAAACATCGCTCCTGCGCGCCCAATCCACTGTTGTGGAAAACGTCTGTCCAACCAGTTCTTCGCCCTGGTAGAAAAATGTGGTGGTGCTCCATCGTGCTGAAACCATACTTGGCGCAGGTCATTCAGGGAAAGACTGCAGACAAGATCATCAATGACAACACCTAATATTTCTTCTGTGTACATCTTTCCGTTCAAGTTGTCCTCAAAAAAGTGAGGTCCGATGATCCTGTCCCCGAGTATGCCGCACCACACATTCACACTCCAGCGAACTTGATGCTTGTGCTGCCTCAGCCAGTGTGGGTTTTCTTGTGCCCAATAATGGGCGTTGTGAAGATTAACACTTCCATTTCGGCAAAACCGAGCTTCATCAGTCCAAATTATTCTGTGCAAAAAGTCATTTTCTTGATCAGTTTTGATGAGGCCCCAATTGCAGAAGTCAACTCGCCTTTCAAAGTCCGCCTCATTTAGGTCCTGATGAAGGTAAACGTGATATGGATGGAACTTGTGCTTTCTTAAAACATTTGTGACTGTTCCGATGCTGCGACCGCACTGATCGGCAATCTGTCGGATGCTGAGCTCTGGCATCGAGGTTACGCACGCGACAACGTCGATTTCAAAGTCTTCATCGACGATTGCCTTCCTGGTCCGTCTCGGAAGGTGGACAGAGCCTGTTGTGCAGAAGCGTCGAAACAGGTTTGTGAAAGTGGGCCTTGTTGGAAGGGGACGGTGTGGGTGGCGAGACGCGTAAAGCTCCATTGCTAACGAAGCGTTGCCATTCATTTCAGCCATTGCAAGCACCACGTCTACTTTTACTTTGGTAGAATACCTCACGCCAGAAGCAGCCATATTAGCTCGAAAGGACTCCACGTGGATTTCCTTGGTAGACCTTCAATGCAGAGACGCTGTGCTCTAACCGGAGGCACCCTAGTGCAGGACGGTCCTGCTAACGCGTTCACAAGAAGATGTCTCAGTGTGATCTAAAGTCACGAAAAAACGTCGCGAAAAATGGTCTCCTGTTATCGCGTTCATCAGGATCATGCGTAAGGCTCATGGCGCACCGCGCTGTCACATTTTGATTTCGCCGGCCGAAGAGGGCAAGGGTAATTGCTATCACCTATGCCTACGCTTCCACCCTCTTCACACACTAAACACCACACGCAACAGATGCGTCACTTTAGGGAGGAGCTTTGCGCGGACCCTCACCCTCTTGCATGCGTAATCGTGCGAAAGACAATTAAACTTTGGAGCCGGATATCTCGGAACACAGGCGTGCTAGAAAAAATCTTCCAACTGAAACTGTGTACAAACACCACTGCCTACATTTTTTCAATATAAACATGCCAACTTACCGCAGCCAGTAAAAAGTTAATTATTAAATTTTAGTTAATTGGGCTGCTGACAGCGATAATTATCATCTAACTTTCTGTCCCCCTGGCCGCTTAACTTATTTGCACAAGTGGTTCTCACGTGCCTTCGAGCGCCTAATTTTAAAAAAATCATAAAGCTTAATTTTGAACACCCGGTATATATATATATATATATATATATATATATATATATATATATATATATATATATATATATATATATATATATATACCCTCTCTCAGGAAAAAAATTGCCCCTGCAAACGATGGTAACATGTTGCGGGATTCAACGCGAGTCGTTCTTTTATACGCTGAATATATATATATATATATATATATATATATATATATATATATATATATATATATATATATATATATTCAACCAGCTTACATCGACCCGATGGTTTACTAGCCAACACCTGTCCAAAGCTGGCCAGATCAAATCATCAGTGAAAGGTGCGCTAACGTGATTTGCCGACGTTAGATTAAATTTGCTTCCGACATTGGACAAATCAGCACACCGTTGGTCTCAGCTATAGTGAGGGTCTTCTACACACTGATTTCTATACTGCTCCTTCGGCCCCGCCATATCCGTCACTTTTACATATATGGCAGATATCCAGCCACCGTGCGTGAATCATCGCTTGTATAAGTCTTCATATAAGCAGGCTGCAATGACCAGGCCAATCAAAGCGTATCGGGAGTATCAAGCGCGATCGAATTCGATCGTAAAGACTGGTCACACGATATACAAAATGGCAGAACTCCATGATTATACGGGCGCTTCTGGTGAAGATAAGGATCTTTAGTTGCGCGGAACACTTCGCCGATGCGACAGGTGGCCCGTGCACAAAATGGGCCGCTTCCCAATCTTTGCATGGGCACGCTGCAGCGCCTCCAATCCACGCGCCTGGGACAGACCGCGCTCACAACACAAGGCGAAGTTCAGAGCCACACTTTGTACGTCTGTAGGTGCGTAATTTCGCACGTACGTACAAACATAATGCATACACACAAGCGTATACATAGTTACACACGTACGCACATACATACAAAAACAAACACACTTCCCTTACACCGTGACATGGGTACATGCATACACACACATACGACCAATCAAAGTGGCCGGCGTTTACAGGGGCTTATAGACTCTCAACACACGCACGAGAGCATTTTTTCCTTGGGCATTGCCCAACTCGAGCGACTATAGGGCGAGGCGGCGGCAGTGATTGCAGTCTGCCAACCCTCGGGGCAATGGCGCAAGCCGGCCGGGGCTGGGCCGAATCGTTGCGTGCACCCCCCCCCCCCCCCTTCCCATTGCGCTGGCTGATCTGGGCGTTGGCCCGGAGTTAATCTCTCCGCGCCGTCGTCCAATGTATGTGCAGTGTACGTGCACGCATGCTACAAGGTACGGGGCTGTGCATGCAAGCGGGCAACGGAGGCTTTCGAAATAGAAAAAAACAGCAGCAGTCCTGTCGCCATACGTGTGACACGCGTGAGTAATGCCTAATAACCACGCATTGCCTTTTCGTATATAGGCTTTGTTAAAGCATAGTATAGGATAGAGCATAAAGTGTAACAACAGCGCATTGACTCTTCCCGGAGACACTTTGAAAGATTCTATAGGCAGAGCCCATCGTAATGGGAGAGAGTATATAAGTGAGACAGAAACGATGCGAAGGCGTTTCTCAATGCGGTATAGGCTGTCGCGTAAGATTAAGAACGCGCGGCGCGTCAATATATATGCGACGGTGACGTTGCTACAGCGACAGGCCTTACACGAATGTATACTCCCAGAAGCAAGAAGATTGCACGACGCGAATTGTTCGCGAAAGTTCTACCGTCACTTCTTCCGGAAAGAGAGCCCGAAACGGAATGTTCCACACTGCATATTGGTGGCATTGCAGCCCGTGCAGTCATAAAATGGAATTAAAGTGTAGTGTGCCCTATTACGAAAATTCGCATTTGTTGCGAAGCCAACGTCGAATAAACTTTTGACGCTGTTGGGTGCGTCTAATTATACAGGCTTTGTGGGCAGTTAGCTGCTGGAGAAATTCAGCTAGATGAATAGGGCGATAGTTTATGTACATACATAGACTGTTGACGCGTGAAAACGCTAACGAACGTATTACGAACAGAATGTAAGTGTACACTATCGTCCTTTGTGAAAGGGAACACGCGAACGCGTGGCCTGCACTCGGCTGCCATCTATGGACAGCAAAATGAAACACGTTCGCTTTCAACGTCATCTGTTGCCAAAAAAAAACGAGTTATGGCTGGTAGATAAGCGCTGCTAGATTGCACTCCCTCTCCTCTGCTCACGCCTGGAGTGCGTAGTCTACTGCCAACATATTAAACGTTGTTCGCAACCATGTGCACGGCACAAGCTGCACTAATCGCCCGATATCGCTCGCCGCGCGAGCAATCAGGGAACGCAATCTAGCAGCGCTTGTCTACCGCCCCCTGACTCGTTATCTTGCTTGGCCATAGGTGACGCCAAAAAACGAACGTGCTTTCTTCACTTGTCGGTTGATGGTGCTGTAGGCAGCCGCCGCAGAGCACAGGCCACGCGTTCGCGTGTTCCCTTTCATGAAGAACAACAGTGTACATGCCTGTGTTCGCTCTATGTCTCTATTTTGTAACGTTTTTTTATGCCCATTTTTTAATTTGTTTTGCTCGAATTTCAGCTCAAAAGTGCACTCTATATTGTAAAATTGTATGCGTTTTTCACTCCTGTAACCCCCCCCCCTCTTGGGGTTGCAGTATTAATAAAAAACAGACAAAGCTTAATCCATTCTTCCAACGAAGCTAAATAGAAATATACATTATGCACAGCGTTAGCTGTACGTCATAGAAGTGTACATAAGAGCGCAATCACACATAAGATAAATCATTATCACTGTCTACAAACGCGACTTTACATATATACGAGACAGCCTACAGCGATATCTATCGTATACAAACGTATACTTGTAGAAAGACAGTATACTTTATGTACAGCGCTAGCTATTGTATAAATGTAACTATAGATATGCCAGCCAGACTATACATGTGCAGCAATATTGCTGTGCAGGCGTATAGATATAGGTTCAAGTGCAGCAACTATCAACAGTGGTATGTGCTATCAACCCCGGCGTATTGCCGTTTTCGCCTGATGGAGCCTGCGGGTCGTAGCTACAAGTTCATTGGCATCGAGCGAGATTTGGTGTTATGTTCTCGCGCCACCTGGCAGGAGTGGCCACGAGGTTAAGCGGGCGCATGAAAAGGGAATTCTCTTTTGGAATATGGACACGGCCGCGGACGGTGGACTCTCGCGAGAGGTCCGTGGGGGCAAGCCGCAGCTCGTTCCCGCGGACTCCCGGGTAGCGCGTGGAAGTTCCATGCGCTTCCCGCACAGCCGCAACGCACGTGCCGACACACCTGCCGCACCCAAGCGGAGGGTGAAACAGCGTCGCCAATTGGCTTATTTGTCCCCCGCTTGCGTGCGGTAGGGTTCCCGGCACGTGCGTTGCGGCTGTGCGGGAAGCGCGTGGAAACGGCTCGAACAGCACGAAATAAATGAAGACGCTCCTGCCTGTATTCCCTGTCTGCCTCGCACCAAGGTGTTTTCCGTACGCACCCAAGTGCAGCCCAACTGTGACATTAGATGTTGCCAGGCCAGGAAAAGCGCTCCGATGGGTTTTTCGTACACAGCAAAGCTTTTGCCACGAAATATTCGCGCCCTGTATGCGTATACACATTTCGCATACAATGAGCGCATAAAGTGCTACCGATTGTTTTCTTGCTCGCTTATTTTATTTTCTTGCTTCGTGGCTGCTTATAACCGTGGTATTATAACCTGCACTACCGTGTAACTTAATGTCTGGCTGTGCCCTCGTTAATGGGCATCGTCGAAAGCAGGGGCACATTTCGATGGTCATGCGGTTACCAACGCGACGGCCTGACCTGCGGAAACGCATTGTATCCGTCGACGTTACTAGCGCCAAACGACGTACACCGCCTCCATTGAGACAAGGCACTATTACGAGTGATGATAATGGCTTCTGATTTCTTTAGCGAGTTCAGTTACCTGCACATACGGGACATCACGGGGTCTATTGTCCTCGCTTCTGGGGCCTAACCTGTACAGCTTTATACCCACCTGTCTGAACGTATATACCGCACTTAGTTTGTTTCAGTCACTAGCACAGCACGTATATGCATGCAGTTTAGCTTCCCATTGTTGTACCAGCATGTTCAAGTTGCATATGTTCAAATTTATCATTCGTTACATGCGGTCCGTGTGGAGAGAAGATCATAAGGGAACACTTCAATGTTTTTTTTTTCAATACCAAGGTTTTCTTCCTCGTACAAGAAGAAAATTACAGGAGGAAGAAGAAGTGAATGGAAGAAGCCCGTAGCTTCATTTCGCTCTCTTAATTCAGTTGTTATATTGAGTTCAGGATCTTTTTACAGTGTGTGCGGTGGGTGGACTGTCTCCAGAGTGGCAGCTAAACATCGGTGAGTCGGAGTTTCACTACGCATTGCGATCAGAGTTGCCCCTTAGCGGGCCCGTGCCTCATACCTGGCAAAGCCCGGGTATGGGGGACAACGAGATGCCGCTAGCGCCAAAAGGAGCACCACTTATCCATCCCGCTCGACTTCAAGTTGCTGCAGGCTCAGCAACAATATCGACGTCCCCAACAGAGAGCAGCGAGGCCTCGCAGTGCAAGAAGAGGCGTACAGAGGAGGAAGAGGTTGACAACGATGACGCTACATCGACGTACTCCCTTAATGACATGACACAGATGGATACAGAAGCACCCAAGGAAGACGAGGGAGCTTACACGGTGGTCACCCATCACAAGAACAGAGCTACGGGGATACCGGTGGCATTCAGACCAATCGCTGCCGAGGACTCCTTCTGGAAGGTGAATCCCAATCGCATAGCGTCTGAGATAATCTCTGCTATCAATGAGAAAGTGACATCATCAAGAATCAACAGAGACGGAAGTTTTTGTGTTGGAGTACGGTCTTTGTACTCGGCAAACAAGTTACTGCTGATCAAGAGTCTGGCTGGATTGCCTGTACAAGTGATGATACCTCAGTCTTACATGAAGACCCTAGCAAAGATAAGAGATGTTCCACTCGAATACAGTGATTATGACCTACTGGATTATCTTAAAGATGCTGGAGTAATCTCGGTCACACGACAAAAGAGATGGGTACGAAATGAAGATGGAAGTGTCACAATGCAGCCCATACGAAATGTAATACTCCAGTTTAGACATGACATGCCATTGCCAAAAAGAGTTGCTCTCGGCTTTACGGTTCACACTGTCGAGGAATACATTGAGCCGGCGGTAAGGTGTTACAACTGCCAGAGATATGGGCATAAGGCTAAGACTTGCAGGGGAACCAAGAGATGCAAGGTATGTGCGGGCGCATATGATTACAAAGAATGCACCTCGAAGCGTCAACCTAAGTGTGCAAACTGTGCTGGACCACATCCGGCGTCGTTCTCAGGCTGCTCTCGAAACCGTTTGGCATCAGCGGCACAAAGAGAGAGAATTGTAAAAGGGTACCATAAGATACAAAAAGGTCCAGCACCTAATGCGGATATAGTCGAAGAGGTTCCTGCAGAACAAAGAAGTGCAAAACAGTGGCGCCACGACTCTTACTCGGAAGTATTGAAGCGCTCAGCACCAAAACATCGCGTTGGAAAAGAAGTCCGGGCCCAGGAACATGCTGAAGTGGAACTTTCTACCAGGCCAGACACAGCCAAGGAGCCACTGACTACCAAAGGGAAGGGTCACAGCAGCTTGCTGAGTAAAACTTCTTCGAGAAATGCGATCTCGGCGGAGACAGCCGGAAACGAGCAAGTCATTTTGCCAATAATCTTTGCGGCTCTCAAAGCAATTCTACGATCCCTGCCACAAGCAGGTTCTTTACCAGAAGTGAAATTGCTGCTAGATGTTGAGCATCTTCTCTTGTCGTAATCATGGCTACCGGACTATCTAACTGGTACAAAAGAAGTGCAATATTCCAGTGGAACTGCAACGGTTTGCAGAATAAGAGTGGAGATTTTCGGAAATTCGTCGCTCAGCACGGGTTTTCCGATTTTGTGTATTTCCGAAACAAGAGTATCCACTAACTTTCGCTTGTCCAATTATGTGGTGTACCAAGCAGACCGTCCTGCTGCAAAAAGCAGAGTGATGTTGTGTGTGAGACGCGATATTCCGTCGACACTTGTGGCTACTTCAAAAACAGATGCGCCGGAATTTGTTAGATGCAAAGTGAAGTTTGGTAACGTTACTGTAACTGTAGTTAGTGTTTACGTGCACCCTCAAGCAAACGTTTCATACGCAGAGTTGGCTGCAGTGTGTAGATCTGACCATGATCCCATAATTATATGTGGTGATTTTAACGCGCACCATGAATTGTGGGGTAGTGAGCGTTGTAGTGTAAGGGGATCTGCTATAGTAAAAATATGCGAAGATTATGGTAACACTATACTAAATGATGGTTCTCCGACGTTTCTACGGGGGCATAACTACTGCAGCGTACTAGACATTACTGTGTGCTCCTCTGAATTAGCGGCTGGAGCAGACTGGACTGCAGACGCTGACACAAGAGGAAGTGACCACTTGCCAGTATTCATATATCACCCAAAGTTGAAGAAAACAAGAAATAACCGCACAACAAGAATTACAAACTGGGCAATCTTTCGAGAACTACAGAGACAAAATCTTGAACCCTGTTCTGACGCAGAAACGTATGCATCTAAGATAAAAAATTTTCTAACAAAAGCAACTCGTACAGTACCCATTCCAGATGGGTATTCGGGTGTTGACGCTGAGTATGAGAGGCTTCGGGCAATACGACGCCGATCTGAAAGAAGATATCGCAGGTCAGGTAATTTAGAAGATTTCAAGGTTGCACAGAAAGTACACACTACAATGCGTAACCAACTGCAGAAGCTTTCAACCAAAAGGTGGCAAGATTTATGTGCCTCACTTTCCCCATTTACCTCGGCGACTCAACTGTGGAACATGGTACGCGCCCTCCGACAGCCAGTAGTCCACTCAAGACCACTACAGGCTCTAGCGCTGTCTCGAGGAGTTAGCGAACGGGTGATTGCCGAAGAATTTTGCGATCTTATACTGAGAAATGGAGAGACCGCCCAAACGAGCGAATATAAATCCTCAGCAGAATCAGCTTCGGCGGTTGTAACAAAGTCCTCTGCGATCAGTTCATCAGATCTGGATGACAGCTTCACACCAGAGGAGCTCCAATATGTGTTGTCTTCAGTAAAACGAACAAGTTCACCAGGAACAGATGGAGTTACATACGCTGCTCTTGCTAATTTGTGCAAAAAAGGAAAATTACACCTGTTGGACATCTATAATAAAATTTGGCAAGAAGAAAAAGTTCCGGAAAGTTGGAAGATATCAAAAGTAGTACCGTTGCTAAAGCCAGGGAAGAGCCCTATGCAGTTGGACTCGTTTAGGCCGGTTAGTTTGACAAGTTGTTTTTCAAAAGTGATGGAAAAAATGATCAATGAACGAATTTTATGGTGGCAAGACATAAAAAAACTTCTACCAGAAAGCATAGCCGGCTTCAGAAGAGGTAGATGCACAATGGACTGCATTCTGGATTTGGTCACAGATGTGGAAAACCAACGAACGCAAGGAAACATCACTGTCGCTGTATTCCTTGATGTCCACCGAGCATACGACACAGTGAGTCACGTTCACGTTCTGGAAGGCCTGGCGTTACAGGGATTCAAGGGCAAGATACTGCGTTGGATCGCTGACTTCCTGAAGCACCGGAAAATTTTTGTAGTTACGCAGGGGGGCCCAACGTCAGAACATGTCGTCAACCAAGGAGTGCCACAGGGCAGCGAACTAAGCCCTACTCTCTTCAATGCAGTCATGGCGCAGCTCCCGTATAATCTTCCACCCAACATCAGATGTTCAGTATATGCTGATGATATAAGTATATGGACGTCTGGTCCATCGTTTTTGGATATACAACGAACTCTACAAGAAGGATTGGATAATGTAGACCATTTTCTTAAACAAAGAGGTATGGCACTGAGTCTGGCTAAAACAGCCATACTTCCGTTTACATTAAAAAGACCTGGAAATTTCCAGATTATTCTGCAAAATTAGCCTATTAAAATGGTTAAAATTCATAAATTCTTGGGAGTAATTTTAGACCGGAGACTAACATGGTCGCCTCATGTCCAGTCCCTGGAACAAAAAGTGAATCAGGCCATTCGAATCCTCCGGCATCTCTGCGGGGCCAAATGGGGTGGTACTACAGAATCGTTATTAGCCCTGCAAGTTGCCTGGATACGCCCCATCGTAACTTACTCACTGCCCCTGCTGCACGGACTCCCAGCCTCCACCGAAAGGAGACTTCACTTGTTATTGGCAAGGAGCTTGAGGGTATGTCTGGGTTTACCACGGTCAACTTCCAGTGATTTAGTGTATGCGGAGGCTCGAGAGCCACCTTTGGCAGTACTGCGAACTAAAGAAACATCTCGAAGTTTATTTAGAATTTTCACGCAACATGAAAGTCATTTTTTATCTGGTGCACTAACACGAAGAACGGCAACGAGACTACAGGATACTATATCATCATTTCAAGCAGTAGTACCAGAATTTAAACAATGGAAACCTTCAAAACCACCTTGGACGCTGCCACTTCTCAACGTTATCCGTGAAATAGACGGCATAGAGAAGAAAGCAGCCATGGCACCTCTAGTAGCGGCACAGTTGGTACTTCATCAGCTTCATGTAATGCATAATGAAAAAAAACGAAGATATATACAGATGGATCATGCACAGAAGAAGCGTCAGCCTGTGCGGTCTTTATACCCGAAATTCAGGAAAAGAAGATGTACAAATTATCGCACAAATCTTCATCGACGACAGCAGAATTGGTGGCTATCTTTGAAGCAGTTAAGCTTATCTGCGAGAATCCAGATCCACGAAAATGGGTGATATGCACTGATAGCAAACCTGCTCTTCAGCTAATCAGAAATGTGAGATCACCTTACAGAAATGGTGAAATACCACAATGTATCGCAGAAACTGTGGAATATGCCTCATCGCAGGGTCACAACATCGTATTCCAATGGATACCCAGCCACATTGGAATAAAGGGAAATGAAGATGCTGATAGTCTCGCGAAGAAAGCATTGAAGGACGGACGGGATTGCACAATCCCTATATCTGGGACAGATATTCGACATTTTATATCGCAAGGAGCTAACCATTGTTCGATGGAGAAGTGGTTTGAGAGCCCTAAATCAAAGAAAACGGTACTTTATGAAGTTGATCCACACAGAAAATTTTCCATAGCGACAGACCTTCCACGACACCTAGAGACATTGATCCACCGACTTAGATTGGAAGTAGCATACACAAACAGCTTCCTGCACAAGATACATCGATCCAACTCACCGGAATGCCATTGTGGTCATGCAGAAGAAGATGTGCGCCATATTCTTTTGGAGTGCATTAAATACGCGAAAGAAAGAGAAAAATTAAAGAACAAATTAGCAAGTTTGGACACCCGGCCCCTCACAATAAAGAAACTACTTGGACCATGGCCTGAGATGCATCTTCAGAAAAAGGCAATAATCTTCCTGACAGACTTTTTAGTGGAGACCGGACTGGACAAGCGCCTATGACTGACAGCCAGAAATGAGTATCATGTAAAGTGAGGTCATGTATATACTGGCATTAGAGTAGGAAGGTGTGCGTGAAAGTATAGTTTATGACTGTGTGAACTGCGTGAAGAAAACGGTGTATTGACATGTTATTTGAACTGGTTTCAGTGTGCTATTATGTGTTTTTTTTTTCCTTTTCCGTATTGTTAATTTTTGGGTACCGTTCTGTATTATTATTTTATTTTTCGCTGCAGAACTCTGTGATATGGAGTAGCCGAGGCAATAGGCTCCTCAACCTCTCCACAGCAAAACAGTTAAAACAACAACAACAACAACAACAAGAAAATTACATTTATTCAACGTTTTGACCAGAGACCGGTCTTCTTCATATAGACTTGAAAGATACACTAGCCACTAGATTTATGCGTCTCGACTCTGAGCAGAAAGATGTAACATAAGTGCTCATGCTCCCCCCCCCCCCCAAAAAAAAATAGAGGCTGTTGATTGTGTGCACTAAAATCAAGAGGGGTGGTGGGGAAAGATATGGCACTGTATGTACATGTACGCTATACATGTCCTCTCAGTCTTACCTCCTTTGCTTTTATTGAATACTATACAGTAGGACGTGTTTTTGAGCTAATTGTTGCTTGCTAACGATCATAATGTAGCGCGACAATACACAACGAACACACAGAACCACACCCCTGTCTTTTTGCTGTTATATGGCGCGTTTTTTTCTTTACTTTGCTTTGTTTTCCCGTAAGCAGTTGCCCCATCTTATTGCCCAGAGAGCATATGTGCAGAGCCAGTGACTGTATAAGTGATTACTCCACACACTTGAATAAGACCAGTTTCCGGTCCAATAATTTTTAATTTTATGTACATGTGTCGCCCTCTCCCACCAATATATATTATATATATATATATATATATATATATATATATATATATATAATATATATATATATATAGAGAGAGAGAGAGAGAAAGGTATAGTCGATCTACGCTCCTGATTGTCGTATGCTCCCACCTCCACGCGCGTCAACCAAAAGGAACAACGAAGGCACTATAGAAGCACGCAGCAGGGGACGTCAGTACACTGTATACAGTTCTATACATCGGCGACTCGGCGCACATATCTCTTTTGGTGTACGGTATACTGCGTGAGTGGGAAAAGAGGCAGAGGGAAAGGGCGCAAAGGGGTGGTGCACGCCCTGCAGGATCGGGGCAAACCCAGCGCATGCATGCAGGGCAGCACAGACCGCAGCGAAGGTCGTCGGCACGACCGTCTTAGTATAAAGTCATATCCATCAGTCCTTGTTTTTCTTTTTTGTCGTTGTTTGCTTGTTTGTCTTCGAAATGATTATTTCCTCGTTGCTTCTCGAGGCCGATCGATTCAAGAACACCGAGGGGCGCGGTCGGCGCACACTCATACGTAGACGGAAGTCGACCACGCTAAATCTCTTGACGACATTAACGCCAAGCTCGATGCTGTGCTTTGCCCGGCGTCGTATCGTGCACGAAGGACTATAGTAGCAATTTCACGGCGCCGGCAGTTCTATCTCTGCATGTATGACGGGTTTGTCGCAGCTATAATAGCCGTTCATGAGTACCGAACAACAGAACTTGTTGCTGAACGTTGGTTCAAATTCTTCTATACGCGTTAAGCGCGGATTCGACGCGTATATGTGACGAAGCAAGAACGCCGATCCACAGGGGAGGCGCTCGTCCTGCGTATCATATATACTATAAGCGTCGTGTAGCGGTGAGAGTGTTTCTGGCATTGTGAAATTGCGCTCTACTAAAACGCAAAAAAAATCGCTTATAGCTCTTTGTAGTGTCCCCTTAATTATGGTAATGTGATAAGATCGCTCGACAAGATGTCATCATTCGATAAGATGCCCTATGACGGGTTATTTCGCACAGAATTTTAAACGCCGGCGTGGCTCTGCTGTAGAATATACTGCCACGGAGCGGGCCCGCGGAATCTTGTCTTGTCTTGTCTGCTAGGAGATCTTGGCTCATACCCACATGGGGGATTGGCGACACTGTACCTCATAATAGATCATTTTTTACAACGCTTGCTGAACAAAAAATAAAGAGAAATTAGATAGGAACAATAATAATGTTCCTTTGAAAAAACGTGAAAAATTGCAGAAGAATGCAATATCTAATCCCATCAGGCCCTGCTTTGTTTTTGTCCTTTTTTACCCTCTCATTCTCACCACGATTAACTGGCGGCGTTTATCAATGGAAAACTATATACGGCACAAAACTCCGCTATCGTTGTGGTCTCATGACAGCTTTTGATGCAAAACTGTAGCAAGTACGCGGACGTACTATAACACACAGTGGGCGTTCACGAAGCAAACAAAAAAAACTGGGAAAACAGAATTCTATTGCCCTTCACATGCTATTCAATTGCATATCAACAAAAAAGTCAATTTAAAGCGAAAAACGTAAACAAAAAAAAAAACACCAGGCCTGCGCGGAAGGCACAGCACAGTCACAGCGAAAGCTAGCATAGCGGCCCGTGTCAGAGCCTTTTCAAAACATCACCATCATCATCAGCCTGACTACGTCCACTGCAGGACAAAGGCCTCTCCCATGTTCCGCCAGTTAACCTGGTCCTGTGCTTGCTGCTGTCAATTTATACCCGCAAACTTCTTAATCTCATCTGCCCACCTAACCTTCTGTCTCCCCCTAACCGGCTTCCCTTCTCTGGGAATCCAGTTAGTTACCCTTAATGACCATGATGTGAAAAAAATTCACAGAATTTTCAAAACAATCATTGGGTAACTACTGCAAGCACACTTGCTTAATTCCCACTACGGCATTCATAATAAAAAATTTTGGGTAGTAGGTGGGTATTCGCTATGCTATTTTTCGTCATTTTTCTTATAGAAGAGTGGTATACGCTAAACATTTGCTTGAAATTTCATGCCGATTCTTCATGCAGTGGCTGACGACGATGATGAATTTCGGCAGAAGTGGGTATGAGCCACAGTTAATAGGGGTATTTTACTAGCCACACTACCACTTATTATTTAGCTGATACACTGCAATGACTCAAGTTTCAGGAGAATTTCATACAACGATTCCACCTCAGATATTCAACAAATTCTATTATTTCTCTCCTCCCCCCCCCCCTTCCGATGGAGGCGGAAATGTTGTAGGCCCGTGTGCTCAGATTTGGGTGCACGTTAAAGAACTCCATGTGGTCAAAATTTCCGGAGCCCTCCACTACGGCGTCTCTCATAATCATATGGTGGTTTTGGGACGTTAAGCCCCACATATCAATCAATCAATCCTCCCTCCCCCTCTTTTTTCTTTTTTTTACATTGCGCCAAAATAATTTCACAGTCAAAACACAGTAATCATATTCCCCTAGTCTAGAAAACCTAAAGGTATTGACTTGCATTTACCACCGGCTTCTTGGCCAATCCCCCTTAGTGGGTGAGAGCCACAAAAGAAAGGAACAAGCAAGCAAGCAAGCAAACAGAACAAGCTTTTGTAATGGATTGTAGCATCGGATGGCCCACTCGTTACACTATTCGCATCGTGCGACGACTGGTTGTCCTTTCGATGTTGTAAAACGCTTTATAAGTCGTATTAACGCGATTGCTTTCCCGACATCAAGCATGCCTAAGGCAAGTTTAACAACAAGTCCCAAGGTTTTTTTAAAAAGAAAGGGTGTTTTGGTTTCCTGTGTTGACTAACGCCTATGTGATGAGGCAGAGACAATAGAACACTCCTTTGTTAGTTGCAAAGATGCTATCTTGTTCTGGGATGGCCTTCAGCGGACTCTGAAAAAACATTTTTGATATTAATTCTTACACTATCAGCTATCTTTTGCCGACATCATTTGGTGAAGTGCCTCTTGATATGCTTTTTCTCATGGGTATTGACAGTATATATGGAAGACGCGTATGAAAGATCGCAACGCAGAACCCACCATTTTTTCGAGCTCACATTTCATTAGAATGGCTCTCCACCTAAAAGGCGTTTATGATGAAATGGACTTCAAACCGGACTGGTGCCACATCTTGGTGAGGTGCTTTGCCTTGTCACCTGTTGTGTATAACGCAATTTTAAGAAATCTCGCTGCTTTACTGAACTTCATTAATTGTCGAGTGTTTCGTTAGTAACGCTAAAGCGCTTATTGTCGCTCTGTGATTGTACCTATGTTCCATACTATGAGTGTCATTTTATGTTTATTTTAACACACATTGTAGTAAATGCCATGAAAGAAAAATAAACACCAGCGTAGCTCAGTGGTAGAACACCGGGCTGGCACCCAGCGGACCCGGGTTCGAGCCTCCCTGTGTCTTTGGTGCTAGGTTTGCCTAGAAGTCACAAGCACTGGCGTAGCTCCGCGGTAGAATACTGGGTTGGCACCCAGCAGATCCGGGTTCGGAGCCCCACTGGGTCTTTGGTGGCAGGTTCCTTTTTAATTTTACGCGATGTGGTTACGGACACCGGCGGCGGCGGCGGCGGACAACTGCGCGTGACCCGAGTTGTGATCCCACAACAGCTTTCGCTTTTTTACATGTGAAATAAAATCGTGAAGTCGCGGAATCGTAGAATAGCAGATGCAGTGTGTGTCGACGTTGCGAGGGGAGAGAGGGGGAGGGACGCGCATGCGCATTAAGAGCGGTCACGCCGCACACCGGATTGAGTTCGACTATAAGACGCTTCGCATCTAAAAAGTGTCCCATGACTCTTTGTTTGGAGCTTGCCACGTACGTATACGGCTCTCTTGAAAGAGACACACCGTATCTCTCCGTATAGATCGCTGTGCGCTCTCTTCGGAGAGTCATGTTACGCACAACGGATTCAGTATGTCTCCATAAAGAGAGTTATATGCGTGGCCAGTCAGTACTCGCCAAAAGGAATCACGCATACTCATGCTTTCTTTGAAGCCCCGCCGCGGTGGTCTAGTGGCTAAGGTACTCGGCTGCTGACCCGCAGGTCGCGGGATCGAATCCCGGCTGCGGCGGCTGCGTTTCCAATGGAGGCGGAAATGTTGTAGGCCCGTGTACTCAGATTTGGGTTCACGTTACAGAACCCTATGCAGGCGGTCGAAATTTCTGGAGCCCTCCACTACGGCGTCTCTCGTAATCATATAGTGGTTTTGGAACGTTAAAACCCACATATCAATCAATCAATCAATCAATCAATCAATCAATCAATGCTTTCTTTGAATGTACCATGTCAATATTTCGACCTTTCCGTGTGGAATTGATAGGTTTTCCGCATACGTCTTTTCTCATGGAATCCTTGCTTTCCATGTATACTTATCTACTTCCGCAGTAATCTCACGAAAACATGGAGCCACTGGAATGAATGGCACACATGTTTCAGTATAGCATCCTTCGTGTTTAACTAATACAGTCCACCCAACATGCGTCGTTTCAGTGCACTCAAACCTAAAAAACTGCACACATGCGGGCGCCACCCGAACATCCTCTTACATGTCACACAGTGTTTTAATAGCCCGCTGTATTCATTGCAGCGCGAACGACGCCACGGTCGTATATACACGCGGCGGTTGGCAGTGACGGGAGAGGGGGCCCTTCTTTTCACACTGCAGGGCGTGCACCCGAGAGAGAGAGGCCTTTGCATAGGCGATTTCTGCGTAAATGCAGCCTTCGGCCGCACAGCAAGGTCGATGCCGTCGCGACTCTCACCACACTCGTATTACCCACCTTCCTGTGCTCTTCGACTTTTGGCTATACATGTCACGTTTCTTTCCTTTCTTTTTGTTTACTTCTATACGCCACTCGCTCCGCAGCGGCGATCTCGTGTATGTACCGAAGCAACGTCAACGGACTCACGACGTCACTCTGCAGTCCAGCGGGCACATATATACTCTTAATGTAGTCCCGGATAAAGTGCAACCAATAGCCAAGAAACCAGAAGGGAGGCGCAGTGTCCTGGCTACATCCAGCCCTTCATGTCAACGGACTCACGACGTCGCTCCGCAGTCCAGTGGACGCATGTATACTCTTGATAATATCCCGGATAAAGTGCGACCTATAGCCAGGAAACCAGAAGGGAGGCGCAGTGTCCTGGCTACATCCAGCACTTCATGTCAACGGACTCAAGACGTCACTTTGCAGTCCAGTGGACGCATGTATACTCTTGATAATGTCCCGGATAAAGTGCGACCTATAGCCAGGAAACCAGAAGGGAGGCGCAGAGTCCTGGCTACATCCAGCACTTCATGTCAACGGACTCACGATGTCACTCCGCAGTCCAGTGGACGCATATATACTCTTAATATAGTCCCGGATAAAGTGCGACCTATAGCCAGGAAACAAGAAGGGAGGCGCAGTGTACTGGCAACATCCAGCACTTCAAGCACGCGGGGCATAATTAAGAATGTATACATCAAACGTTCAGTGTGTGAAAGAGGAGAATCCCGGGGGCCCGTTTCATTGTTTGACACAGTCTTAATCAAGACATGCAGCTAACGAAGCACGAAGGAAGGTGTATATGGTACAGTTTTTGTACAGTATTTTTTTTTAAACTGTATTGTAGTCATTGTTACGGGTTCGGCCACTGCCGATGGCGAGCCTTGTAGCCTACTGTACGTTCTTCAAATATTTATTCATTTATTATTTAAATAAGTACCTGCACCACCTGGGGGCATTATTGCATAAGCAGGGGGGGGGCGGCAACTCAAGAACTATAGTTACATTACAAAATATTTGTAAATACAACACAAAAAAATAATATATGAGCTAATTACAGTGCGGTAGGAACGGCATTGAAAAGTGCCGACACATACATACTAAATCATCTGAATGCAGGCACATTTCGTCAAGAAAATAAAAAGAAACGGAAAAAGATAACAGCAAGAGTAAAGGAGACAGGTACTTTATACCTCACGGAAAATTATGATGATAAAACGAATGTAACTATGGTTAATATTTCACAATTTGATATTTTACGATTATATTAGATTTTACACTTATAGGAAGCCAGTTCCAGTGCGTGGAGGTGTGGGGGAAAAAGAAACTTCGAAAGTTATTCGTGCGGTAGCCATTTGCAGAACATTACACTCATCATAACAACGTCTAGATATGAAGTGAGAAGGTAATGTACATAATTCATTCATTATTGATTCTTGTCAGATAGGAGTAATTTCGGAAGAAATGTATCAGTTTTATTGTTAGGCGGCGTTGAGATATGATTTTTCAGCTGAAGTTGTCTTATTTGATGAAATGCTGCTTCATATACTTGAAATTACCAGTGACCAACCAGGCGACGCTATTCTGCGCACCTTGCATCTAAATCACAAACATTGCAATAAGTTAAATAAACAATACAATTGAGAATATACCTTCCTTCGGGCTTTATTAGCTGCTGACTTTTATTAAGGTTGCGTCAAACTTTCAGTACGTATCACACACAGCACGCACACAGCTTAATTATTTACAAAATATAACATTTTAAGACAAAACAGTCGTTACAAATACCAGCTTTAGTCAACTTTTAAATCAGGAATACGCAGAGAAGATACACCCTAAACTTTTTTTACACCGTTAACGGTGTAATACGAGTGTTTGCGCTACCACCACTTTTGGAGGCACCTTTATATTCACAAGTAGCGAGTTCGTAAGTAAAACACCTTTGCAACACCTTAATTTCGCTATAACACCGACATTTGAGGGGTGTAAGTGAAGAGGCGGAAAATGTATACGACACTTTTAACGCCAAAGAGTGGAAGAGCTCGTTTCGCAGAAATTGCGTTGTCGGTTTCATACGTGTATACATGATGTGACCTTTCTTTCCTTCCTCTTGCTCTCGTTCCGTCCTTTTATTTTTATTTACTTTTATACAACTCCCTCCGGCGTAAGAACACCGTCAATCCACCTAAGCAGCATACAAGTATGTGCGATCTACCAAAGCAATGTCCCGAAGCAGTGTGAACGGACTCACGACGTCGCTTCGATATCCCTATAGGCAGTGCACATACACACAGACGTCGAATAGACGTCCACGTATGTACGTATTCTGTACGTCGCTTCGCGAAGTTCCACATGCATGTATGCATAGACAAACTTGTATATAAAGAGTCAGCCCACGATGGAACATTCACGCTCGGTCAAGATAAACGTGACCTTAAGGAACCAAAGGGCAGTCAACGAGGTGACCAACAGTTCGAGCCAATCAGAAACCGGTCCTTACCCCGCCTTCCACAACAACAACAACAAAAAATTAAAAAAAACTCCCCAGCGACTATTTTGAACGCGGCTATACATCACATCTGCGAAAGCTGTCTTCGTATGTATAAAAGCGTCTACTACCCCTTCCCCCCCACCCCTACAGATCATATGTAAGGAGGCAGGCCGAGAGGTCCTCACGATCAGTCGGAAGAAGACGCCGAGTTCTTTCCTCGCTTTCAGTTAGAAAGATATATCATCATCATCAGCCTGACTACGTCCACTGCAAGACAAAGGCCTCTCCCATGTTCCGCCAGTCAACTCGGTCCCGTGCTTGCTGCTGCCAATTTATACCCGCAAACTTCTTAATCTCATCTGCCCACCTAACATTCTGTCTCCCCCTAACCCGCTTGCCTTCTCTGGTAATCCAGTTAGTTACCCTTAACGACCAGCGGCTATCTTGTCTACGCGCTATACATGCCCCGGCCAATGTCCATCATGGGCTCAGTTAAGTACAGAAGGTATATATATATATATATATATATATATATATATATATATATATATATATCTACACTAGAAGGCAAGTCTGCCAAGACGTTTCCTGAATATGCGCCGCTGTTGTGCAGTGGAACGTTCGACATTACCAAATTTAAATTCTCAGTCGACATATCAGCCTCGGTGCAAGCTTCGTTTCGAACTGTCATCCGCTAACGTCACTTCCTTGGACGCACTGCGGCCGCTTGCACAGGCGGGCCGTGAAACCACATACAAAGCCCATTAAATATGTGTCTGCTTCCAGGTGCTCCCAGGACGCAGCCGGGTCCTCGAACATTCACTTCCTCTTATTCTCCATCCGCATACGGAAAAAAAAGAGGCATATCAACATCCTGATTGCCTCAGTGAGATGCGATTAAGTCGCGATATCGATCCTGGACCGGCGATTATTTTCCCGTACCTGTACATTATACACGAGGAAGAACGAGACGTTTTATGGACGTCTGAGGGACGTCCTGGATACTTGCACACTGCTTTCACTGTTTAGAGCTTCTGCAACTTGCTACAGGTGGTCTCTTATATTGCTAGCACGTAAGAAAAAGTGGTGTTTCAATGTCAGAATAGGGCTGGCTGATTGCTTGATATGTAGAGTTTTACGTCCCAAAACCA